>CM062297.1:597571346-597988458 GCA_031216915.1 Pictodentalium vernedei
GATTTCACTCAGGCAAAATAATCTGCAGTCTATCCTGAGTTGAATGAACAAAAACCACAAGTCTCTATTTTCAACCAGTAAAAAGATACAGCATGGCCTTCCTGATTGCCGAATAGCTTTTTCAGCCAGATTTTACAAGATTTTCACAACCACACCACACCACCCCCCCCCACCCCCCCCCCCCCCCCCCCCCCCCGCTTTCTGTGAGCCACTTCAGATAGTATTTTTGTTATTACCACCAGCCACATTGACTACCCAGCTCCTGCCAATAGCACTGTTAAAAACAATCAAAATGTAAAACAATAAGCACTAATAACCATAGCTTTGGGGGGGTGTTGCTCTCTAGACATGAAAGCATGAACAGCTTGACGGACAGATGACACACAGACATGACACCAATGACCAAAATGAAAAAGTAGACATCTTGACTGCAAAACTCTGGTCAACAGTAACAACCAGGTTGTCCATAACTGCATACATTTGTTATAAATACAAGGCTCGGTGTTTAGGAAAGGCAGTGCTGTACCTTAATGTTTTTGAAATCTTGACAAAAATACAAAACAAGTGCGAAATTAGGCTACATCAATAAATTTCTCAAAATTCCACTTATTTCCTTCCAGTTGTGCTGAGATATCACTTGATGAATGTTAACTACTACTAACAATAGCACACAAACCAGAAAAAATGAAAAGTTTTTAGGAAAATGGTGTATATATAACTCAAACACAAATAAGGAACTTCCTGGTTCAAGAATTGACACCGTCAGCTGAATGCTCTTTAAGGTTCCACTCCACAGTTTTCCAGGCATTTCCAAATGTGACATGCCATACACTCTCTTCAAATGCAAATATCCTATAACTTAGTTATCAAACCCATTTCATGTATCACATTTCCCAAATCCACAAAAAACATATAACACTATCTGACTAAGTAGAAATAAACAATCTGAATGTGGGTGGAATTATTTATTGTCAAAGGCAAGACTTCAACCTGAAAAATTGCCTGAAAAAATACCAAAACCAGTCATTTTCAGCCACCTAGCAGCCTCAAAAGCAGAATTTTCCCACCAACCCGGCCTACCCACATCTGGAGCAGAGCATCCCTTGTTTCTAAAATGCAAAAAAAAATTTATATGTTTCCATATCATTTTTTAGTTACCTGTCTGGTAACAAACCCGTGTAAAAATTACATTTAAAAAAATAGCCAATTTTTCGAAGCCACTGTTTTCCATAATTCATCTGGTAATTTACCCCTATGTATCAGACTCCAACTTTGGGACCAAAACTTCAAATTCTCTAATCCAACAAAATGCCTAATGTAATCATATATCTGATACTAAAAATATTTCTTTATTTTACATGGCCTTAGTTTCAACATATGCCCTTTGTTTAGAATTTCACCCCTGTGCAATAGGGTGAATCTGTGGAGCGGAACCTTAAAGAGAAAACAAGAGTGATCTCCCCCTGGATTTCACTCAGGCAAAATAATCTGGAGTCTATCCTGAGTTGAGTGAACAAAAACCACAAGTCTCTATTTTCAACCAGAAAAAAGATACAGCATGGCCTTCCTGATTGCCGAATAGCTTTTACAGCCAGATTTTACCCGATTTTCACAACCACACCACACCACCCCCCCCCCCCTCCAATTTCTCTGAGCCACTTCAGATAGTATTTTTGTTATTTCCACCAGCCACATTGACTACCCAGGTCCTGCCAATAGCACTCTTAAATACAATCAAAATGTAAAACAATAAGCACTAATAACCATTGCTTTGGGGGGGGGGGGGGGTGTTGCTCTCTAGAAATGGAAGCGTGAACAGCTTGACGGACGGATGACACACAGACATGACACCAATGACCAAGAAGAAAAAGTAGACATCATGACTGCAAATCTCTGGTCAACTGTAACAAAAAGGCTGTCCATAACTGCATAAATATGTCATAAATACAAGGCTCGCTGTTCAGGAAAGGAAGTGCTCTACCTTAATGTTTTTGAAATCTTGACGAAAATTCAAAACAAGTGCGAAATTAGGCTACATCAATAAATTTCTCAAAATTCCACTTATTTCCTTCCAGTTGTGCTGAGATATGACTTGATGAATGTTAACCTATACTAACAATAGCACCTAAACCAGAAATAATGAAAAGGTTTTTTTTTTTAAAAATGGTGTATTTATAACTCAAACACAAATAAGGAACTTCCTGGTTCAAGAATTGACACTGTCGGCAGAATGCTCTTTAAAGAGAAAACAAAAGTGATCTCCCCCTGGATTTCACTCAGGCAAAATAATCTGCAGTCTATCCTGAGTTGAATGAACAAAAACCACAAGTCTCTATTTTCAACCAGTAAAAAGATACAGCATGGCCTTCCTGATTGCCGAATAGCTTTTTCAGCCAGATTTTACAAGATTTTCACAACCACACCACACCACCCCCCCCCCCCCCCCCCCCCCCCCCCCCGCTTTCTGTGAGCCACATCAGATAGTATTTTTGTTATTACCACCAGCCACATTGACTACCCAGCTCCTGCCAATAGCACTGTTAAAAACAATCAAAATGTAAAACAATAAGCACTAATAACCATAGCTTTGGGGGGGTGTTGCTCTCTAGACATGAAAGCATGAACAGCTTGACGGACAGATGACACACAGACATGACACCAATGACCAAAATGAAAAAGTAGACATCTTGACTGCAAAACTCTGGTCAACAGTAACAACCAGGTTGTCCATAACTGCATACATTTGTTATAAATACAAGGCTCGGTGTTTAGGAAAGGCAGTGCTGTACCTTAATGTTTTTGAAATCTTGACAAAAATACAAAACAAGTGCGAAATTAGGCTACATCAATAAATTTCTCAAAAATTCCACTTATTTCCTTCCAGTTGTGCTGAGATATCACTTGATGAATGTTAACTACTACTAACAATAGCACACAAACCAGAAAAAATGAAAAGTTTTTAGGAAAATGGTGTATATATAACTCAAACACAAATAAGGAACTTCCTGGTTCAAGAATTGACACCGTCAGCTGAATGCTCTTTAAGGTTCCACTCCACAGTTTTCCAGGCATTTCCAAATGTGACATGCCATACACTCTCTTCAAATGCAAATATCCTATAACTTAGTTATCAAACCCATTTCATGTATCACATTTCCCAAATCCACAAAAAACATATAACACTATCTGACTAAGTAGAAATAAACAATCTGAATGTGGGTGGAATTATTTATTGTCAAAGGCAAGACTTCAACCTGAAAAATTGCCTGAAAAAATACCAAAACCAGTCATTTTCAGCCACCTAGCAGCCTCAAAAGCAGAATTTTCCCACCAACCCGGCCTACCCACATCTGGAGCAGAGCATCCCTTGTTTCTAAAATGCAAAAAAAAATTTATATGTTTCCATATCATTTTTTAGTTACCTGTCTGGTAACAAACCCGTGTAAAAATTACATTTAAAAAAATAGCCAATTTTTCGAAGCCACTGTTTTCCATAATTCATCTGGTAATTTACCCCTATGTATCAGACTCCAACTTTGGGACCAAAACTTCAAATTCTCTAATCCAACAAAATGCCTAATGTAATCATATATCTGATACTAAAAATATTTCTTTATTTTACATGGCCTTAGTTTCAACATATGCCCTTTGTTTAGAATTTCACCCCTGTGCAATAGGGTGAATCTGTGGAGCGGAACCTTAAAGAGAAAACAAGAGTGATCTCCCCCTGGATTTCACTCAGGCAAAATAATCTGGAGTCTATCCTGAGTTGAGTGAACAAAAACCACAAGTCTCTATTTTCAACCAGAAAAAAGATACAGCATGGCCTTCCTGATTGCCGAATAGCTTTTACAGCCAGATTTTACCCGATTTTCACAACCACACCCACACCACCCCCCCCCCCCCCTCCAATTTCTCTGAGCCACTTCAGATAGTATTTTTGTTATTTCCACCAGCCACATTGACTACCCAGGTCCTGCCAATAGCACTGTTAAATACAATCAAAATGTAAAACAATAAGCACTAATAACCATAGCTTGGGTTTGGGTGGGGGGGAGGGTGTTGCTCTCTAGACATGAAAGCGTGAACAGCTTGACGGACGGATGACACACAGACATGACACCATGACCAAAATGAAAAAGTACACATCATGACTGCAAATCTCTGGTCAACAGTAACAACCAGGCTGTCCATAACTGCATAAATTTGTCATAAACACAAGGCTCGTTTTTTAGGAAAGGCAGTGCTCTACCTTAATGTTTTTGAAATCTTGACGAAAATTCAAAACAAGTGCGAAATTAGGCTACATCAATAAATTTCTCAAAATTCCACTTATTTCCTTCCAGTTGTGCTGAGATATCACTTGATGAATGTTAACTACTACTAACAATAGCACACAAACCAGAAATAATGAAAAGTTTTTTGAAAAATGGTGTATTTATAACTCAAACACAAATAAGGAACTTCCTGGTTCAAGAATTGACACCATCGGCAGAATGCTCTTTAAAGAGAAAACAAGAGTGATCTCCCCCTGGATTTCACTCAGGCAAAATAATCTGGAGTCTATTCTGAGTTGAATGAACAAAAACCACAAGTCTCTATTTTCAACCAGTAAAAAGATACAGCATGGCCTTCCAGATTGCCGAATAGCTTTTACAGCCAGATTTTACCCGATTTTCACAACCACACCACACCACCCACCCCCCCCCCCCTCCCAATTTCTCTGAGCCACTTCAGATAGTATTTTTCTTATTTCCACCAGCCACACTGACTACCCAGGTCCTGCCAATAGCACTGTTAAATACAATCAAAATGTAAAACAATAAGAACTAATAACCATAGCTTTGGGAGGGGGGTATTGGTCTCTAGATATGAAAGGTTGAAGAGCTTGACAGATGGATGACACACAGACATGACACCAATGACGAAAATGAAAAAGTAGACACCATGACCGCAAATGTCTGGTCAACAGTAACAACCAGGCTGTCCATAACAGCATAAATTTGTTATAAATACAAGGCTCGGTGTTCAGGAAAGGCAGTGCTCTACCTTAATGTTTTTGAAATCTTGAGAAAATTCAAAACAAGTGCGAAATTAGGCTACATCAATAAATTTCTCAAAATTCCACTTATTTCCTTCCAGTTGTGGTGAGATATCACTTGATGAATGGTAACTACTACTAACAATAGCACATAAACCAGAAATAATGAAAAGTTTTTTTTTTAAAATGGTGTATTTATAACTCAAACACAAATAAGGAACTTCCTGGTTCAAGAATTGACACCGTCAGCAGAATGCTCTTTAAAGAGAAAACAAGAGTGATCTCCCCCTGGATTTCACTCAGGCAAAATAATCAGGAGTCTATCCTCAGTTGAATGAACAAAAACCACAAGTCTCTATTTTCAACCAGTAAAAAGATACAGCATGGCCTTCCTGATTGCCGAATAGCTTTTTCAGCCAGATTTTACAAGATTTTCATAACCACAACCACACCACCCCCCCCCCCCCCCCCGATTTCTGTGAGCCACTTCAGATAGTATTTTTGTTATTACCACCAGCCACATTGACTACCCAGGTCCTGCCAATAGCACTGTTAAAAACAATCAAAATGTAAAACAATAAGCACTAATAACCATAGCTTGGGGGGGGGGGGGGGGGGGGGGGTGTTGCTCTCTAGACATGAAAGCGTGAACAGCTTGTTGGACGGATGACACACAGACATGACACCAATGACCAAAATGAAAAAGTAGACATGATGACTGCAAATCTCTGGTCAACAGTAACAACCAGGCTGTCCATAACTGCGTAAATTTGTCATAAATTACAAGGCTCGGTGTTTAGGAAAGGCAGTGCTCTACCTTAATGTTTTTGAAATCTTGACGAAAATTCAAAACAAGTGCGAAATTACGCTACATCGATAAATTTCTCAAAATTCCACTTATTTCCTTCCAGTTGTGCTGAGTTATCACTTGATGAATGTTAACTACTACTAACAATAGCACACAAACCAGAAATAATGAAAAGTTTTTAGGAAAATGGTGTATATATAACTCAAACACAAATAAGGAACTTCCTGGTTCAAGAATTGACACCGTCAGCTGAATGCTCTTTAAGGTTCCACTCCACAGTTTTCCAGGCATTTCCAAATGTGACATGCCATACACTCTCTTCAAATGCAAATATCCTATAACTTAGTTATCAAACCCATTACATGTATCACATTTCCCAAATCCACAAAAAACATATAACACTATCTGACTAAGTAGAAATAAACAATCTGAATGTGGGTGGAATTATTTATTGTCAAAGGCAAGACTTCAACCTGAAAAATTGCCTGAAAAAATACCAAAACCAGTCATTTTCAGCCACCTAGCAGCTTCAAAAGCAGAATTTTCCCACCAACCCCGCCTACCCACACCTGGAGCAGAGCATCCCTTGTTTCTAAAATGCAAAAAAAAATTTATATGTTTCCATATCATTTTTTAGTTACCTGTCTGGTAACAAACCCGTGTAAAAATTACATTTAAAAAAATAGCCAATTTTTCGAAGCCACTGTTTCCCATAATTCATCTGGTAATTTACCCCTATGTATCAGACTCCAACTTTGGGACCAAAACTTCAAATTCTCTAATCCAACAAAATGCCTAATGTAATCATATATCTGATACTAAAAATATTTCTCTATTTTACATGGCCTTAGTTTCAACATATGCCCTTTGTTTAGAATTTCACCCCTGTGCAATAGGGTGAATCTGTGGAGCGGAACCTTAAAGAGAAAACAAGAGTGATCTCCCCCTGGATTTCACTCAGGCAAAATAATCTGGAGTCTATCCTGAGTTGAATGAACAAAAACCACAAGTCTCTATTTCCAACCAGTAAAAAGATACAGCATGGCCTTCCTGATTGCCGAATAGCTTTTTCAACCAGATTTTATCAGATTTTCACAACCACACCACCCCCCCCCCCCCCCAATTTCTCTGAGCCACTTCAGATAGTATTTTTGTTATTACCACCAGCCACATTGACAACCCAGGTCCTGCCAATAGCACTCTTAAATACAATCAAAATGTAAAACAATAAGCACTAATAACCATTGCTTTGGGGGGGGTGTTGCTCTCTAGAAATGGAATCGTGAACAGCTTGACGGACAGATGACACACAGACTTGACGCCAATGACCAAAATGAAAAAGTAGACACCATGACTGCAAATCTCTGGTCAACAGTAACAACCAGGCTGTCCATAACTGCATAAATTTGTCATAAATACAAGGCTCGGTGTTTAGGAAAGGCAGTGCTCTACCTTAATGTTTTTGAAAACTTGACGAAAATTCAAAACAAGCGCGAAATTAGGCTACATCAATAAATTTTTCAAAATTCCACTTATTTCCTTCCAGTTGTGCTGAGATATCACTTGATGAATGTTAACTACTACTAACAATAGCACACAAACCAGAAATAATGAAAAGTTTTTTGAAAAATGGTGTATTTATAACTCAAACACAAATAAGGAACTTCCTGGTTCAAGAATTGACACCATCGGCAGAATGCTCTTTAAAGAGAAAACAAGAGTGATCTCCCCCTGGATTTCACTCAGGCAAAATAATCTGGAGTCTATCCTGAGTTGAATGAACAAAAACCACAAGTCTCTATTTTCAACCAGAAAAAAGATACAGCATGGCCTTCCTGATTGCCGAATAGCTTTTACAGCCAGATTTTACCCGATTTTCACAACCACACCACACCACCCCCCCCCCCCCCTCCAATTTTTCTGAGCCACTTCAGATAGTATTTTTGTTATTTCCACCAGCCACATTGACTACCCAGGTCCTGCCAATAGCACTGTTAAATACAATCAAAATGTAAAACAATAAGCACTGATAACCATAGCTTGGGTTTGGGTGGGGGGGGGGTGGGTGTTGCTCTCTAGACATGAAAGCGTGAACAGCTTGACGGACGGATGACACACAGACATGACACCATGACCAAAATGAAAAAGTAGACATCATGACTGCAAATCTCTGGTCAACAGTAACAACCAGGCTGTCCATAACTGCATAAATTTGTCATAAATACAAGGCTCGTTTTTTAGGAAAGGCAGTGCTCTACCTTAATGTTTTTGAAATCTTGACGAAAATTCAAAACAAGTGCGAAAGTAGGCTACATCAATAAATTTCTCAAAATTCCACTTATTTCCTTCCAGTTGTGCTGAGATATCACTTGATGAATGTTAACTACTACTAACAATAGCACACAAACCAGAAATAATGAAAAGTTTTTTGAAAAATGGTGTATTTATAACTCAAACACAAATAAGGAACTTCCTGGTTCAAGAATTGACACCATCGGCAGAATGCTCTTTAAACAGAAAACAAGAGTGATCTCCCCCTGGATTTCACTCAGGCACAAATAATCTGGAGTCTATCCTGAGTTGAATGAACAAAAACCACAAGTCTCTATTTTCAACCAGTAAAAAGATACAGCATGGCCTTCCAGATTGCTGAATAGCTTTTACATCCACATTTTACCTGATTTTCACAACCACACCACACCACCCCCCCCCCCCCCAACTCCCAATTTCTCTGAGCCACTTCAGATAGTATTTTTGTTATTACCACCAGCCACACTGACTACCCAGGTCCTGCCAATAGCACTGTTAAATACAATTAAAATGTAAAACAATAAGAATTAATAACCATAGCTTTGGGAGGGGGGTATTGGTCTCTAGATATGAAAGCTTGAAGAGCTTGACAGATGGATGACACACAGACATGACACCAATGACGAAAATGAAAAAGTAGCCACCATGACCGCAAATCTCTGGTCAACAGTAACAACCAGGCTGTCCATAACAGCATAAATTTGTCATAAATACAAGGCTCGGTGTTCAGGAAAGGCAGTGCTCTACCTTAATGTTTTGGAAATCTTGACGAAAATTCAAAACAAGTGCGAAATTAGGCTACATCAATAAATTTCTCAAAATTCCACTTATTTCCTTCCAGTTGTGGTGAGATATCACTTGATGAATGCTAACTACTACTAACAATAGCACATAAACCAGAAATAATGAAAAGTTTTTTTTTTAAAATGATGTATTTATAACTCAAACACAAATAAGGAACTTCCTGGTTCAAGATTTGACACCGTCGGCAGAATGCTCTTTAAAGAGAAAACAAGAGTGATCTCTCCCTGGATTTCACTCAGGCAAAATAATCAGGAGTCTATCCTCAGTTGAATGAACAAAAACCACAAGTCTCTATATTCAACCAGTAAAAAGATACAGCATGGCCTTCCTGATTGCCGAATAGCTTTTTCAGCCAGATTTTACAAGATTTTCATAACCACACCACACCACCCCCCCCCCCCCCCCGATATCTGTAAGCCACTTCAGATAGTCTTTTTCTTATTACCACCAGCCACATTGACTACCCTGGTCCTGCCAAAAGCACTGTTAAAAACAATCAAAATGTAAAACAATAAGCACTAATAACCATAGCTTTGGGGGGGGAGGGGGGGTGTTGCTCTCTAGACATGAAAGCGTGAACAGCTTGTTGGACGGATGACACACAGACATGACACCAATGACCAAAATGAAAAAGTAGACATCATGACTGCAAATCTCTGGTCAACAGTAACAACCAGGCTGTCCATAACTGCGTAAATTTGTCATAAATTACAAGGCTCGGTGTTTAGGAAAGGCAGTGCTCTACCTTAATGTTTTTGAAATCTTGACGAAAATTCAAAACAAGTGCGAAATTACGCTACATCAATAAATTTCTCAAAATTCCACTTATTTCCTTCCAGTTGTGCTGAGTTATCACTTGATGAATGTTAACTACTACTAACAATAGCACACAAACCAGAAATAATGAAAAGTTTTTTGAAAAATGGTGTATTTATAACTCAAACACAAATAAGGAACTTCCTGGTTCAAGAATTGACACCGTCGGCTGAATGCTCTTTAAGTTTCCGCTCCACAGTTTTCCAGGCATTTCCAAATGTGACATGCCATACACTCTCTTCAAATTCAAATATCCTGTAACTTAGTTATCAAACCCATTACATGTATCACATTTCCCAAATCCACAAAAAACATATAACACTATCTGACTAAGTAGAAATAAACAATCTGAATGTGGGTGGAATTATTTATTGTCAAAGGCAAGACTTCAACCTGAAAAATTGTCTGAAAAAAAAACGAAACCAGTCATTTTCAGCCACCTAGCAGCCTCAAAAGCAGAATTTTCCCACCAACCCCGCCTACCCACCCCTGGAGCAGAGCATCCCGTGTTTCTAAAATGCAAAAAAAAATGTACATGTTTCCGTCTCATTTTTTAGTTACCTGTCTGGTAACAAACCCGTGTAAAAATTACATTTAAAAAAATTGCCAATTTTTCGAAGCCACTGTTTCCCATAATTCATCTGGGAATTTACCCCTATGTATCAGACTTCAACTTTGGGACCAAAACTTCAAATTCTCTTGTCCAACAAAAAGCCTAATGTAATAATATATCTGATACTAAAAATATTTCTCTATTTTACATGGACTTAGTTTCAACATATGCCCTTTGTTTAGAATTTCACCCCTGTGCAAATAGTGTGAATCTGTGGAGCGGAACCTTAAAGAGAAAACAAGAGTGATCTTCTCCTGGATTTCACTCAGGCAAAATAATCTGGAGTCTATCCTGAGTTGAATGAACGAAAACCACAAGTCTCTATTTTCAACCAGTAAAAAGATACAGCATGGCCTTCCTGATTGCCGAATAGCTTTTTCAGCCAGATTTTACCAGATTTTCACAACCACACCATGCTCCCCCCCCCCCCTCCCCCCCCGATTTCTCTGAGCCACTTCAGATAGTATTTTTGTTATTACCACCAGCCACATTGACTACCCAGGTCCTGCCAATAGCACTGTAAAAAACAATCAAAATGTAAAACAATAAGAACTAATAACCATAGCTTTGGGTGGGGGGTATTGGTCTTTAGATATGAAAGCTTGAAGAGCTTGATGGATGGATGACACACAGACATGACACCAATGACCAAAATGAAAAAGTAGACACCATGACTGCAAATCTCTGGTCAACAGTAACAACCAGCCTGTCCATAACAGCATAAATTTGTCATAAATACAAGGCTCGGTGTTCAGGAAAGGCAGTGCTCTACCTTAATGTTTTTGAAATTTTGATGAAAATTCAAAACAAGTGCGAAATTAGGCTACATCAAAAAATTTCTCAAAATTCCACCTATTTCCTTTCAGTTGTGCTGAGATATCACTTGATGAATGGTAACTACTACTAACAATAGCACATAAACCAGAAATAATGAAAAGTTTTTTTTTTAAATGGTGTATTTATAACTCAAACACAAATAAGGAACTTCCTGGTTCAAGAATTGACACCGTCGGCAGAATGCTCTTTAAAGAGAAAACAAGAGTGATCTCCCCATGGATTTCACTCAGGCAAAATAATCAGTAGTCTATCCTCAGTTGAATGAACAAAAAGCACAAGTCTCTATTTTCAACCAGTAAAAAGATACAGCATGGCCTTCCTGTTTGCCAAATAGCTTTATCAGCCAGATTTCACCCGATTTTCACAGCCACACCACACCACCCCCACACCCCGGATTTCTCTGAGCCACTTCAGATAGTATTTTTGTTATTACCCCCCAGCCACACTGACTACCCAGGTCCTGCCAATAGCACTGTTAAATACAATCAAAATGTAAAACAATAAGCACTAATAACCATTGCTTTGGGGGTGGGGGTGTTGCTCTCTAGATATGAAAGCGTGAACAGCTTGACGGATGAATGACACACAGACTTGACACCAATGACCAAAATGAAAAAGTAGACACCATGACTGCAAATCTCTGGTCAACAGTAACAACCAGGCTGTTCATAACTGCATAAATTTGTCATAAATACAAGGCTCGGTGTTTAGGAAAGGCAGTGCTCTACCTTAATGTTTTGGAAAACTTGACGAAAATTCAAAACAAGTGTGAAATTAGGCTACATCAATAAATTTCGCAAAATTCCACTTATTTCCTTCCAGCTGTGCTGAGATATCACTTGATGAATGTTAACTACTACAAACAATAGCACACAAACCAGAAATAATGAAAAGTTTTTTGAAAAATGGTGTATTTATAACTCAAACACAAATAAGGAACTTCCTGGTTCAAGAATTGACACCATCGGCAGAATGCTCTTTAAACAGAAAACAAGAGTAATCTCCCCCTGGATTTCACTCAGGCAAAATAATCTGGAGTCTATCCTGAGTTGAATGAACAAAAACCACAAGTCTCTATTTTCAACCAGTAAAAAGATACAGCATGGCCTTCCTGATTGCCGAATAGCTTTTATAGCCAGATTTTACCCAATTTTCACAACCACACCACACCACCCCCCCTCCCCCCAAATTCTCTCAGCCACTTCAGATAGTATTTTTGTTATTACCACCAGCCACATTGACTACCCAGGTCCTGCCAATAGCACTGTTAAATACAATCAAAATGTAAAACAATACGCACTAATAACCATAGCTTTGGTGGGGGGGGGGGGGGGGGGGGGGGTGTTGCTCTCTAGACAAAAGCATGAACAGCTTGACGGATGGATGACACACAGACATGACACAGATAACCAAAAAGAAAAAGTAGTCATCATGACTGCAAATCTCTGGTCAACAGTAAGAACCAGGCTGTCCATAACTGCATAAATTTGTCATAAATACAAGGCTCGGTGTTTAGGAAAGGCAGTGCTCTATCTTAATGTTTTTGAAAACTTGACGAAAATTCAAAACAAGAGCGGAAATTAGGCTACCTCAATAAATTTCTCAAAATTCCACTTATTTCCTTCCAGTTGTGCTGAGATATCACTTGATGAATGTTAACTACTACTATCAATAGCACACAAACAAGAAATAATGAACAGTTTTTTTGAAAAATGGTGCATTTATAACTCAAACACAAATAAGGAACTTCCTGGTTCAAGAATTGACACCAGGCAGAATGCTCTTTAAAGAGAAAACAAGAGTGATCTCCCCCTGGATTTCACTCAGGCAAAATAATCTGGACTCTATCCTGAGTTGAATGAACAAAAAACCACAAATCTCTATTTTCAACCAGTAAAAAGATACAGCATGGCCTTCCTGATTGCCAAATAGCTTTTACAGCCAGATTCTACCCGATTTTCCACAACCACAGAACACCACCCCCCCCCCCCCCCCCCCAATTTCTCTGAGCCACTTCAGATAGTATTTTTGTTATTTCCACCAGCCACATTGACTACCCAGGTCCTGCCAATAGCACTGTTAAATACAATCAAATGTAAAACAATAAGCACTGATAAACATAGCTTTGGGAGGGGGGTATTGGTCTCTAGATATGAAAGCTTCAAGAGCTTGACAGATGGATGACACACAGACATGACACCATGACCAAAATGAAAAGTAGACACCATGACTGGCAAATCTCTGGTCAACAGTAACAACCAGGCTGTTCATAACTGCATAAATTTGTCATAAATACAAGGCTCGCTGTTCAGGAAAGGCAGTGCTCTACCTTAATGTTTTTGAAATCTTGACGAAAATTCAAAACAAGTACGAAATTAGGCTACATCAATAAATTTCTCAAAATTCCACTTATTTCCTTCCAGTTGTGCTGAGATATCACCTTGATGAATGTTAACTACTACTAACAATAGCACATAAACCAGAAATAATGAAAAGGTTTTTTTTTTAAAAATGGTGTATTTATAACTCAAACACAAATAAGGAACTTCCTGGTTCAAGAATTGACACTGTCGGCAGAATGCTCTTTAAAGAGAAAACAAAAGTGATCTCCCCCTGGATTTCACTCAGGCAAAATAATCTGCAGTCTATCCTGAGTGGAATGAACAAAAACCACAAGTCTCTATTTTCAACCAGTAAAAAGATACAGCATGGCCTTCCTGATTGCCGAATAGCTTTTACAGCCAGATTTTACCCAATTTTCACAACCACAGCACACCCACCCCCCCCCCCAATTTCTCTGAGCCACTTCAGATAGTATTTTTGTTATTACCACCAGCCACATTGACAATCCAGGGTCCTGCCAATAGCACTCTTAAATACAATCAAAATGTAAAACAATAAGCACTAATAACCATTGCTTTGGGGGGGGGGGGGGGTGTTGCTCTCTAGAAATGGAAGCATGAACAGCTTGACCGGACGGATGACACACAGACTTGACACCAATGACCAAAATAAAAAAGTAGACACCATGACTGCAAATCTCTGATCAACAGTAACAACCAGGCTGTCCATGACTGTATTAATTTGTCATAAATACAAGGCTCGGTGTTTAGGAAAGGCAGTGCTCTACCTTAATGTTTTTGCAAACTTGTCAAAAATTCAAAACAAGTGCGAAATTAGGCTACATCAATAAATTTCTCAAAATTCCACTTATTTCCTTCCAGTTGTGCTGAGATATCACTTGATGAACGTTAACTACTACTAACAATAGCACACAAACCAGAAATAATGAAAAGTTTTTAGAAAAATGGTGTATTTATAACTCAAACTCAAATAAGGAACTTCCTGGTTCAAGAATTGACACCATCGGCAGAATGCTCTTTAAAGAGAAAAGAAGAGTGATCTCCCCCTGGATTTCACTCAGGCAAAATAATCTGGAGTCAATCCTGAGTTGAATGAACAAAAACCAGAAGTCTCTATTTTCAACCAGTAAAAAGATACAGCATGGCCTTCCTAATTGCTGAATAGCTTTTACAGCCAGATTTAAACCGATTTTCACAACCACACCACACCACCCACCCCCACCCCCCCCCCCCCCAATTTCTCTGAGCCACTTCAGATAGTATGTTTGTTATTACCAAAAGCCACATTGACAACCCAGGTCCTGCCAATAGCACTGTTAAATACAATCAAAATGTAAAACAATAAGCACTAATAACCATAGCTTTGGGGGGTGTTGCTCTCCAGACATGAAAGCATGAACAGCTTGACGGATGGATGACACACAGACATGACACCAATGACCAAAATGAAAAAGTAGACATCATGACTGCAAATCTCTGGTCAACACTAACAACCAGGCTGTCCATAACTGCATACATTTGTTATAAATACAAGGCTCGGTGTTTAGGAAAGGCAGTGCTGTACCTTAATGTTTTTGAAATCTTGACAAAAATACAAAACAAGTTCGAAATTAGGCTACATCAAAAAATTTCTCAAAATTCCACTTATTTCCTTCCAGTTGTGCTGAGATATCACTTGATGAATGTTAACTACTACTAACAATAGCACACAAACCAGAAAAAATGAAAAGTTTTTGGAAAAATGGTGTATATATAACTCAAACACAAATAAGGAACTTCCTGGTTCAAGAATTGACACCGTCAGCTAAATGCTCTTTAAGGTTCCACTCCACAGTTTTCCAGGCATTTCCAAATTCCAGGCATTTCCAAATGTGACATGCCATACACTCTCTTCAAATGCAAATATCCTATAACTTAGTTATCAAACCCATTACATGTATCACATTTCCCAAATCCACAAAAAACATATAACACTATCTGACTAAGTAGAAATAAACAATCTGAATGTGGGTGGAATTATTTATTGTCAAAGGCAAGACTTCAACCAGAAAAATTGCCTGAAAAAATACCAAAACCAGTCATTTTCAGCCACCTAGCAGCCTCAAAAGCAGAATTTTCCCACCAACCCTGCCTACCCACACCTGGAGCAGAGCATCCCTTGTTTCTAAAATGCAAAAAAAAATTTATACGTTTCCGTCTCATTTTTTAGTTACCTGTCTGGTAACAAACCCGTGTAAAAATTACATTTAAAAAAATAGCCAATTTTTCGAAGCCAGTGTTTCACATAATTCATCTGGTAATTTACCCCTGTGTATCAGACTCCAACTTTGGGACCAAAACTTCAAATTCTCTAATCCAACAAAATGCCTAATGTAATCATATATCTGATACTAAAAATATTTCTCTATTTTACATGGCCTTAGTTTCAACATATGCCCTTTGTTTAGAATTTCACCCCTGTGCAATAGTGTGAATCTGTGGAGCGGAACCTTAAAGAGAAAACAATAGTGATCTCCCCCTGGATTTCACTCAGGCAAAATAATCTGGAGTCTATCCTGAGTTGAATGAACAAAAACCACAAGTCTCTATTTCCAACCAGTAAAAAGATACAGCATGGCCTTCCTGATTGCCGAATAGCTTTTTCAACCAGATTTTATCAGATTTTTACAACCACACCACCTCCCCCCCCCCCCCCCCCCCATTTCTCTGAGCCACTTCAGATAGTATTTTTGTTATTACCACCAGCCACATTGACAACCCAGGTCCTGCCAATAGCACTCTTAAATACAATCAAAATGTAAAACAATAAGCACTAATAACCATTGCTTTGGGGGGGGGGGGGTGTTGCTCTCTAGAAATGGAAGCGTGAACAGCTTGACGGATGGATGACACACAGACTTGACACCAATGACCAAAATGAAAAAGTAGACACCATGACTGCAAATCTCTGGTCAACAGTAACAACCAGGCTGTCCATAACTGCATAAATTTGTCATAAATA
Source organism: Pictodentalium vernedei (assembly GCA_031216915.1). NCBI lineage: Eukaryota > Metazoa > Mollusca > Scaphopoda > Dentaliida > Dentaliidae > Pictodentalium > Pictodentalium vernedei. Next base: position 597,587,940 of record CM062297.1, read on the forward strand.
CAAGGCTCGGTGTTTAGGAAAGGCAGTGCTCTACCTTAATGTTTTTGAAAACTTGACAAAAATTCAAAACAAGTGCGAAATTAGGCTACATCAATAAATTTCTCAAAATTCCACTTATTTCCTTCCAGTTGTGCTGAGATATCACTTGATGAATGTTAACTACTAATAACAATAGCACACAAACCAGAAATAATGAAAAGTTTTTTGAAAAATGGTGTATTTATAACTCAAACACAAATAAGGAACTTCCTGGTTCAAGAATTGACACCATCGGCAGAATGCTCTTTAAAGAGAAAACAAGAGTGATCTCCCCCTGGATTTCACTCAGGCAAAATAATCTGGAGTCTATCCTGAGTTGAATGTACAAAAACCACAAGTCTCTATTTTCAACCAGAAAAAAGATATAGCATGGCCTTCCTGATTGCCGAATAGCTTTTACAGCCAGATTTTACCCGATTTTCACAACCACACCACACCACCCCCCCCCCCCTCCAATTTCTCTGAGCCACTTCAGATAGTATTTTTGTTATTTCCACCAGCCACATTGACTACCCAGGTCCTGCCAATAGCACTGTTAAACATAATCAAAATGTAAAACAATAAGCACTAATAACAATAGCTTGGGTTTGGGTGGGGGGGGGGGGGGGGGTGTTGCTCTCTAGACATGAAAGCGTGAACAGCTTGATGGACGGATGACACACAGACATGACACCAATGACGAAAATGAAAAAGTAGACACCATGACCGCAAATCTCTGGTCAACAGTAACAACCAGGCTGTCCATAACAGCAAAAATTTGTCATAAATACAAGGCTCGGTGTTCAGGAAAGGCAGTGCTGTACCTTAATGTTTTTGAAATCTTGACGAAAATTCAAAACAAGTGCGAAATTAAGCTACATCAATAAATTTCTCAAAATTCCACTTATTTCCTTTCAGTTGTGCTGAGATATCACTTGATGAATGGTAACTACTACTAACAATAGCACATAAACCAGAAATAATGGAAAGTTTTTTTTTTAAAATGGTGTATTTATAACTCAAACACAAATAAGGAACTTCCTGGTTCAAGAATTGACACCGTCGGCAGAATGCTCTTTAAAGAGAAAACAAGAGTGATCTCCCCCTGTATTTCACTCAGGCAAAATAATCAGGAGTCTATCCTCAGTTGAATGAACAAAAACCACAAGTCTCTATTTTTAACCAGTAAAAAGATACAGCATGGCCTTCCTGATTGCCAAATAGCTTTATCAGCCAGATTTCACCCGATTTTCACAGCCACACCACACCACCCCCCCCCCCCCCCCGATTTCTCTCAGTCACTTCAGATAGTATTTTTGTTATTACCCCCAGCCACATTGACTACCCAGTTCCTGCCAATAGCACTGTTAAATACAATCAAAATGTAAAACAATAAGCACTAATAGCCATTGCTTTGGGGGTGGGGGTGTTGCTCTCTAGATATGAAAGCGTGAACAGCTTGACGGATGAATGACACACAGACTTGACACCAATGACAAAAATGAAAAAGTAGACACCATGACTGCAAATCTCTGGTCAACAGTAACAACCAGGCTGTCCATAACTGCATAAATTTGTCATAAATACAAGGCTCGGTGTTTAGGAAAGGCAGTGCTCTACCTTAATGTTTTGGAAAACTTGACGAAAATTCAAAACAAGTGTGAAATTAGGCTACATCAATAAATTTCTCAAAATTCCACTTATTTCCTTCCAGCTGTGCTGAGATATCACTTGATGAATGTTAACTACTACAAACAATAGCACACAAACCAGAAATAATGAAAAGTTTTTTGGAAAATGGTGTATTTATAACTCAAACACAAATAAGGAACTTCCTGGTTCAAGAATTGACACCATCGGCAGAATGCTCTTTGAAGAGAAAACAAGAGTGATCTCCCCCTGGATTTCACTCAGGCAAAATAATCTGGAGTCTATCCTGAGTTGAATGAATAAAAACCACAAGTCTCTATTTTCAACCAGTAAAAAGATACAGCATGGCCTTCCTGATTGCCGAATAGCTTTTACAGCCAGACTTTACCCGATTTTCACAACCACACCACACCACCTCCCCCCCCCTCCCAATTTCTCTGAGCCACTTCAGATAGTATTTTTGTTATTACCACCAGCCACATTGACTACCCAGGTCCTGCCAATTGCACTGTAAAATACAATCAAAATGTAAAACAATAAGAACTAATAACCATAGCTTTGGGAGGGGGGTATTGGTCTCTAGATATGAAAGCTTGAAGAGCTTGATGGATGGATGACACACAGACATGACACCAATGACCAAAATGAAAAAGTAGACACCATGACTGCAAATCTCTGGTCAACGGTAACAACCAGGCTGTCCATAACTGCATAAATTTGTCATAAATACAAGGCTCGTTGTTTAGGAAAGGCAGTGCTCTACCTTAATGTTTTTGAAAACTTGACGAAAATTCAAAACAGGTGCGAAATTAGGCTACATCAATAAATTTCTCAAAATTCCACTTATTTCCTTCCAGTTGTGCTGAGATATTACTTGATGAATGTTAACTACTACTAACAATAGCACACAAACCAGAAATAATAAAAAGTTTTTTGAAAAGTTAAAAAATTTATAGTAATTTATATATTTTTTATACTTACCAATGACCCAGACATAGCTGGTGCTAACTCTTAAAATATAGGGCCAAACACAAATTTTGCCCCCCAATCCCCAAAATTTGCATCTAAAATCAAAGAAAACATGTCCTGAAAGGCCCTGCACACTTCGCCCCCACTGTGCATGCGCAGTGTCAAGGACGTTCCGAAATTGCCGCCATTAGTCATTCTAATAACCAGTGCCTGGTAAGCGCTATGTACTCAGCGGGGAGGCAAGAGTTCCCAACTCCTGGGAGGGCCATCCCCGTCTGGGTCATTGGTAAGTATAAAAAATATATAAATTACTATAAATTTTTTAACATTTTTATACTGTACCAATGACCCAGACATAGCTGAATAGTAAAAAGGCTGGAGGGCCAAGGACATAGAGCAAAATGGAATACGCTCAATAAAATAAAACAGAGTCATCCCCTGTAGGGAAAAAGAAGTAATAGGCCTTACATGTATCTTTCTTATTTATGATAAATAAGAAAGATACAACACCTTCCAAAATTGAGCTTCATACATCCATGTACTCTATTAATATCCAATATAATCCTTATACTAATAATTTTTAAAGTAAGCCAATAAATAAAGTAAGTCTAGAGAATAGAGACTCTTATACTCCTAAAAGTGTCTGAGGATTGCATAATCATGTCCGTTGACATATGCAATATTCAAAAGCTATACTTTAAAAACTAAGACTTGAATGAATTTTAAAAACCTAAACTTCTCACTAAACAACCATCCCAATAACAGCTCAGAATTACTAACTTCGGAGGAGGTATCCCCTTGTTTTCATAGTAAAACAGGTGACCCAAGGGAACACCCTCCCCCCCCCCCCCTTTTTCTTGCCCTGGGTCAAATAGCCCAGAGCGAAGAGGGCAGCCGAACGGAGACACTGCCGAAACAGACAGCCTACCTAGCTATAGTAGCAACTGTTAAGTGAATGACATTCTGAGCAGTAGATAATAGACCTAACAATAGAGGCCTCCAGAAATGGACTCGATATTTCTGAGATAAAATTCATGAATGTGGATGGCTGAGCGCAATGAGCAGCCTTCAAAAATCTATAATAGCGACACTATTAATGTAAGCCCAAGAAGTAGAAGAACTCTTACTTCATGAGCCGAAATCTTAAGCACAACTGCTAAGTCAATGATATACCATAAGCAGTACCGATAGTTAATAGAATCTATTAACAATAAAATGGAGCGTAACGTCCTTCTACTAGACATCAAAGACAGAAGAAGTTTACGCCCATAGTAATAAACAGATATCTGTTTATAAATACATAAACTGTACCCGGAAAGAGTAAAGGCCTATGCCCATACGAAGACGGAAGGACCTTAAAATAATAGGTTCCGGATAATAGGAGCCTAACTCTTATGCAACAATGCAACCTAAATAGTAACGGAAGTAGTGATTCCGAAACTACGAAAGTGAAAATCATCCATCGATAGTGCATGAAACTCACTGACTCTACAGTAAAAGAGAAACCAACAGAATTACTGTCTAAAAGGTCAGAATTTGAAAACTACTGTTTCCAGAAGTCTATTTATCAAAAAGTTACTAACTGACTTAGATAAAGAGACAAAAGACTCAATTGTAAACTATCGTAGAGTGCATAGGTATGAGGTAACATAAACCTATAACCTAAATAATAACAGGCTGCAGTAGATCTTGTGAAACAAGTATACTAAAAAATAGCAATGAGTAGTATGGAGGGATCCACAATATGAACATAATGATCCCTACACCACGACGGAAGAGCCTCTACTTTAGCCGCATAGAATAGCGAAGAAGAGGATCTCCTATAGTAAGAAATCGCGTCCAAAGCTCGTCCAGTACAGTGCTTACAATGCAATACGGACCACACAACGGAATACATGAAGGTTGCGACCTTGCGGGTTGTGATAAAGATGACACGATTTACCCAGTGAAAAAAGATCCTCACATAGAGGAAGATTTCACGTTAAGACCCACAGTAGACAAGAGAGTAAATTACCCATGATCTCTGTGAAGATAGAAATGCTATCAACAGAAATGTATTGTGGTTGTTTATCTTAGCAATACCTGCTGAAACAACAGCGCCGGAGGATACGCGTATCCTATCATTCCGTCCTATAGATCAATAGAGCGTTAACAACATTAGCTCAGAGATCTGGACAAGCCAACACATACGTCTGCAATTGATTAGCAAGCTGTGTCATAAATAAATCATCATTGGGCGCTCCCATAGATAGCAAATCTGATTGAATACTTGTTTGTTGAGAGTCCATTCTGACAGCAACAAGCGACCCGTAAGAGAACGGGAGTCCGATAAAACAATCAGACGACCCGGAATATGACGGACCAAAACTGAACTTGGTGTACTATAACCAACAGACGGATTCTTTGCATTAAATTGAATAACGGAAACGAAAGAGTGCCTCTCTGGTTCCGGAGATACGCCACTACTGTCGAATTAAAGGACAGGAATTTGGGCATGCGTTTCTGAATAATGTTCATGCAATGACATAAAGCAAGCCTAAAAAACATTATTCCGCGGAAGAAAACTGATTGCTAAGAGACTGCGGAACCCAAAGACCCTGGCACTTCGAATCCGTAGGGATCAGTATTATATCCCAATCTGTTTGACTGGCAACCGTCATAACAGCCACACTCGGGTCCGGCAACTGCGGTGGCACTCTCTGAGTCAACCACCGAATGTTTGCCCCAGTCTGAATCTCTTGTAACACTAGATAGACAAGAGAACGTGTAAATCGAGCAATTCATGGATTGCCGAAAAGTTGCCGTCGAAGAGAAGCTCCTCCGAGAACGAAGCGACTCTGAGAGAGTTCTTAACCTTACTATCCACGCGTGTGGATGTAGCTAGGGCTGCGTCACGTCTAACCAACTCCAATCAGCCACTGAAGGGCGGAGTTATACGTGAACAAACCACTGCCCTCAAAAGAAATTACATTGAGAATAATATCCCGTAAATCTTTTCTTGAAGACGTAATGATAATGCCTCAGTAAGGCGGATTACGTATGATAAAGCGTCTAAGTTAAGTCTACTATACATCATGTCGTTCCCAACATTGAAATTGGAAAAGACATAAACCGCGAAAAAGAATATATGCAGTCTTTAATCACACCGTCTAGACGCATATGAACTCTCGGTATGCCCTGCTCTGCCAAAATAAACTTTATTCGTATAAATGATAAAATGGCAGAAATGAGCAACGCGGACAAGAAACTAAACTATCATGCTTGGTAGCAGGCTTGTATATATATATATATAGCGTCAAAAAATAAAACACATGTTGTAATGACAATATTGGACTGCGTCGGTAAGTCAGGGACAATGTCCCTGAAACCGATCGAAAAATCCGAGTCCAATGACGCTATAAGTCTCTTATCCAAGATCGCAGCAATGAAGTCCGAAATAACAATCACTGGAAGATAATGCCAGAAGATATGAAAGGCATCTTCCGATACTACTAAAGGGAAAACTCGAAATCTTTCGAATCCCTTTCGCCATCCTGTCAGACCCTATAAAGCGTTCGGTCGTCCGTACCTGATGCAACCGCGGACCGCACCGACCCAGCGCCGTCGGATAATTCCTGATTCGACCGAGAAACAGTCAATTGCTGGGATGCTGCGAAACAACTGTGCTAACTCGGATAGCACGTCCGTCACTGAGGCCTGAGGAGAAGCGGTCTTACGATGCATTGCCGCTGGAAGCTCCGTGATCGTTACCCCCGTGCATACTACCAATATGCGAGCGAACGGAGTGTATAGGCCTCGTGTCCCTTGGCTACCGGATGGCGCGACCTATTCGCCGTGGAATCACTGAATGCCGAAACCTATCGGATACTCGAGGTCACGTAGCCAATGTGCGGTCGTGTGCCCTGCTGTGAGGATGAGGAAGCATCAAGGACAGTCTCTCGGACTGTCAATATAACGGAGCGTCCCGACCGACGGACATATGCTCCGAATGTAAAATATCTGAACCACAACATGCGGTCCCCTATGTTGTTGGACGAGAGAGGGACCTCTCTCGCTCACAGCCCGGACGGACCTGGACAAGCCAGGAACCGGACTAATAGGCTTCCTCCGATCTGTCCTCAATCTGCCGTCACTGGGTGAGTACTAAAGTAATTAAAGTGCTCGCATCACCCAAATCTCCTTCCTAGACAGCAACGGACGAACCCGGCAGCCGAACCATTCGATGAATGTACGCTACACCGGGTGAGCTAGCAAATGTCACTCCGTAGGCAATAGACATATTCCATAAGCACTTATTGCCGCTAGCTCTTCATTAACTATGACGACAGAGGCACACTTTTGAAAGACATCTCCATAACTCTTCGAACAAGAAACCAGAAATGCTTGGTTAGCAAGCATAAAATAATAATATATATAGCGTCGTTCAATAATTCGAAAGTTTGTGTGACATTATTGGACTATGTCGGAACTGAGGGACGATGTCCCTGAACCGAAACAAAAATTTCTAAGTCCACCGACGCTATCAGTTTCTTATCCGGCATCGCAGCATTCTGGTCCGACGAAAGAAGCTGTAGAAGACCAAGTCAGATGACATACAGAACAGCATATGTTGTTCCGAAAGGGAAAGCTCGAAATCCTCCGAATCCCTTTCGGTATCCCGTCGGACCGGATGAAACTTTCGGACGTCCGTACCCGCTTCCGCGGAGCGTCCCGACCCAGCATCGTCGGATAAAATATATGCGACAGATTCAGTTGATGCTGGGATGCTGCGATAAACTGAGCTATTAAGGAAAGCACGTCCGTTCCCGAGGTCTGTGCAGTAGCGGTCTTACGATGCATTGCCGCCGGAAGCTCTGTGTACGTTGACTCCCGCACACTTCCTATGCGAACGTCCGGAGTCTGCAGGCCTCGTGTCCCTGGCTACCGGATGGTGTGACCTGGTCGCCGAAGAATCCTTGATCGGCGAAGCTGGTAATATATCGGCGGTCACGCAGCCAAGGTGCGGTCGTGTGCGCTGACGAGAAGAGGAAGCCTTAGCAGTCTCCGCGGACTGCCTATACAACGGAGCGTCCCGAGCGACGGACTATGCTCCGCTTGCGACACATTTTGTACCACAACATCTGGGGCCAGATGTTGTTGAACGAGAGAGGGGCCTCTCTCGCTTGCCGTCCGGATGGACCGGAACGAGGTATGAACCGGACTAAAAGGCTTCCTCCGTTCTCCCTCCGATCCGCCGTCACTGGGTGTGCATTAAGTTAATTTATAGTTCTCGCATCACCCCAAAATTCCTTCTAGACCGCAACGGACGAACCCGGCTGCCGAACCATTCGGTGAATGGACGCTACACCGGGCGAGCTAGCGGACGTCAAAGGCCGTCGAACCTACTAGGGTCCTCTTAGGCAATTGGCGTATTTACATGAGCACTTTTCCGCTAGCCCTTCATTAATTGTGACGACGGAGGCACACTGTTGGAAGACATCACGGATACATCACCCTAATCTTGATCGTCTGAAATAGAAATTGATAAAGTAGAGTGACCCTGCGGGGAAAGGACCGGAGTGTCCAAATCCCCAATAACATACCGTGACATACGCTTCCCATATTGTCATCGAAATCATACGATACAGAACAGGAGCTAATGCGAGTACACTGACCACATATAGAATGATAATAAAGTCAGAGGAAGACTTCCTCTTAAAACAAATGATCAATATCCTTTCAATGTGAAAAGAAAACAAGTCCTGGTACTCGCACCAACCCCTGGCAATCAAAATACATAATAATAATATGATCCATTAATATAGAAAAAATAATTGAAATCAAAATATTTTGAAAAAATATTTTTTCAGAACAGCCCAAGTTTCTGAAAAGTAACATTGAGCCCCAATGGATCCCAAGCCTAAGTGTGGACAAAAATTTTTAAAATATTTTAAACAATTTATTCAACACTTACGAACAATAATAATGTATCCAGTTATGATTAAAATAACATCAAGATATTATTTTTTAGAAATCCCCCCCTCACACAGAGGGCTGTTGAAAATGTAAACAATGAGTGTAAAAACACTAAAATAAGACTCCAGGCACCCAGGCCCGAAATCAGTTACCAAAAATACACTATCTGATGCAAAACAGAGACTTCCAGGGAAGAAACTGCAGAACATCAGATGGTAGATGCAGAACACAACGCCTAACCACCCGTAGGTGAAGACGTAAACATGGGGAAAGAACAGAATTCATTCTGTTATTCAGCTAAAACTCCCAAGAAAATTTAGTAATAATAATTACAAAAACTATGCCAAAAGCATGGGAGAATAGCAAGGGGGGACTTAAAGGACAGGGAGAGAGGAAAACACTTAAAAAAACAGTGTAACTAAATAATCAGAATGACAACAAAATGGCTGCTGCCTCGAAAATAGGTAACTTAACATAATTTCATTAAAAAATTTTAAGTTACAGCCCTGATAATATTCTGTCACACATTTTTTTCCTCTCCTCCTTCTCTATCCTCCTTAGAATCACCATTTCACTAATATTTATGTGTCTGGCATCATTTAAACTGAGATTTATAAGCACAAAGATCAGTCAGATGTTAACTGATGAAGGGCCAAACTTAGAATGATTAATGGCGCCAATTTCGGAACGTCCTTGACACTGCGCATGCGCAGTGGGGGCGAAGTGTGGAGGGCCTTTCAGGACATGTTTTCTTTGATTTTAGATGCAAATTTTGGGGATTGGGGGGCAAAATTTGTGTTTGGCCCTATATTTTAAGATTTAGCACCAGCTATGTCTGGGTCATTGGTACAGTATAAAAATATGGTGCATTTATAACTCAAACACAAATAAGGAACTTCCTGGTTCAGGAATTGACACCATCGGCAGAATGCTCTTTAAACAGAAAACAAGAGTAATCTCCCCCTGGATTTCACTCAAGTAAAATAATCTGGAGTCTATCCTGAGTTGAAAGAACAAAAAACACAAGTCTCTATTTTCAACCAGTAAAAAGATACAGCATGGCCTTCCTGATTGCCGAATAGCTTTTACAGCCAGATTTTACCCGATTTTCACAACCACACCACACCCCCCCCCCCCCCCCCCCGATTTCTGTGAGCCACTTCAGATAGTATTTTTGTTATTGCCACATTGACTACCCAGGTCCTGCCAATAGACTATTAAAAACAATCAAAATGTAAAACAATAAGCACTAATAACCATAGCTTTGGGGGGGGGGGGGGTGTTGCTCTCTTGACATGAAAGCGTGAACAGCTTGTTGGACGGATGACACACAGACATGACACCAATGACCAAAATGAAAAAGTAGACATCATGACTGCAAATCTCTGGTCAACAGTAACAAGCAGGCTGTCCATAACTGCGTAAATTTGTCATAAATTACAAGGCTCGGTGTTTAGGAAAGGCAGTGCTCTACCTTAATGTTTTTGAAATCTTGACGAAAATTCAAAACAAGTGCGAAATTAGGCTACATCAATAAATTTCTCAAAATTCCAGTTATTTCCTTCCAGTTGTGCTGAGTTATCACTTGATGAATGTTAACTACTACTAACAATAGCACACAAACCAGAAATAATGAAAAGTTTTTTGAAAAATGGTGTATTTATAACTCAAACACAAATAAGGAACTTCCTGGTTCAAGAATTGACACCGTCGGCTGAATGCTCTTTAAGGTTCCGCTCCACAGTTTTCCAGGCATTTCCAAATGTGACATGCCATACACTCTCTTCAAATTCAAATATCCTGTAACTTAGTTATCAAACCCATTACATGTATCACATTTCCCAAATCCACAAAAAACATATAACAATATCTGACTAAGTAGAAATAAACAATCTGAATGTGGGTGGAATTATTTATTGTCAAAGGCAAGACATCAACCTGAAAAATTGCCTGAAAAAATACCGAAACCAGTCATTTTCAGCCACCTAGCAGCCTCAAAAGCAGAATTTTCCCACCAACCCCGCCTACCCACCCCTGGAGCAGAGCATCCCTTGTTTCTAAAATGCAAAAAAAAATGTACATGTTTCCGTCTCATTTTTTAGTTACCTGTCTGGTAACAAACCCGTGTAAAAATTACATTTAAAAAAATTGCCAATTTTTCGAAGCCACTGTTTCCCATAATTCATCTGGGAATTTACCCCTATGTAACAGACTCCAACTTTGGGACCAAAACTTTAAATTCTCTTGTCCAACAAAACGCCTAATGTAATCATATATCTGATACTAAAAATATTTCTCTATTTTACATGGCCTTAGTTTCAACATATGCCCTTTGTTTAGAATTTCACCCCCTGTGCAAATAGTGTGAATCTGTGGAGCGGAACCTTAAAGAGAAAACAAGAGTGATCTTCTCCTGGATTTCACTCAGGCAAAATAATATGGAGTCTATCCTGAGTTGAATGAACGAAAACCACAAGTCTCTATTTTCAACCAGTAAAAAGATACAGCATGGCCTTCCTGATTGCCGAATAGCTTTTTCAGCCAGATTTTACCAGCTTTTCACAACCACACCATGCTCCCCCCCCCCCCCCCCCCCGATTTCTCTGAGCCACTTCAGATAGTATTTTTTGTTTTTACCACCAGCCACATTGACAACCCAGGCCCTGCCAATAGCACTGTTAAATACAATCAAAATGTAAAACAATAAGGACTAATAACCATTGCTTTGGGGGGGGGGGTGTTGCTCCCTAGATATGAAAGCGTGAACAGCTTGACGGACGGATGACACACAGACTTGACACCAATGACCAAAATAAAAAAGTAGACACCATGACTGCAAATCTCTGATCAACAGTAACAACCAGGCTGTCCATAACTGCATAAATTTGTCATAAATACAAGCCTCGGTGTTTAGGAAAGGCAGTGCTCTACCTTAATGTTTCTGAAAACTTGACGAAAATTCAAAACAAGTGCGAAATTAGGCTACATCAATAAATTTCCTCAAAATTCCACTTATTTCCTTCCAGTTGTGCTGAGATATCACTTGATGAATGTTAACTACTACAAACAATAGCACACAAACCAGAAATAATTAAAAGTTTTTTGAAAAATGGTGTATTTATAACTCAAACACAAATAAGGAACTTCCTGGTTCAAGAATTGACACATCGGCAGAATGCTCTTTAAAGAGAAAACAAGAGTGATCTCCCCCTGGATTTCACTCAGGCAAAATAATCTAGAGTCTATCCTGAGTTGAATAAACAAAACCCACAAGTCTCTATTTTCAACCAGTAAAAATATACAGCATGGCCTTCCTGATTGCTGAATAGCTTTTACAGCCAGATTTCACCCGATTTTCACAACCACACCACCCCCCCCCCTCCCCAATTTCTCTGAGCCACTTCAGATAGTATTTTTGTTATTACCACCAGCCACATTGACTACCCAGGTCCTGCCAATTGCACTGTAAAATACAATCAAAATGTAAAACAATAAGAACTAATAACCATAGCTTTGGAAGGGGGGTATTGGTCTCTAGATATGAAACCTTTACGAGCTTGATGGATGGATGACACACAGACATGACACCAATGACCAAAATGAAAAAGTAGACACCATGACTGCAAATCTCTGGTCAACAGTAACAACCAGCCTGTCCATAACAGCATAAATTTGTCATAAATACAAGGCTCGGTGTTCAGGAAAGGCAGTGCTCTACCTTAATGTTTTTGAAATTTTGCCGAAAATTCAAAACAAGTGCGAAATTAGGCTACATCAATAAATTTCTCAAAATTCCACTTATTTCCTTTCAGTTGTGCTGAGATATCACTTGATGAATGGTAACTACTACTAACAATAGCACATAAACCAGAAATAATGAAAAGTTTTTTTTTAAAATGGTGTATTTAAAACTCAAACACAAATAAGGAACTTCCTGGTTCAAGAATTGACACCGTCGGCAGAATGCTCTTTAAAGAGAAAACAAGAGTGATCTCCCCCTGGATTTCACTCAGGCAAAATAATCAGTAGTCTATCCTCAGTTGAATGAACAAAAACCGCAAGTCTCTATTTTCAACCAGTAAAAAGATACAGCATGGCCTTCCGGTTCGCCAAATAGCTTTATCAGCCAGATTTCACCCGATTTTCACAGCCACACCACACCACCCCCCCCCCCCCCCCCCGATTTCTCTGAGCCACTTCAGATAGTATTTTTGTTATTACCCCCAGCCACATTCACTACCCAGGTCCTGCCAATAGCACTGTTAAATACAATCAAAATGTAAAACAATAAGCACTAATAACCATTGCTTTGGGGGTGGGGGTGTTGCTCTCTAGATATGAAAGCGTGAACAGCTTGACAGATGAATGACACACAGACTTGACACCAATGACCAAAATGAAAAAGTAGACACCATGACTGCAAATCTCTGGTCAACAGTAACAACCAGGCTGTCCATAACTGCATAAATTTGTCATAAATACAAGGCTCGGTGTTTAGGAAAGGCAGTGCTCTACCTTAATGTTTTTGAAAACTTGACGAAAATTCAAAACAAGTGTGAAATTAGGCTACATCAATAAATTTCTCAAAATTCCACTTATTTCCTTCCAGTTGTGCTGAGATATCACTTGATGAATGTTAACTACTACAAACAATAGCACACAAACCAGAAATAATGAAAAGTTTTTTTAAAAATGGTGTATTTATAACTCAAACACAAATAAGGAACTTCCTGGTTCAAGAATTGACACCATCGGCAGAATGCTCTTTAAACAGAAAACAAGAGTAATCTCCCCCTGGATTTCACTCAGGCAAAATAATCTGGAGTCTATCCTGAGTTGAATGAACAAAAAACATAAGTCTCTATTTTCAACCAGTAAAAAGATACAGCATGGCCTTCCTGATTGCCGAATAGCTTTTACAGCCAGATTTTACCCAATTTTCACAACCACACCACACCACCCCCATCCCCCCAATTTCTCTCAGCCACTTCAGATAGTATTTTTGTTATTACCACCAGCCACATTGACTACCCAGGTCCTGCCAATAGCACTGTTAAATACAATCAAAATGTAAAACAATAAGCACTAATAACCATAGCTTTGGTGGGGGGGGGGGGGTGTTGCTCTCTAGACAAAAGCATGAACAGCTTGACGGATGGATGACACACAGACATGACACCAATGACCAAAAAGAAAAAGTAAGCATCATGACTGCAAATCTCTGGTCAACAGTAAGAAGCAGGCTGTCCATAACTGCATAAATTTGTCATAAATACAAGGCTCGGTGTTTAGGAAAGGCAGTGCTCTATCTTAATGTTTTTGAAAACTTGACGAAAATTCAAAACAAGTGCGAAATTAGGCTACCTCAATAAATTTCTCAAAATTCCACTTATTTCCTTCCAGTTGCGCTGAGATATCAGTTGATAAATGTTAACTACTACTATCAATAGCACACAAACCAGAAATAATGAACAGTTTTTTGAAAAATGGTGCATTTATAACTCAAACACAAATAAGGAACTTCCTGTTTCAAGAATTGACAGCATCGGCAGAATGCTCTTTAAAGAGAAAACAAGAGTGATCTCCCCCTGGATTTCACTCAGGCAAAATAATCTGGAGTCTATCCTGAGTTGAATGAACAAAAACCACAAGTCTCTATTTTCAACCAGTAAAAAGATACAGCATGGCCTTCCTGATTGCCAAATAGCTTTTACAGCCAGATTTTACCCGATTTTCACAACCACAGCACACCACCCCCCCTCCCCCCAATTTCTCTGAGCCACTTCAGATAGTATTTTTGTTATTACCATCAGCCACATTGACTACCCATGTCCTGCCAATGGCACTGTTAAATACAATCAAAATGTAAAACAATAAGCACTAATAACCATAGCTTTGGTGGGGAGGTGTTGCTCTCTTGACATGAAAGCGTGAACAGCTTGTTGGACGGATGACACACAGACATGACATCAATGACCAAAATGAAAAAGTAGACATCATGACTGCGAATCTCTGGTCAACAGTAACAAGCAGGCCGTCCATAACTGCGTAAATTTGTCATAAATTACAAGGCTCGGTGTTTAAGGAAAGGCAGTGCTCTACCTTAATGTTTTTGAAATCTTGACGAAAATTCAAAACAAGTGTGAAATTAGGCTACATCAATAAATTTCTCAAAATTCCACTTATTTCCTTCCAGTTGTGCTGAGATATCACTTGATGAATGTTAACTACTACTAACAATAGCACATAAACCAGAAATAATGAAAAGGTTTTTTTTTTAAAAAATGGTGTATTTATAACTCAAACACAAATAAGGAACTTCCTGGTTCAAGAATTGACACTGTCGGCAGAATGCTCTTTAAAGAGAAAACAAAAGTGATCTCCCCCTGGATTTCACTCAGGCAAAATAATCTGCAGGCTATCCTGAGTTGAATGAACAAAAACCACAAGTCTCTATTTTCAACCAGTAAAAAGATACAGCATGGCCTTCCTGATTGCCGAATAGCTTTTACAGCCAGATTTTACCCAATTTTCACAACCACAGCACACCACCCCCCCCCCCCCCCCACCAATTTCTCTGAGCCACTTCAGATAGTATTTGTGTTATTACCACCAGCCACATTGACTACCCAGGTCCTGCCAATAGCACCGTTAAATACAATCAAAATGTAAAACAATAAGCACTAATAACCATAGCTTTGGGAGGGGGGTATTGGTCTCTAGATATGAAAGCTTGAAGAGCTTGACGGACGGATGACACGCAGACATGACACCAATGACCAAAATGAAAAAGTAGACAACATGACTGCAAATCTCTGGTCAACAGTAACAACCAGGCTGTCCAAAACTGCATAAATTTGTCATAAATACAAGGCTCGCTGTTCAGGAAAGGCAGTGCTCTACTTTAATGTTTTTGAAATCTTGACGAAAATTCAAAACAAGTGCGAAATTAGGCTACATCAATAAATTTCTCAAAATTCCACTTATTTCCTTCCAGTTGTGCTGAGATATCACTTGATGAATGTTAACTACTACTAACAATAGCACATAAACCAGAAATAATGAAAAGGTTTTTTTTTTTTTAAAATGGTGTATTTAGAACTCAAACACAAATAAGGAACTTCCTGGTTCAAGAATTGACACTGTCGCCAGAATGCTCTTTAAAGAGAAAACAAAAGTGATCTCCCCCTGGATTTCACTCAGGCAAAAGAATCTGTAGTCTATACTGAGTTGAATGAACAAAACCACAAGTCTCTATTTTCAACCAGTAAAAAGATACAGCATGGCCTTCCAGATTGCCGAATAGCTTTTACAGCCAGATTTTACCCAATTTTCACAACCACACCACACCACCCCCCCCCCCCCCTCCACCCAATTTCTTTCAGCCACTTCAGATAGTATTTTTGTTATTACCACCAGCCACATTGACTACCCAGGTCCTGACAATAGCACTGTTAAATACAATCAAAATGTAAAACAATAAGCACTAATAACCATTGCTTTGGGGGTGGGGGTGTTGCTCTCTAGATATGAAAGCGTGAACAGCTTGACGGATGAATGACACACAGACTTGACACCAATGACCAAAATGAAAAAGTAGACACCATGACTGCAAATCTCTGGTCAACAGTAACAACCAGGCTGTCCATAACTGCATAAATTTGTCATAAATACAAGGCTCTGTGTTTAGGAAAGGCAGTGCTCTATCTTAATGTAATTGAAAACTTGACGAAAATTCAAAACAAGTGCGAAATTAGGCTACCTCAATAAATTTCTCAAAATTCCACTTATTTCCTTCCAGTTGTGCTGAGATATCACTTGATGAATCTTAACTACTACTATCAATAGCACACAAACCAGAAATAATGAACAGTTTTTTGAAAAATGGTGCATTTATAACTCAAACACAAATAAGGAACTTCCTGGTTCAAGAACTGACACCATCGGCAGAATGCTCTTTAAAGAGAAAACAAGAGTGATCTCCCCCTGGATTTCACTCAGGCAAAATAATCTAGAGTCTATCCTGAGTTGAATAAACAAAACCCACAAGTCTCTATTTTCAACCAGTAAAAAGATACAGCATGGCCTTCCTGATTGCTGAATAGCTTTTACAGCCAGATTTTACCCGATTTTCACAACCATACCACCCCCCCCCCTCCCCAATTTCTCTGAGCCACTTCAGATAGTATTTTTGTTATTACCACCAGCCACATTGACTACCCTGGTCCTGCCAATTGCACTGTAAAATACAATCAAAATGTAAAACAATAAGAACTAATAACCATAGCTTTGGGAGGGGGGTATTGGTCTCTAGATATGAAAGCTTGAAGAGCTTGATGGATGGATGACACACAGACATGACACCAATGCCCAAAATGAAAAAGTAGACACCATGACTGCAAAGCTCTGGTCAACAGTAACAACCAGCCTGTCCATAACAGCATAAATTTGTCATAAATACAAGGCTCGGTGTTCAGGAAAGGCTGTGCTACTTAATGTTTTTGAAATTTTGACGAAAATTCAAAACAAGTGCGAAATTAGGCTACATCAAAAAATTTCTCAAAATTCCACTTATTTCCTTTCAGTTGTGCTGAGATATCACTTGATGAATGGTAACTACTACTAACAATAGCACATAAACCAGAAATAATGAAAAGTTTTTTTTTTAAAATGGTGTATTTATAACTCAAACACAAATAAGGAACTTCCTGGTTCAAGAATTGACACCATCGGCAGAATGCTCTTTAAACAGAAAACAAGAGTAATCTCCCCCTGGATTTCACTCAGGCAAAATAATCTGGAGTCTATCCTGAGTTGAATGAACAAAAAACACAAGTCTCTATTTTCAACCAGTAAAAAGATACAGCATGGCCTTCCTGATTGCCGAATAGCTTTAACAGCCAGATTTTACCCAATTTTCACAACCACACCACACCACCCCCCCGCCCCCCAATTTCTCTCAGCCACTTCAGATAGTATTTTTGTTATTACCACCAGCCACATTGACTACCCAGGTCCTGCCAATAGCACTGTTAAATACAATCAAAATGTAAAACAATAAGCACTAATAACCATAGCTTTGGTGGGGGGTGGGGGGGGGGGGGTGTTGCTCTCTAGACAAAAGCATGAACAGCTTGACGGATGGATGACAAACAGACATGACACCAATGACCAAAAAGAAAAAGTAGACATCATGACTGCAAATCTCTGGTCAACAGTAACAACCAGGCTGTCCATAACTGCATAAATTTGTCATAAATACAAGGCTCGGTGTTTAGGAAAGGCAGTGCTCTATCTTAATGTTTTTGAAAACTTGACGAAAATTCAAAACAAGTGCGAAATTAGGCTACATCAATAAATTTCTCAAAATTCCACTTATTTCCTTCCAGTTGTGCTGAGATATCACTTGATGAACGTTAACTACTACTAACAATAGCACAAAAACCAGAAATAATTAAAAGTTTTTTGAAAAATGGTGTATTTATAACTCAAACACAAATAAGGAACTTCCTGGTTCAAGAATTGACACCATCGGCAGAATGCTCTTTAAAGAGAAAACAAGAGTGATCTCCCCCTGGATTTCACTCAGGCAAAATAATCTAGAGTCTATCCTGAGTTGAATAAACAAAACCCACAAGTCTCTATTTTCAACCAGTAAAAAGATACAGCATGGCCTTCCTGATTGCTGAATAGCTTTTACAGCCAGATTTTACCCGATTTTCACAACCACACCACCCCCCCCCCCCTCCCCAATTTCTCTGAGCCACTTCAGATAGTATTTTTGTTATTACCACCAGCCACATTGACTACCCAGGTCCTGCCAATTGCACTGTAAAATACAATCAAAATGTAAAACAATAAGAACTAATAACCATGGCTTTCGGAGGGGGGTATTGGTCTCTAGATATGAAAGCTTGAAGAGCTTCATGGATGGATGACACACAGACATGACACCAATGATCAAAATGAAAAAGTAGACACCATGACTGCAAATCTCTGGTCAACAGTAACAACCAGCCTGTCCATAACAGCATAAATTTGTCATAAATACAAGGCTCGGTGTTCAGGAAAGGCTGTGCTCTACCTTAATGTTTTTGAAATTTTGACGAAAATTCAAAACAAGTGCGAAATTAGGCTACATCAATAAATTTCTCAAAATTCCACTTATTTCCTTCCAGTTGTGCTGAGATATCACTTGATGAACGTTAACTACTACTAACAATAGCACAAAAACCAGAAATAATTAAAAGTTTTTTGAAAAATGGTGTATTTATAACTCAAACACAAATAAGGAACTTCCTGGTTCAAGAATTGACACCATCGGCAGAATGCTCTTTAAAGAGAAAACAAGAGTGATCTCCCCCTGGATTTCACTCAGGCAAAATAATCTAGAGTCTATCCTGAGTTGAATAAACAAAACCCACAAGTCTCTATTTTCAACCAGTAAAAAGATACAGCATGGCCTTCCTGATTGCCAAATAGCTTTTACAGCCAAATTTTACCTGATTTTCACAACCACAGCACACCACCCCCCCCCCCCCCCCAATTTCTCTGAGGCACTTCAGATAGTATTTTTGTTATTACCACCAGCCACATTGACTACCCATGTCCTGCCAATAGCACTGTTAAATACAATCAAAATGTAAAACAATAAGCACTGATAACCATAGCTTTGGGAGGGGGTATTGGTCTCTAGATATGAAAGCTTGAAGAGCTTGATGGATGGATGACACACAGACATGACACCAATGACCAAAATGAAAAAGTAGACACCATGACTGCAAATCTCTGGTCAACAGTAACAACCAGCCTGTCCATAACAGCATAAATTTGTCATAAATACAAGGCTCGGTGTTCAGGAAAGGCAGTGCTCTACCTTAATGTTTTTGAAATTTTGACGAAAATTCAAAACAAGTGCGAAATTAGGCTACATCCATAAATTTCTCAAAATTCCACTTATTTCCTTCCAGTTGTGCTGAGATATCACTTGATGAATGTTAACTACTACTAACAATAGCACATAAACCAGAAATAATGAAAAGGTTTTTTTTTTAAAAATGGTGTATTTATAACTCAAACACAAATAAGGAACTTCCTGGTTCAAGAATTGACACTGTCGGCAGAATGCTCTTTAATGAGAAAACAAAAGTGATCTCCCCCTGGATTTCACTCAGGCAAAATAATCTGCAGTCTATCCTGAGTTGAATGAACAAAAATCACAAGTCTCTATTTTCAACCAGTAAAAAGATACAGCATGGCCTTCCTGATTGCCGAATAGCTTTTTCAGCCAGATTTTACAAGATTTTCACAACCACACCACACCACCCCCCCCCCCCCCCCCCCAGATTTCTGTGAGCCACTTCAGATAGTATTTTTGTTATTACCACCAGCCACATTGACTACCCAGGTCCTGCCAATAGCACTGTTAAATACAATCAAAATGTAAAACAATAAGCACTAATAACCATAGCTTGGGGGGGGGGGGGGTGTTGCTCTCTAGACATGAAAGCGTGAACAGCTTGATGGACGGATGACACACAGACATGACACCAATGACCAAAATGAAAAAGTAGACATCATGACTGCAAATCTCTGGTCAACAGTAACAACCAGGCTGTCCATAACTGCGTAAATTTGTCATAAATTACAAGGCTCGGTGTTTAGGAAAGGCAGTGCTCTACCTTAATGTTTTTGAAATCTTGACGAAAATTCAAAACAAGTGTTAAATTAGGCTACATCAATAAATTTCTCAAAATTCCACTTATTTCCTTCCAGTTGTGCTGAGATATCTCTTGATGAATGTTAACTACTACTAACAATAGCACACAAACCAGAAATAATGAAAAGTTTTTTGAAAAATGGTGTATTTATAACTCAAACACAAATAAGGAACTTCCTGGTTCAAGAATTGACACCGTCGGCTGAATGCTCTTTAAGGTTCCGCTCCAAACTTTTCCAGGCATTTCCAAATGTGACATGCCATACACTCTCTTCAAATTCAAATATCCTGTAACTTAGTTATCAAACCCATTACATGTATCACATTTCCCAAATCCACAAAAAACATATAACACTATCTGACTAAGTAGAAATAAACAATCTGAATGTGGGTGGAATTATTTATTGTCAAAGGCAAAACTTCAACCTGAAAAATTGCCTGAAAAAATACCGAAACCAGTCATTTTCAGCCACCTAGCAGCCTCAAAAGCAGAATTTTCCCACCAACCCACCCCTGGAGCAGAGCATCCCTTGTTTCTAAAATGCAAAAAAAATGTACATGTTTCCGTCTCATTTTTTAGTTACCTGTCTGGTAACAAACCCGTGTAAAAATTACATTTAAAAAAATTGCCAATTTTTCGAAGCCACTGTTTCCTGGGAATTTACCCCTATGTATCAGACTCCAACTTTGGGACCAAAACTTCAAATTCTCTTGTCCAACAAAAAGCCTGATGTAATCATATATCTGATACTAAAAATATTTCTCTATTTTACATGGCCTTAGTTTCTCTGAGCCACTTCAGATAGTATTTTTGTTATTACCACCAGCCACATTGACTACCCTGGTCCTGCCAATTGCACTGTAAAATACAATCAAAATGTAAAACAATAAGAACTAATAACCATAGCTTTGGGAGGGGGGGTATTGGTCTCTAGATATGAAAGCTTGAAGAGCTTGATGGATGGATGACACACAGACATGACACCAATGCCCAAAATGAAAAAGTAGACACCATGACTGCAAAGCTCTGGTCAACAGTAACAACCAGCCTGTCCATAACAGCATAAATTTGTCATAAATACAAGGCTCGGTGTTCAGGAAAGGCTGTGCTACTTAATGTTTTTGAAATTTTGACGAAAATTCAAAACAAGTGCGAAATTAGGCTACATCAAAAAATTTCTCAAAATTCCACTTATTTCCTTTCAGTTGTGCTGAGATATCACTTGATGAATGGTAACTACTACTAACAATAGCACATAAACCAGAAATAATGAAAAGTTTTTTTTTTAAAATGGTGTATTTATAACTCAAACACAATAAGGAACTTCCTGGTTCAAGAATTGACACCATCGGCAGAATGCTCTTTAAACAGAAAACAAGAGTAATCTCCCCCTGGATTTCACTCAGGCAAAATAATCTGGAGTCTATCCTGAGTTGAATGAACAAAAAACACAAGTCTCTATTTTCAACCAGTAAAAAGATACAGCATGGCCTTCCTGATTGCCGAATAGCTTTAACAGCCAGATTTTACCCAATTTTCACAACCACACCACACCACCCCCCGCCCCCCAATTTCTCTCAGCCACTTCAGATAGTATTTTTGTTATTACCACCAGCCACATTGACTACCCAGGTCCTGACAATAGCACTGTTAAATACAATCAAAATGTAAAACAATAAGCACTAATAACCATAGCTTTGGTGGGGGGGGGGGGGGGGGGGGGGGGTGTTGCTCTCTAGACAAAAGCATGAACAGCTTGACGGATGGATGACAAACAGACATGACACCAATGACCAAAAAGAAAAAGTAGACATCATGACTGCAAATCTCTGGTCAACAGTAAGAACCAGGCTGTCCATAACTGCATAAATTTGTCATAAATACAAGGCTCGGTGTTTAGGAAAGGCAGTGCTCTATCTTAATGTTTTTGAAAACTTGACGAAAATTCAAAACAAGTGCGAAATTAGGCTACATCAATAAATTTCTCAAAATTCCACTTATTTCCTTCCAGTTGTGCTGAGATATCACTTGATGAACGTTAACTACTACTAACAATAGCACAAAAACCAGAAATAATTAAAAGTTTTTTGAAAAATGGTGTATTTATAACTCAAACACAAATAAGGAACTTCCTGGTTCAAGAATTGACACCATCGGCAGAATGCTCTTTAAAGAGAAAACAAGAGTGATCTCCCCCTGGATTTCACTCAGGCAAAATAATCTAGAGTCTATCCTGAGTTGAATAAACAAAACCCACAAGTCTCTATTTTCAACCAGTAAAAAGATACAGCATGGCCTTCCTGATTGCTGAATAGCTTTTACAGCCAGATTTTACCCGATTTTCACAACCACACCACCCCCCCCCCCCCTCCCCAATTTCTCTGAGCCACTTCAGATAGTATTTTTGTTATTACCACCAGCCACATTGACTACCCAGGTCCTGCCAATTGCACTGTAAAATACAATCAAAATGTAAAACAATAAGAACTAATAACCATGGCTTTCGGAGGGGGGTATTGGTCTCTAGATATGAAAGCTTGAAGAGCTTCATGGATGGATGACACACAGACATGACACCAATGATCAAAATGAAAAAGTAGACACCATGACTGCAAATCTCTGGTCAACAGTAACAACCAGCCTGTCCATAACAGCATAAATTTGTCATAAATACAAGGCTCGGTGTTCAGGAAAGGCTGTGCTCTACCTTAATGTTTTTGAAATTTTGACGAAAATTCAAAACAAGTGCGAAATTAGGCTACATCAATAAATTTCTCAAAATTCCACTTATTTCCTTCCAGTTGTGCTGAGATATCACTTGATGAACGTTAACTACTACTAACAATAGCACAAAAACCAGAAATAATTAAAAGTTTTTTGAAAAATGGTGTATTTATAACTCAAACACAAATAAGGAACTTCCTGGTTCAAGAATTGACACCATCGGCAGAATGCTCTTTAAAGAGAAAACAAGAGTGATCTCCCCCTGGATTTCACTCAGGCAAAATAATCTAGAGTCTATCCTGAGTTGAATAAACAAAACCCACAAGTCTCTATTTTCAACCAGTAAAAAGATACAGCATGGCCTTCCTGATTGCCAAATAGCTTTTACAGCCAAATTTTACCTGATTTTCACAACCACAGCACACCACCCCCCCCCCCCCCCCCCCAATTTCTCTGAGGCACTTCAGATAGTATTTTTGTTATTACCACCAGCCACATTGACTACCCATGTCCTGCCAATAGCACTGTTAAATACAATCAAAATGTAAAACAATAAGCACTGATAACCATAGCTTTGGGAGGGGGTATTGGTCTCTAGATATGAAAGCTTGAAGAGCTTGATGGATGGATGACACACAGACATGACACCAATGACCAAAATGAAAAAGTAGACACCATGACTGCAAATCTCTGGTCAACAGTAACAACCAGCCTGTCCATAACAGCATAAATTTGTCATAAATACAAGGCTCGGTGTTCAGGAAAGGCAGTGCTCTACCTTAATGTTTTTGAAATTTTGACGAAAATTCAAAACAAGTGCGAAATTAGGCTACATCCATAAATTTCTCAAAATTCCACTTATTTCCTTCCAGTTGTGCTGAGATATCACTTGATGAATGTTAACTACTACTAACAATAGCACATAAACCAGAAATAATGAAAAGGTTTTTTTTTTAAAAATGGTGTATTTATAACTCAAACACAAATAAGGAACTTCCTGGTTCAAGAATTGACACTGTCGGCAGAATGCTCTTTAATGAGAAAACAAAAGTGATCTCCCCCTGGATTTCACTCAGGCAAAATAATCTGCAGTCTATCCTGAGTTGAATGAACAAAAATCACAAGTCTCTATTTTCAACCAGTAAAAAGATACAGCATGGCCTTCCTGATTGCCGAATAGCTTTTTCAGCCAGATTTTACAAGATTTTCACAACCACACCACACCACCCCCCCCCCCCCCAGATTTCTGTGAGCCACTTCAGATAGTATTTTTGTTATTACCACCAGCCACATTGACTACCCAGGTCCTGCCAATAGCACTGTTAAATACAATCAAAATGTAAAACAATAAGCACTAATAACCATAGCTTTGGGGGGGGGGGGGGGGTGTTGCTCTCTAGACATGAAAGCGTGAACAGCTTGATGGACGGATGACACACAGACATGACACCAATGACCAAAATGAAAAAGTAGACATCATGACTGCAAATCTCTGGTCAACAGTAACAACCAGGCTGTCCATAACTGCGTAAATTTGTCATAAATTACAAGGCTCGGTGTTTAGGAAAGGCAGTGCTCTACCTTAATGTTTTTGAAATCTTGACGAAAATTCAAAACAAGTGTTAAATTAGGCTACATCAATAAATTTCTCAAAATTCCACTTATTTCCTTCCAGTTGTGCTGAGATATCTCTTGATGAATGTTAACTACTACTAACAATAGCACACAAACCAGAAATAATGAAAAGTTTTTTGAAAAATGGTGTATTTATAACTCAAACACAAATAAGGAACTTCCTGGTTCAAGAATTGACACCGTCGGCTGAATGCTCTTTAAGGTTCCGCTCCAAACTTTTCCAGGCATTTCCAAATGTGACATGCCATACACTCTCTTCAAATTCAAATATCCTGTAACTTAGTTATCAAACCCATTACATGTATCACATTTCCCAAATCCACAAAAAACATATAACACTATCTGACTAAGTAGAAATAAACAATCTGAATGTGGGTGGAATTATTTATTGTCAAAGGCAAAACTTCAACCTGAAAAATTGCCTGAAAAAATACCGAAACCAGTCATTTTCAGCCACCTAGCAGCCTCAAAAGCAGAATTTTCCCACCAACCCACCCCTGGAGCAGAGCATCCCTTGTTTCTAAAATGCAAAAAAAATGTACATGTTTCCGTCTCATTTTTTAGTTACCTGTCTGGTAACAAACCCGTGTAAAAATTACATTTAAAAAAATTGCCAATTTTTCGAAGCCACTGTTTCCCATAATTCATCTGGGAATTTACCCCTATGTATCAGACTCCAACTTTGGGACCAAAACTTCAAATTCTCTTGTCCAACAAAAAGCCTGATGTAATCATATATCTGATACTAAAAATATTTCTCTATTTTACATGGCCTTAGTTTCAACATACGCCCTATGTTTAGAATTTCACCCCTGCCCTGTGCAATAGTGCGAAACTGTGGAGTGGAACCTCGTTAATGAGATGAGACTTCACGAGAATGACTCTGGCTGATTAAACGTTTAGGGATTTTTCCCAAATGAACCAGGGACAAATGAGGTTACATTTTTTCAAGGATACTCGGACGCTACAACAAGTGATGGCTGTCCACCGTTGCTTTCACCCTCATTGGGTCAAGGGGTCCTTAATATATTGGGTGAGGGGAGGGGGGATGGGGGATAATGGGTCACTGATTATGTCCCGTGACATCCATAGCAATTAAAGCACACCCCCTAGCAACGGGCAAACTACTGGGTCAATTTTGACCAATTTTGATACATCGACCCAACATGCATTGCAAACGAAAACAGACAGGTCAATGGTGTCATCGCGTGACTTCCCTAGCTACCAGAGCGCCCCCTTAGCAACGGGCTAACTACTGGTCCGATTTTTACCAAATTCGGTATACGGACCCAAAATGCATTGCAAATAAGAACAGACATATCAATGTTGACGTCTCGTGACTTCTCTAGCAACCAGAGTGCGCCCTTAGCAACGGGCTAACTACTGGGCCAATTTGGACCAAATTCGGTATACGGACCCAGAATGCATTGCTAATGAAAACAGAGAGATTAATGATGACGTCACGTGACTTCCCTAGCAACCAGACCGCCCCCTTAGCAACGGGCTAACTACTGGGCCGATTTTGACCAAATTCAGTATACGGACCCAGAATGCATTGCAAATGAAAACAGACAGACCAATGTTGGCGTCACTTGACTTCTCTAGCAACCAGAGCGCCCCCTTAGCAACAGGCTAACTACTGGACCGATTTTGATCAAATTCGGTATACAGGCCCAAAATGCATTGCAAATGAAAACAGACAGATCAAAGTTTATGTCTCATGATTTCCCTAGCAACCAGAGTGTCCCCTTAGCAACGGGCTAACTACTGGGCCGATTTGGACCAAATTGGGTATACGGACCCAAAATGCATTGCGAATTAAAACAGATAGATCAATGTTGATGTCATGTGACTTCCCTAGCAACCAGAGCGCCCCTTTAGCAACGGGCTAACTACTGGGCCGATTTTGACCAAATTCGGTATACGGACCCAAAATGCATTGCAAATAAAAACAGACAGGTGAATGTTGACGTCACGTGACGTCCCTAGCAACCAGAGCTCCCCCTTAGCAACGGGCTAACTACTGGGCCGATTTGAGCACATTTGGTATACGGACCCAAAATTCATTGCAGATGAAAACAGACAGGTCAGTGTTGATGTCACTTGACTTCTCTAGCAACTAGAGCGCCCCTTAGCAACGGGCTAACTCCTGGGCCGATTTTGACCAAATTCGGTATACGGACCTAAAATGCATTGCAAATAAAACAGGCAGGTCAATGTTGATGTCACGTCCTTTTTCCTCTTCCCTGACATGACCCAGAAGCACGGGATTAGCTGTTTCATAATTGCTCTCAGAATTATCTGTTGTGATAACTACAAACAATACCGGTACGTCGGTATTTTTTTCAGTGAAATTAATGAAAATGGCTTATTGAAATTGGCACATAAAGCTCTAGGCCTATTTAATTCAAACAACAAATCTGTGCTGTCTTGTGAAGTGTGTATGTCTGTGCTGGCTTGTGTAGTTTGTGTGTCTGTTGGGCAAATCGCCCAGAAACCTGGTCCAAATCGTCCACAAACATGGTCCCAATCGTCGAATAGTCTGGTCCGAATCGGCCAGAAATATGGTCAGAATCATCCATAGATCTGGGTCCGAAACGTCCTATATAAAAGCCTGGTCCGAATGATGAAACTACATTTGTGATACTCAGTCTTATTATTTTAAAGATGGTCTTTTCATTAAAACTGCGTTGGCATATTATCATCGTCTTTTTTTTTGCACAGCACTGCTGTATTTTCTTGTTGTGGCTACTAACAGTTGGATATAGTAACAATAGATGCTACACGCTCTTTGTGAAAAAAAATAAAAATGAACGCAGCAATTTCCGTAACTCCTCGGATAAATTCCGGAAAACAACGATGCCATAAATATATCTTCCAATCAAAGCAATGATAAAATTATCTTTCAATCAGAGCATTGGAAAATAATATCTTCCAATCAAAATGCAGATAAAAGTAGTTATCTCGAAATTTGGTTGGTCCCCTTGTCTTTACCAGTAAATGTAGGTCTACAACACTTTAGGCCTAATGCATCACTTTCGCTCGCTTTTAGGTTTGCCTAAATTTCATATTATCCAATTTCTATGGGATAGAATTCTGTCCGATATCTATGCGAGATAATTATGACATACGAGATCCGATTGTAACGGTCACACTAAAATGTGTACTTCCGTGTCGGAAAAAAAGTGTAGTCGGGTATTAAATTAACATTTTCTCATTTATTTGTTGATTGTTTTTTGTGAAAATTAGAAAGTATACTCAGGGGGTCTATACGAAATATATTCGCCAAAAGAGAAGTTTGTTCCATGTTATTTTACTATGTTAGAAGACATTTTCTCTTTCAAACACACTAAAAACTGTAGCTGACTCGGTTCACCTAAATACCAGAACCGCACAAAACCCCAGAACCCCCCTCTAAATTACATATTTGCGCAGTGTTTTACAATGAAATATGTTTATTTTATGTAATAATCGTTACAGTAATAATCGTTACATCCCTTCGGTCGTTAGATAAACAGTATTTTGGTGACATATTGTCCTACCAGCACATAGAACACATTGAAACTCAGGGGACAATATTTGCCCTTATTTTATTTTTCTCAAGTTATTTCATTTAATTATTGGACTATTTAATTTATAACAGCAAAATTTGATTGATTACAGTCAACATCTTGCTTGGTGAGGTGATCATTTAAGGGCGTGGTGTTTATGTATAGGTTGCCCGCAAGCTGTGTTTACGGTAACAGATCGATCCGGCCCAAAGACGATCCATCCCCAGCGATCAGCCAAGCGCCAAGCAAATGCCGGCATACATCATGGGGTGCAAGACACTCCCCCTAACAATTCCCCCATCACTTCCCCCCAAATTGGTCATTTCCCCCAAAGTAGTCACCCCCACCACCCCCCTCAAAAAGTAGTCATTTCCCCCAAAGTAGTCATCCCCCCCAAAAGTTGTCCTCCCTCATGTTTTTTTTTTTTTTCATTCTTTCTTGAAAAAAAACACGTTTGCAATGTTTGTTTGCAGCATGTAAATTCTAGAAGGGTTAAATGATTAAACATTATTTAATTAAATTACTGCACAGAAAGCAGTGTGGAAAAGTGTTCGGGAATGGACAAATTGGTGGCGGTGGGGATGAGCAAGTCTTTGTAAGATTGTGACCGGGAATAACAAATTTTGGGGGAAATGAACATTTTTTTTTTTTTTTTGGGGGGGGGGGGGGTAACAGGTGAAAGTGTCTGACATTCAGATCATGTATGAATTTGGATGCTAAAAGAAACTGAAATATATTTTTCCCCGGCAGCGGCGTGCAAATGTCATTTAAAGGGTGGGTTTAGCGAATTTTGAGTAATGAAAGAAAATCTATCGATCAAATCTACACCCCACAAATCTCCTCATTATCATAAAAGAATCAAGATAATCAGCCCACCCAGCTGTGTCAACACAGCGAAAGCCAATTAATAAGCTAACACGGCACCGAGTCAGCTACATTTTTTAGTGTGTTTGAAAGAGAAAATGTCTTTTAACATCCTAAAATAACATTGTACAAACTTCTCTTTTGGCATATATATTTCGTATCATCCCTTGAGTATACTTTCCAAATTTCATAGAAAACAACCAACCAATAAATGAGAAAATGATGATTCAATTCCCGACTACACTTTTTCTCCGACACGGACTACACTACTTTTTTGATATCTCATATGTCGTATGTCGTATGTCGTATCTCGTATCTCGTATGTCGTATGTCATATCTCGTATGTCGTATGTCATATCTCGTATGCTGTATGTCGGTTCGTGTCCCGTATCTCGAATGTCGGTCCAGGATTTCCATAGTTACACCTATTTGTCACAACTTTTTCTTAATAATTTAATTAAACGCTTCATCATGTTGATTCCGATTGGCTATTCCACGAGCCATGTGATTGCTATTTAATAGTAGTCTGTTGTTCTATGCCGTCTTTGATCCCTATACAATTATTTCATTGGTTCATGTCAAAGATAGTGTTAAAAACCGGAATGGTCAATTAAATGTGTCAACTGCACGTGTGTGCTTTAAAATTCGTTGAAATTATTTCATTAAATTATGACCAACATAAATTCTGGTGAGTGACCCTTTTAAGCATTTCAGCATTCGCAAGTCTGGCGAAAAAACTGAGTTAATTATGCAAAAACCGGCAGTGCTTTTCAGTAAATACTTGTGAAATAATTTCAGGTTGTGTCGTAGTGTAGTAGTGAAAGCCATAGTAGGCCGTATGTTAGAATTATTTCGCAATTATAATTTATTTACTGAGATGCTAATAGGCCCTATTTACAAATGGTTTAGGCCTGCCCCTCCTCCAATTCAAAAATAACCTCAAATAATGTATTTTTATTTTTAGCTCAACTTTGGCGAAGCCAAATTTGAACATTTGTCATGGACCGTCGTCCGTCTGTCCGTCTGTCCATACGTCAACAATTGGATACGGCTTGGGCTAGAGGCCGTATTTATGAACCGATCTTTACGAAACTTCCTGGGTACCTTTGTTATGACCGTGGAACAAAAATGAGTGTTTTGGGGGTGCGGTTCAGAATTCAAGATGGCTGCCAGCCGCCATTTTGTACCGACGATGCAGAAATCTGTTGTCCAGAACTTCCATATGAAAGCTCTGATTTGAATAATTTTTTGTATGAATGTTTAGTACCATGGGATACATCACATATAATACGGGGTTTTTTCTCGAGCATAAATTGTGCAAATTAGACTAATTTTGATGTTTCTTGGTGTTACTTTCAGCACTGTAAGTGCAAATGCCAATACGGCTCGGGCTAGAGGCCGTATTTATGAACCAATCTTTATGAAACTTCTTGGGTACCTTTGGTATCACCGTGGGACGAGAACGAGTTTTTTTTTGGTCCGGTCCAAAATTCAAGATGGCCAATGGCAGCCATTTTGTACAAAATTAGGTGCAATCAGATTTTTGCACAGAACTTCCATATGAAAGCGCTGATTTGAATAATTTTTTGTGTGAATGTTTAGTAGCATGGGATACATCACATATAATACGGGGTTTTTTGTCGTGCAGAAATTATGCAAATTAGATGAACTTTGATTTTTTCAGTGCGACTTACACACAGTAAGTACACATGTCAATACGGCTCGGGCTAGAGTCTGTATTTATGAACTGATCTTCACGAAATGTGTTGGGTACCTTTGTTATCACCTTGGGACGAGAACGAGAGTTTCTGGGTGCAGTCTAAAATTCAAGATGTCTGCCAGTGGCCATTTTGTACCGAAATTAGGTCTAATCGTTTTTTCTATATGACTCAGACTAGAGGCCATATATATGTACCAATCTTTACGAAACTTCATGGGTACCTTTGTTATCACCATGGGATGAGAGCGAGTGTTTTGGGGTGTGGTCCGAAATTCAAGATGACCACCAGCAGCCATTTTGTACCAAAATTAGTGCAATCAGTCTTTTGTACAGAATTTTTGTATGAATGTTTAGTAACATGGAATACATCACATGTTGTAAGGGGTTTTTTTCGTGTAGAAATTATGCAAATTAGATGAACTTTGATTTATTCAGTGCTACTTACACAATGTAAGCACACATGTCAATACGGCTCAGGGTAGAGGCTGTATTTATGAACCGATCTTCACAAAACGTCTTGGGTACCTTTGTTATCACCTTGGGGTGAGAAAGAGTGTTTCTGGGTGCAGTCCAAAATTCAAGATGGCTGCCAGTGGCCATTTTGTACTGAAATTAGGTCCAACCAGTTTTTTGTCACAACTTCTATACAGCTTGTATTTATGAACTGATCTTCACAAAACTTCTTGGGTACCTTTGTTTTCACCTTGGGACAGGAACAAGTGTGTTTTGGGGTGCCTTTGTTATCACTGTGCTATGAGAACAAATATTTTGGGGTTCAGTCAGACCCACTCTGGGACTCAAAGATTTCTTTTCTAGTTTAGCATCTGACTGTCACCCACCTTTACAATACTTTACCTATACATTTGTTACAGGCAACGGTCAGTATTTATGTATAGACCGTTACAATACTTTATATGTACCTTTGTTATCAGGTCATTACCTAGATGTTTGTCATTGCTGTGTCACATACTATACATGTCTTTGTCTTGACAAGTTGAGCTACAGTGTCATTGACACTTTCATTTGAGCTTGGTGCATCTTTCAAAGGATGTACCAAACAAAACTTAAAATACGGGCTTGCAGGCCATTTTCGACTAGCCCCCCCCCCCCCCCCCCCCTCCAAGTTTCTGACCCCTGTGCTAATGGTTAAGAAGGGGCTGCATCGTGAATAGGGGCGGCATCATGAATGGAGCTCTGCACCTGACCAACGGTTGTAATTTGTGACTGCGTGATTCTTGAGGTAAACTTTATTAAATCAACTTGATGTAATAAAGCTATCACTTCAAGAATTGTGCAGTTAAAAGCTATAATTCTGGATCACTGGATACTGACTGATGAACTTGAGAATTCAAAACATGCTGCTAAAAACGACGGCCAAAAAAAAAATAACGTGATTTTGGGGTAACAAAACCTGCCAGAAGTCTCCATTTCTAACAGATTTATTTTTTGGGGAGGGGGCACCCACCCCTATCATCGATCGTTACTCGTGTCCAACCCAATCAACGCTCGTGCCTGCCTTTGGCAACTGCATCAGTATCCCGACACTTTTGAAAGGAGATCCGTGACAGAATTAACCCTGGGGTCCAAATTTCCATTTCCCCGGCACTGGTATTAATAAGTGTTTTCTATTCATAAGGCACGTGCGAAATTAGCAGAGGCACGCATAAATATCGGCCTGACAGAAGCCGGGATATTTATAATTAATGTTTTGCAAAACAATAAATTTGTTTTAAAATAACATCGCAAGTCTTTTCAATGGCCTCAGTCAAGAAACAACAAGGGGGACGTTTTGACCAACTATTGGGGACGTTTTGACCAACTGTTGGGAACGTTTTGACTAATTTTTGGGGACGTTTTGGTTTGGGGACGTTTTGACTAGGATTCCTGAAAAAACAGCCAGACGAAGACTTCTCTCCTTTTCTTTCTTTCCAGGAATGGTACCACATGGGCTGACCCCACCCCCCCCCCCCCCCCAGAATGGCCAGATTCCATGGCTCTTCACAACAAACTAGAAAATCTCGCTGCCTCCCAGCAAGAAACCGCCAGACTGATAATATCGATAGCTGGAAAGATGCAGAACCACCTACCACTGTTGAAAATACCAATACCTCTGAAGAACAACTTGCAATCCTGGCTGCAAAAGTTTCAGTTATGGTTGCTGAAACCCTCTTAGCGCAACAAACCACCAAAAAGAATGAGACCGACGTATAAGAAATGACTTAAACCCACTCTACAACAGCCCTTTTAAGGGCTCTCAAATATATAAAAGAGCATCTTTATCACAATACACACCATTATCATATTACCCGGTACAAACCCATACCAAGTGTAAACCCCCGATTTTCTGTATGCATTATAACCCCTCCCCGAATAGGCCCCACTTCCCCTTTACTACCCCCATGGTTAATTCCCACTTTCCATCTTGAGATTTCACCCCTCTTCTTCCTCAACCCTCCACCCCCAATAATTAAAGTGACACCCCCAAATTCCTAAGTATTGTTCACCCCGCACCCCTACAATATACTCACCCTCCCATTCCCCTAGCGGCAAACTACTAATATATACCCTGTTTACTCAATTCTAATGCCTATTTATTACCCTTGGATACTCCTTGCTTTAGTCAGAGTTCGGTCAATACCTCCACTTTTAATCAGTAATCCTCAATTATCGAGGTAGCTCCCTCCTGTAACGACACTGATCTAACCCCACCTAGACCCCTCCTCTGCGCCGACGCTCTCGGCCCAAACTCGCTTACAAGAAGTGAGTTCCAGCAGACAGCCTTGCACAGAAGTCAAGCAAGATCTAGCTGTACACAAATTTGTTGTCTGGGGTTTCTGCAGGTTCGTTCCTAAATAGGGATTAGTTTCCTTTCTCAGTCACCTAGGACTGTCACAAATGTTTAACGCTGCCTTGGCACCCTTCTTGCGCCATTACCCTCGGCTTGAACCCACTTATAAGAAATGAGTTCTAGCCGACAGCCCCTCGTAAAAGCCAGCCAAGGGTAATCATACACATAGGTGAATTTAAAGGGCATGTTTCAAATCCACTAATGATAAAAAAAATAATAATAATATCCGGTCAAGGGCTCATTGAAAGGGCTATAAGCGGAAAAAAAACAAACAACAACAAATGGCGAAAGATTTAAATATATATATTAATTTAACCTTTATTACAATTCCCCCTATTACTATTTCAACTTCGGAGGAAGTCACATGGAATTTTGGATTTTCATTTTTCATATTTCAATTGGCATGTACAACTACATCTCCACTCTATAGGTGGAAACAAATTTATTCTACCGTCTATTAGGTATTCACTTTTCAGGCCATAACCACGGTTTCGATCACCAAGTCCCACTTCCCCGGCAAAAGAGTTACATACCAAACATCGATGATTTTTATAAATATTACGGCTGCTACCACCCTTGGCTAAAGAAGGGGAGCGCTCATAAGTCGGAATCCAGGTTCCAACGTCCAAAACTCTCTCTCATCAGAAGAGTTGCACATCAAAATGTCTGCAATTATTCACAAATGCTGCCACCCTTGGCTAAAGAAGGGGAGCTCTACACAGGTCAGAACCAAAAGTTCCAACACCCGAAACTCTCTACCGGCGGAAGGGTTACGCCAACAATCGTATAAAACTACGAATTTTCATATCAAGAGCTGTTCAATCTGAATCCCTCGCGCTCACAAATTTTGTCTACACATCAAAAATTTAGGCCATTACACCAAACAGCCTGCCCGTCATATCTCACCTTCTTCCCCCTTAAATAAAAATATGCATATTCAAAGGGTAGAATCGTGCCAATGAATGCGACCATAAAATTCCGTAAAGTTGCCAAATTTGAGGGGCGGGGTTTCAAATCTATCGGCCCTCCGAAACTCGTCGTATGTCAAATTTCATCGATTTGACCGAGGCATCTCACAACTAAATAAGATGCATCGGGCTAATCGTGAATAAACTTGTCTTTTTACTAAATTAATAGAGCCATCATTGGGAATTCGGCGTAGGACGAGGATCAGAAATCCATGATATAGTGACCGGCCCCGATGGGGAGTTAATCTGGAGGAGAGTACAAAAGTACAACCTACCTCTATGAAGTCCCGATGTGTTCTCCAAAAGTATTGGGAGTCAACCCAATCACTTCAACTTCCAGATCACCAATAATCCGTGCGTGTTCACATTGATTACCACATGAGTTGTTTCACCTCGACGATCAACAAGAGACAATCAGCCGACGTGGAAATTAACCCATTTTTCTATCTCTCACTAATGTGTGCGAAAACTTAAGGCCACTACAAAGTGATTTAACACTTCCAATATCGAAGCGACCAATTCGCCTTCATACACTAGATTCATGCACACACACCTACACATATATATATATTTATATATATACATATTTATAGGCTTGTGTGCACATATCCTATGTATGGTAATTTCTTATATATATTTTCCTTTTTTCTTACACTACCCCCACCCCAGGATTCAACGTCCCCGTTGAAAAAATAAAAGGGGGAGATATTTACAACCCTCCGTAAAAAAATAAAAGTAAAAAAAACTTCTGATACTGAGTATTAGATATTGTTGGTTGGTTCCCCATGGGACAACTACAATTTTTTTTTTTTTTTGGGGGGGGGGGGGGGGTTGTTTTTTTTTAAATAATTATTTTTTTTATTTTCTAAATAATAAATTATTTTCAAATGACATATTAAATAGGGTTCCGTTTAGGGCCAATTGCTACGCTTTAGGCCGAAATAGGTCCCCGACCAGTACTGAAACCAGCACTGCCTGAAGCCGTCTTTGACATGTCACAGGAGATAGAAAACGTCAGATTGGACCCATTCAAGCATAAAACAACAACCTTTAATTTTATGGCCCCAACCAGAACCCCAGCATATATATCAAACGATATTTATTCCAATACTTTAAGAAAAAAACACTTTGATTTCATAGATGAAAGTTCTCTTGGAACTTATACCTTCCTCGAATGAAATGACTATTCTTAGGTATACAATTTACCTTTTATATCGTTAAATCTATTCATTATGCTTTTACAAATATTTTCCAAATCTCAAGAAACTTAGGTGCTTATACTGGAAGTATTATTCAATTAGAGGAGCTTTGTTCCTTCAAGACTAAAGCAAGATGTCTTGCATAAAGAAACTGGCCCAAGTCATTCAAGTGCATCCTGTCTCTGAAAAAATGCATACGGGAAACTTTAAACAAAGACTTATATACCACATTTGGGCCTGAAAGAGTTCCATAGACCTGGATAATAGCCGCCCTTCGTAGTTCGAATAGGGTGCCAGACACTCTGGTCTTTATCCGAGGAAACAGACCCAATATAATAATCGTTTTAACGCCTTGGCGCAATAAATGCTTAATGAGTCTTTCAACATATAGTTTATAATGTTCAAAATGGAAGTTGTCACTGTCCAAATCATTCTCACCAGCCTGCACCAGTACAGTTTTTGCACCAACACAATGAATCTGTTCCAAATGTTGAAGTTTTGCTCCAGGGATTCCATACATTTTAATCGACTTCAGACGATCAGGAAGTTTCCCTGTCCATGTTCCAATTCTTCTCACGAACGAATGTCCAATTACCATCTCCATTATGCTATAAGGGAAAAGTTACACAGAGAACAGTATCTGGATATAAAAATATCATTTTCTCCACAAAAGATTACAGAATCTTTACTTTACATGGAAATGTAATGGGGAACCAACTCACAAAAACTCATATTCATAAATTCCCGTCAGATAGTTCTTTCGACCAAGCTGACCCGTTCATTAATTCAGATTTCTACCTCGGACACAACGCTCGCGGAAATTCAATTATACTTAGTCGGATCCGACTTTAACTTGCATAACTCTAATATTCCTAAACATACTAATACATACACTAGCATATAACTCGCACCACCCTTCACGAATCACGCGCACAATAAAAGATCCCCATCAATGACACCCAACCCTGTTGCGCACCGAATCGCAAAAATGAACCGGTCAGCGGGCTCAAGAACAATCTAGACGGGTATAAAAAGAGAGGCAACCACACTTGTATTTTAACTGAATTATAACCGATCTAGTCTGAAATTATCGTCACAGGGGCTTTCCGGAAATCAACCCCATGACGATCCCCACGAATGAACACACAAAACTCAATTTCCCGGATCCATATCTCAAGCGACAATTCCCAACGTCACATACAGCTCATATGACGGTTCAATGCTCATGCAGCCCAATATGTACAAAATATGAATTTTTGGTATCACTATAGATACCCATCGAAGGCCGGATTATAAGCGCAAAATCCAAACTCAAATCTATACAACTATCGCGCTTAACACAAAATTTACACACCAAGCCCACGCGAACTGCCAATCTAACGTCAAATGTCAAGTGGGTTGCCAGAAAAAAATTCAAGTAAGAAAAAAAAAAACAATAAATAATTAATAAAATACAAATTCTTGAGAACCTAGTCGGCGCGGTCGCCGGAGGGTGCGACCACGCCTACTAGTCGGACCTTCATCGAGGAACGTCTCCTCCTCCCCAGGACTCTCCACCGAGGACCGGTCTATATTATTTTCGTTAGAACTATCAGGTATGGGACACATGGGGGCACCCAAATCCGAATTAACCACCTCTGACTTACGTGTGTAACATTTCTTCAAACGGTTGAAATGTACAACTTGTGGTTTACCTCCCCCGACGCGAACCACAAGGTAATTTGCGTCCGAGAGTTTGCTTTTAATGATATAAGGACCGACCCAAAATTTAGCAAATTTTGAGGTTTGGCTTTTATTCACTCTAGGTAAATAAAGCCAAACCTTATCCCCAACAGTCAAAGGTTTGCCGAAAACTCGTTTGTCGTAAATTTTCTTCTTCTAATCTCAGAATCACATTTCGCCGAAACTAACTGGAAAATTTGGGCTAGACGACCCTCTAAATCACTGACATACTGAGAGGGAGCACAATCCATATCAGGAGTCTTACCAGCAATTAACTCTGTAGGTAAAGTAATTTCTCTACCAAACATGACACTAAAGGGAGTGAACCCCGTAGTTTCATGTTTGGTGCTCCTATAGGCCATCATGGCGAATGGAAGATAATATTCCCATTCGCTGTGATTGTCTTCTACAAAGCAGGCTAACATAGCCGCTAAGGTTCTGTTAAACCTCTCAACTTGGCCGTCACTTTGAGGCATATAAGGAGAGGTACGAGTCTTCTTTATCTCAAAATAGCGACAAACTTCTTGAAATAGATCTGACTCGAAATTCGATCCCTGATCTGAATGAACAAATTTCGGCATACCATACCGACTAATCCACTCTCGAATCACAATATCGGCTACTGTACTTGCCCTTTGATTCGGGATAGCAAAAGCCTCCGTCCATTTGGAGAAATAATCTGATATGACCAAAATATAAATGTTACCCTGAACGGACTCGGGTAATGGCCCCAAAATGTCTAAAGCAATTCGTTCCGTAGGCTCCCATACTTTATCTGTTACCAAAGGAGCTAGACTGGCCTTGCCAGGCGGTTTACGACGCTGACAACTCGGACAAGACTGAACCCAAAGTTGTATGTCACGATGCATGCCTATTCAAAAAAAAAAACGCTCTCGAATTTTTGAATATGTTTTATGGACGCCCAAACGTGCACCCACTAAAGAGTCATGATGCTCCTTACACACCTGACTTCTTAAGTCTTTTGGGACCACCCACAAAAATTTACTGGGGGCCCCTATTTGTGTCCATTCTCGAAAAAGAATGCCATCTTCCACAGAAAATTGTTCCCACTGACTCATATAGGGTACCTTTGAAGTTCTGAGGGCTCTCCTTTTAACTTTTCAAGACTAGGTTTTTCTCTTTTTAGCTTAATTTCGAGAAATCTTTTAATAACGGGATCAGCCCGCTGATTTTCTTTATTCAATTTAATTCCAGACTCAAACTCTACAGTGTTAATATCATTTTTATTACAGGAAGGAATCCTACTCAGCGCATCCGCATTTTTATGCTGTTCGCCGCGACGATGAACCGTCGTAAAAACGAACCCACTGAGGTATTCCAGCCAACGCGCCACCCGCCCAACAGGTTCCTTAAAATTGAACAACCACTGCAAGGACCCATGGTCGGTTCGCAGCATAAAATGCTTACCAATGAGAAAATGTCTAAAATGTTTGACACTTTTAATCACGGCTAATAATTCTTTCCGAGTAACACTATAGTTTTTCTCCTGCTGGGAATGGGTTTTACTAAAATATGCTATTACTCGCTCCTTGCCCTTTATAATTTGAGACAAAACTGATCCAGAGGCAAAATCACTCGAATCTGTGTCGAGAATAAATTCATGCTCAAAATTCGGGTAAGCCAAAATTGGGCTTTGACACAATTTGCCTTTTAACACATCAAAAACTTCTTGCTGGGCCTCTCCCCAGACAAACTTCTCGTTCTTACGAGTTAACTTGGTTAAGGGACTAGCCAAAGTGGAAAAATGAGGCACAAATTTCCGATAATATGCAGATAACCCGACAAAACTCCGTAAATCTTTCAGACAAGTCGGAACAGGCCAATCTTTTACACGCGCAATTTTCTCCGGGTCAGCTGACACACCCGACGCGGAAACAATGTGACCTAAATATGAAACCTGACGTCTGAACAACGCACACTTGGGGGGTTTCAATTTTAACCCTGCGGACATTATTCTACTAAAAACCTCTTGCAATCGTTTAATATGCTCCTGGAATGTTCGGGCATAAATAATCACGTCATCAAGATAGATAAGGCATGTCTTCCAGTGGAACCCTTTTAGCACTAGCTCCATGAGCCTCTCGAAGGACCCAGGGGCCCCACAGAGCCCAAATGGGAGGACCGTGAACTGATAAAGCCCAACACCGGTACTAAAAGCCGTTTTCTCTTGGGCGTCAGGAGTCAGTTCCATTTGCCAGTATCCCGAAGCCAAATCTATGGTGGAAAACCACTGTGCCCCCGCCATACCCTCTAAACTCTCATCTATACAGGGCAGGGGATAGGCATCTTTTTTTGTAATGGCATTTAACTTACGGTAGTCCACACAAAAACGAAAACTATTGTCTTTCTTTTTAACTAAAACTATGGGAGCCGCCCACGAACTAGAAGAGGGCTGAATTACCCCCTGCTTTAGCATAGCATCTATCTGCTGTTCTTCCTTGCGCCTTTTATGGAAGGGGAGCCGATACGCCCGCTGTTTAATAGGAGGGTGGTCGCCCGTACAAATATCATGCTGGATGAGATCAGTGCGGCCCAAATCACCTTCGAACTGAATAAATACGTCGTGGTTCTTTTCTAAAAACTCATTGGCCCGTTCCGCTTGAGCACAAGTCAATGCCTCTCTGTCATAAGTTTGTCACAAGGAGAACTTCCCATCATCTGAAAGGGAGGTCTCGTTAGGTTGTTCATCTAAAATTTCAATATTCTCAAGAACAGCCACAGGCTCACCAACTTTTAACTTTTGTGGGGTCTGAGAAACATTTATTAATCTACGAAAGCCCCAGAAAGCTCATTCAAATTTCAAACTTCAAATTTCAAACTTCAGACTTCAAATTTCAATTTTCCGAATCCGTTTTTTTCTTCCCGCCTTCAAAAGTACACTGACCAATCAGATATCGCCACCGACGTCTAGATAACCAATCACGTTCATTCGGAGGAACTCGCCCAATTCCGTAGCTGACGATTCCGTATAATTTCATTGTTATCGAAGTATCAAACAGGTGCGGTCGACTACCTAGTTTTCGTTTCAAAACACAATATTAACCCAATGTGTATGGCATAAGCACTGCTCAACACTGTAATTAATAACTTCTCCTTGCTCTTTATTTTATCCTAGAAAAGCGCTCGTCGGACTGTTGTCGGAATTAATTCAAAATTCAAAATCAGGAGCTTAATCGAAAGTGTAAAAATTCTGTAACGTGTATGTATGGGTGGGGATGGGTGTTTATGTGAATGTGGGGATAAAACCCCACTCAACACAACGTTTTAGAAGAAAATATCCTCAAAACTGGAATCGCCAGAATGACATTATTTTAGATGGGCGGGGACCTTCATTGTACCACTATAATGATGAGTATAACATGTTGATGACACACATTTGTTAGTCAATGCGGTCTATCGCGTGTCTGTCGTTAAATTTGAAGTCGGACAGTCACATGTATACATCTGGTGGGTATATCATTCAAAATTCAAATGGGAAAACCTTCTCCCAATCCTACCCCCCCCCCCCCACCCTCCACCTCCTTCCCTAACAAACACACATATTCCTGCGAATATCTTCATGGTATTAGAAGCATTGTGGTTATTGAGAAAACAATGTGCTTTGGTATATGGTGAAAATATATTTCGCATGCCCCAAATAGTATAGATCAGGGTAGATAGGGGTGTGTGTGCATACGGAGCCAGACACGAAACTCTGGGACATCTGTATTTGAATTCTGCCGCTATCTAGACATCATTTGTTGTGTGCCGTGGATGGAGATTTCGGTTCATGTAGGGG
Source organism: Pictodentalium vernedei (assembly GCA_031216915.1). NCBI lineage: Eukaryota > Metazoa > Mollusca > Scaphopoda > Dentaliida > Dentaliidae > Pictodentalium > Pictodentalium vernedei. The sequence goes on from CM062297.1 coordinate 597,629,282, forward strand.
TGAAAGAAGTGTTCCCGCAAATTGTTTGGAGAAAACGATTTTCTGATTTTTGGAAAGTTCTCAGCTCCGAGAGCCGAGTTCGACCCGCGCCCCGATTCCGACCCTCTACGTCGGTCTATATTCCCGGTAATTCGAACAAGGGATTAAATAACCTCATGTCACCCTCCCATACGGGGTCTAGGTTGTGACAATGTCGACTGTTTTTCTCTGTTGCATTCTACTTTGAATAATGGAAAGAGAATAAAGGAGACCCCGACCCCCCCCCCCCCCCCCTCCTCTATCCACAATGTACGATTGAACCCCGTATGTTCGCTTGGAATCCCATGACGAGCAGAAAAGTTCCATTTCTAGGAAGTAATTGGTACTGAACAGGATAAGCATCTATATGGATAGTTTGCAACTGATGCACATTAAATCAATAATTGCAGCTGACAAGCTGGGAAGGCTCATTTAAATTTCAAATTTCAAAGGTCAAATTTCATACTTCAGCTTTCAAACTTCAAATTTCAAACTTCAAATTTCAAGTTTCTAATTTCAATTTTCAAAATCCGTTTTTTCCGCACCTTCAAAACTACATTGACCGATCAGATATCTCCACAGACTTCCAGGTAACCAATCACGTTCATTCGGTGGAACTCGCCCGATTTCCTAGCTGACGAATCTGCATAATTTCGTGGTATCAAACAGGGAAGATCGACTGCCCAGAAGCGCAGGATTTTTTTTTTATTTGGAGGAGGTATTATCATTTCGCCGATATAGGTAGGTTGATAGTTTGTCACGGGTAGCAATAATATTGGCACATTTTGATACTTAGCCTGTCGAAGTAGTCTTTTCGAATGTTTAAAGGGATTTTCAATATTCCCTTTGGTTGATTCACTCAGTTGTGTTTTAGCGGGTGGGTGGGTGGTGAGCCCCCTTGAATTTGTAATTAGTGGGTGAGGGGGTGTTTTGTGGGTGTGGGTGTCCGGGAAGAGGTTTGCAAGGCATTTCCGCCGCGGTAACATAAGTTGATCAGTTATGATGCGACCAGTGGCCATCGCTACCACGAGACGTCCATGGCTCGGCACGTGGCAAAACAAAGTTGAATTCCAGGGTCCAAAAGCCCCCATCTCCTTGCATCTGAGCGGATATTTTGAGGTTTTTCATGGAGATACATTTGTAAGATGTCACACCTCAAGCGCTGGTAATTACCATTAAATTTGTGTCTTTTCAATTCAAAGTGTGGTGGTCGAGTGGATTAGCGCGTTGGTGTCTCGTGCCAGATGCCTCGGGTTCACTAACCTAACACTCTCTGTCAGCATCAAGTGTGGAGTTGATACTGTCACAGCGCCCCGTCCTATCGGGTGGGGACGTAAAATGGCTGACCTCTGTGCGGAGAGAGAGACACACCCTATACAGATCTAAGATATCTGTGTGGTAGGCTAGATCGGAGTTGCAGAGATTCATCCCCCAAGCCTAGCTGGCAAAATCGAAACAGTGACAAAGAAGAAATCGCCCATGGGTGTCGCAAGAAGCGCATAGTCCCACATCGTTCCCCGCTGGCATACAGCCCGTAAAGACCCTTCCATACCAGGCGGAGAAAATGACTGACTGACAATTAAGGCGGCTTCTTTTTGTGATCTGGCTCCATTCTAAACTACCCTTTGTGCGCTTGCCAACCCCTGTGTTATTTTACCCTCCCATCACTATTAATAGTGATAGATGTTTATCTACACTCTAAAATCAGTTGGGTTAAAATTAACCCAAATCGACTGGGTTGAGTGAATATGAACCCAATTGGGTTCATATTCACTCAACCCAGTCGATTTGGGTTAATTTTTAACCCAACTGATTTTAGAGTGTATGACGTGTTGTATCGACAATTTAGAATAGAGGTATAAGAGGTTAAAGAGGACGGACAAACTGTATCTGTACTGATGACTGTCTACCTTTTCACTCACACAGATACTTGTATTTGGACAAGCAATCTACAGATATACAACCTAGCCCCCTGCACTTGACACCTCTTCGACTTTAGTGTCATTTTTGACATACATGTAGTTCCAGGTCCGATTTTGAGAAAAAGTATTTGTGTGGGGGGGGGGGGGGGCGTCCCCCCAATCCCCAAGCCGCTGCTTTGGTTGAGCACTCTTCATGCACCGTTGTTGAAAGTTTTGTGGCATTTTAAAATATCTGGGCGGTCAACTTGAAAATAATTCGGTATGCACTACATGGATTTATATATGGCATTTCGAACAAAATCAGTCCGCACATATATCTTATTATCTATATGGAGAAGTTTAGTCTGTGGACTTGCTGCGGGGTGAGGATGTTTACCGTGCAACCCTAGACTTTTTGTAACGGATATTGTTTTGTTTATTGGAATATTATAAGTGAGAAACAAATGCGCGGCAGTGTGTCAGCAAAACCCAACCCAATGTGTATGGCATAAGTACCTCTCATTACTGTAATTAATAACTTCGCATTGCTCTTCATTTTATCTGAGAAAAGGGCTCGTCGGGCTAGTAAATTAAGGCGTAGTATATTCACAATGCAAATGTTATAGGAATTAAATTCAAAATTCAAAAGCAGGAGCTTAATCGAAATTGTAAAAATACTGTAACGTGTATGTATGGGTGGGGATGGGTGTTTATGTGAGTGTGGGGGTAAAACCCCATTCAACACAATGTTTTGTAAGAAAATAACCCCATAACTGGAATCCCAGAATGACATTATTTAGGGAAACTGAAATGAATGTCAAACGATTACCACAATAGATTGCACCATTTCAGCGCAGAGAATCATGTGTGGCTAACATCGGAAAAGTATAAATCACATTGTATTTGAAATGCCTTGCAAACCTCCTCCCGCACACACACACACACACACCCACAAAACACCCCCTCAACCACTAATTACAAATTCAAGGGGGCTCACCACCCACCCACCCGCTAAAACGCCACTGAGTGAATTAACCAAAGGGAATATTAAAAATCCCTTTAAACTCTCGAAAAGGCTACTTCGACAGGCTAAGTATCAAGATGTACCAATATTATTGCTACCCGTGACAAACTATTAACCTACCTATATCGGCGAAATGATAATACCTCCTCCAAATGAAAAAAAATCCTGCGCTTCTGGGCAGTCGATCGTTCTTGTTTGATACGACGATAACAACGAAATTATGCAGAATCGTCAGCTACGAAATTGGGCGAATTCCACCGAAGAATGTAATTGTTTACCTGGAAGTCTGTGGAGATATCTGATCGGTCAATGTAGTTTTGAAGGTGGGGGAAAAAACGGATTCTGAAACTTGAAATTTGAAGCTTGAAATTTGAAGCTTGAAATTTTAAGTTTGAAATTTAAATGAGCCTTCCCAGCCTTTCAGCTGCAATTACATGTAACTCTACATACAGATTATGGGAATTCAAGCAATCTGATTGGTTAGTTATAATCTATATAAATGATCTAGATAAAAGAAACAACAACAGTACTTGGAATAGGGTCAGAACTAACAAGAACAGACCAGAATAGCTAAATATAGTAATAATAAGTAAAGCTGTTCCAATTGATAGGCTCTTCTACGCTACTGGACTATACTTCAGAACAAAGGAACATGGTTAGGTTGATGAAAATCATTCCATATATAGATAGAAGCAGAGAATTCTGAAAGAATTCGAAATAATACAGCTTGTTGGGGGTTGTTTGTGGTAATTATTCGAGAATTATAGGGTAATTGTAAGTCAGAAAAATTACTCTTCTACAAAGGAACACGCCCCGGTACCCCTTGGTACTATAGCACTACGACCTACACCGATAAATTGGGGCATCCATAGTAAATAAAGACAATTTCGGTGATTTGGAGGGATTGCCGAGTTGTTTGTGGTAATTAGATTTACTCCGATTCAATCGAACACAACTCCCTTGTTAGAAGGTTTTGGTCACTTAGCAACCACGTGCTACCATAGAAACCAATATGGCGGCCTCCGGTATACAAAATGGACGACGGAAACACGTATCACCCTAACAACACGCACTACGCATGCGCACTCACACCACGTATCACTATGGAGATGACGTCACAAGATTGCCGCTCACACGGGTTACCATGACTACACAACATGACGTCACCAGGTCACGTGACTATGACGTCACTTCCCCTGCGGCTCTCCCTCCGGCCAACCGGGCACGATCGGTACATGCTATACTACTCGCATTAAATCAATAATTGCAGCTGAAAGGCTGAGAAGGCTCATTTAAATTTCAAATTTCAAACGTCAAATTTCAAACTTCAAATTTCAATCTTCACATTTCAAATTTCAAGCTTCAAATTTCAAAATCCGTTTTTTCTCCACCTTCAAAACTACATTGACCGATCAGATATCTCCACAGACTTCCAGGTAAACAATCACGTTCTTCGGTGGAATTCGCCAAATTTCGTAGCTGACGATTCTGCATAATTTCGTTGTTATCTTGGTATCAAACAAGAACGATTGACTGCCCAGAAGCGCAGGACTTTTTTTTTCATTTGGAGGAGGTATTCTCATTTCGCCGATATAGGTCGGTTGATAGTTTGTCACGGGTAGCAATAATATTGGTACATCTTGATACTTAGCCTGTCGAAGTACCCTTTTCGAGTGTTTAAATGGATTTTTAATATTCCCTTTGGTTAATTCACTCAGTGGCGTTTTAGCGGGTGGGTGGGTGGTGAGCCCCCTTGAATTTGTGATTAGTGGTTGAGGGGGTGTTTTGTGGGTGTGTGTGTGCGGGAAGAGGTTTGCAAAGCATTTCAAATACAATGTGATTTTTATACTTTTCCGATGTTAGCCACACATGATTCTCTGCACTGAAATGTTGCAATCTATTGTGGTAATCGTTTGGCATTCATTTCAGTTTCCCTGAATAATGTCATTCTGGCGATTCCAGTTATGGGGTTATTTTCTTACAAAACATTGTGTTGAAAGGGGTTTTACCCCCACACTCACATAAACACCCATCCCCCACCCATACATACACGTTACAGTATTTTTACAATTTCGATTAAGCTCCTGCTTTTGAATTTTGAATTTAATTCCTATACATTTGCATTGTGAATATACTACGCCTTAATTTACTAGCCCGACGAGCCCTTTTCTCGGATAAAATGAAGAACAATGCGAAGTTATTAATTACAGTAATGAGAGGTACTTATGCCATACATATTGGGTTGGGTTTTGCTGACACACTGACGCGCATTTGTTTCTCACTTATAATATTCCAATAAACAAAACAATATCCGTTACAAAAAGTCTAGGGTTGCACGGTAAACACCCTCACCCCGCAGCAAGTCCACAGACTAAACTTCTCCATATAGATAATAAGATATATGTGCGGACTGATTTTGTTCGAAATGCCATATATAAATCCATGTAGTGCATACCGAATTATTTTCAAGTTGACTGCCCGGATATTTTAAAATGCCACAAAACTTTCAACATCGGTGCATGAAGAGTGCTCAACCAAAGCAGCGGCTTGGGGATTGGGGGATGCCCCCCCCCCCCCCCCCCCACAAAAACTTTTTCTCAAAATCGGACCTGGAACTACATGTATGTCAAAAATGACACTAAAGTCGAAGAGGTGTCAGGTGCAGGGGGCTAGGTTGTATATCTGTAGATTGCTTGTCCAAATACAAGTATCTGTGTGAGTGAAAAGGTAGACAGTCATCAGTACAGATACAGTTTGTCCGTCCTCTTTAACCTCTTATACCTCTATTCTAAATTGTCGATACAACACGTCATAGATAAACATCTATCACTATTAATAGTGATGGGAGGGTAAAATAACACAGGTGTTGGCAAGCGCACAAAGGGTAGTTTAGAATGGAGCCAGATCACAAAAAGAAGCCGCCTTAATTGTCAGTCAGTCATTTTCTCCGCCTGGTATGGAAGGGTCTTTACGGGCTGTATGCCAGCGGGGAACGATGTGGGACTATGCGCTTCTTGCGACACCCATGTGCGATTTCTTCTTTGTCACTGTTTCGATTCTGCCAGCTAGGCTTGGGGGTGAATCTCTGCAAATCCGATCTAGCCTACCACACAGATATCTTAGACCTGCACAGGGTGTGTCTCTCTCTCTCCGCACAGAGGTCAGCCATTTTACGTCCCCACCCGATAGGACGGGGCGCTGTGACAGTATCAACTCCACACTTGATGCTGACAGAGAGTGTTAGGTTAGTGAACCCGAGGCATCTGGCACGAGACACCAACGCGCTAATCCACTCGACCACCACACTTTGAACTGAAAAGACACAAATTTAATGGTAATTACCAGCGCTTGAGGTGTGACATCTTACAAATGTATCTCCATGAAAAACCTCAAAATATCCGCTCAGATGCAAGGAAATGGGGGCTTTTGGACCCTGGAATTCAACTTTGTTTTGCCACGTGCCGAGCCATGGACGTCTCGTGATAGCGATGGCCACTGGCCGCATCATAACTGATCAACTTATGTTACCGCGGCGGAAATGCCTTGCAAACCTCTTCCCGGACACCCACACCCACAAAACACCCCCTCACCCACTAATTACAAATTCAAGGGGGCTCACCACCCACCCACCCGCTAAAACACAACTGAGTGAATCAACCAAAGGGAATATTAAAAATCCCTTTAAACATTCGAAAAGACTACTTCGACAGGCTAAGTATCAAAATGTGCCAATATTATTGCTACCCGTGACAAACTATCAACCTACCTATACCGGCGAAATGATAATACCTCCTCCAAATAAAAAAATCCTGCGCTTCTGGGCAGTCGATCTTCCCTGTTTGATTCCACGATAACAACGAAATTATGCAGAATCGTCAGCTAGGAAATCGGGCGACTTCCACTGAATGAACGTGATTGGTTACCTGGAAGTCTGTGGAGATATCTGATCGGTCAATGTAGTTTTGAAGGTGCGGAAAAAACGGATTTTGAAAATTGAAATCAGAAACTTGAAATTTGAAGTTTGAAATTTGAAGTTTGAAAGTTGAAGTTTGAAATTTGAAGTTTGAAATTTGACGTTTGAAATTTGAAATTTAAATGAGCCTTCTCGGCCTGTCAGCTGCAATTATTGATTTAATGTGCATTAGCTGCAAACTATCCATATTGATGCTTATCTTGTTCAGTACCAATTACTTTCTAGAAATTGAACTTTTCTGCTCGTCATGGGATTCCAACTGAACATAAGGGGCACTCAATCGTACATTGTGGATAGAGTGTGTGTGTGTGTGTGGGGGGGGGGGGGGGGGGGTCTCCTTTATTCCCTTTCCATTATTCAAAGTAGAATGCAACAGAGAAAAACAGTCGACATTGTCACAACCTAGACCCCGTATGGGAGGGTGACATGAGGTTATTTAATCCCTTGTTCGAATTACCGAGAATATAGACTAACGCAGACGGTCGGAATCGGGGCGCGGGTCGAACTCGGCTCTCGGAGATGAGAACTTTCCAAAACTCAGAAAATCATTCACTCCAAACATTTTGCAGAAACACTTCTTTCGCCCCTATATGAACCGAAATCTCCATCCACGACACACAACAAATGATGTCTAGATAGCGGCAGAATTCAAATACAGATGTCCCAGAGTTTCGTGTCTGGCTCCGTATGCACACACACCCCTATCTACTCTGATCTGTACTATGTGGGGCATGCGAAATATATTTTCACCATATACCAAATCACACTGTTTTCGCAATGACCACAATGCTTCCAATACCATGAAGATATTCGCAGGTGGATGTGTGTTTGTTGGGGAAGGAGGTGGAGGGGGGTAGGATTGGGGGAAGGTTTTCCCTTTTGAATGATATACCCACCAGCGGTATACATGTGATTGCCCGACTTCAAAATTTAACAAGAGACACGCGATCGAACGCATTGACTTTACAAATATGTGTCATCAACATGTTATACTCATCATTATAGTGGTACAATGAAGGTCCCCGCCCATCTAAAATAATGTCATTCTGGCGATTCCAGTTTTGAGGATATTTTCTTCCAAAACGTTGTGTTGAGTGGGGTTTTATTCCCACATTCACATAAACACCCATCCCCACCCCTACATACACGTTACAGATTTTTTACACTTTCGATTAAGCTCCTGATTTTGAATTTTGAATTAATTACGACAACAGTCCGACGAGCGCTTTTCTAGGATAAACTAAAGAGCAAGGAGAAGTTATTAATTACAGTGTTGAGCGGTGATTATGTCATACATATTGGGTTAATATTGTGTTTTGATGACACATAGCTGAACATTTTTTTTCCTCACTTATAATATTCCAATATTAAAACGAAACAATATTATTTACAAAAAGTATACGGTTGCACGGTGAACACCCCCATAACAAATCAAGCCCACAGACTAAACCTCTTCATATAGATAATAAGATATATATGCGGATTGCTAGAAATGCCATATAAAATCCCTGGTAGTGCACACTGAATTATTTTTAAGTAGGACAGGGAGGTAATATCATACTAAAATGCCACAAAAATTTCAAAATCGGTACACACGAGTCCTCAACCAAAAGAATATCAAAAATCCCTACAAACACTCAAAACGGCTACTTCGATAGACTGAGTATTAAGATGTACCAATAATATTGCTACCCGTGACAAAGTATAAACCTACCTATATCGACGAAATGATAATACCTCCTCCAAATGAAAAAAAAATCCTGCGCAACTGGGCAGTCGACCGCACCTGTTTGATACTACGATAACAATGAAATTATACAGAATCGTCAGCTACGGAATTGGGCGAGTTCCTCCGAATGAACGTGATTGGCTACCTAGACGTCGGTGGCGATATCTGATTGGTCAGTGTACTTTTGAAGGCGGGAAGAAAAAAAAACGGATTCTAAAAATTGAAATTTGAAGTTTGAAATTTGAAGTTTGAAGTTTGAAATTTGAAATTTGAAGTTTGAAATTTGAAATTTGAATGAGCCTTCTGGGCTTTCGTATTAATCTGACAGGAACTTCCGGTTGACTAACATCAACAATACTTCGCCCCAGCATTAATCCACGATGATTTTTCATAAACCTTGGGTCGGGTTCACCCAAACTCTGTCCAATTGGTGGACTGTCAATACGACCCTTCACGACAACTTCCGAAAAGGGAGGTACTGTCAATCCCTCAATCAGCAATACATGAAGTTGATTATTTTCTTTCAAAAACTCAAGGGAAAATTTAACTCCTAAAATCGTAATAGTTTTGTCTGGCAAGGAGATCACTGAATTAGTTCTATTCATAAAATCAATTCCCAGGATTGCATCAAATGCAAAGTCAGTCACAAAAAAGTTCGTACACATTGATACTTACCAACAGTAACAGGTAAATCAATTAACCCTTTTAAATCAAGGGGCTGCCCATTAGCCCCACAACACTACGAGGAGCCTCTCTTACGCGAGACTGCTCGATACCCCAAATATCATGTAACACTTTGGTACTGATTAAACTCACTGCCGAAGCAGTATCCATTAGGAACTTGACATTTTCGTTCAAGACTTTAAGAGTCAGATAACTATGACCGGTACTCTCAGGTGGGAGGGTCCTTTCCATCCTAGACTGAGGTGCGACCCCTACCCCAGTCTTTACTCGTTTAAATCCTGATTATTATTTAAATTAGGCTCGTGTGACCAATCACCTTTACCTCTACCTCTATTTCTATAACCTCATCGGCCACGACGACCTCTATAAAAATTATTATTGTTCCGACCTCGGCCCTGTCTGAAAACTTCTTCCCGCAAATTATTTTGCTCAATCTACATCTCTCTCAATTGTTCCTGCAAGTTTTTCACCACCTGGGTTAATGCACCGATTTCACTCGAAACCTCCGATTCCCCAACTACACCGACCGAAGAAGGTACCTCTACCTTCTTATATGATTCCTCATCTAAAGCAGCTCGCACTGCTACATCAAGGGTCTCGGGCTTAGCCCTCAACACTTGCATTCTGACTTCATTATCCGTCAGTGCGGAAATAAAGCTCTCCTCGGCCAGATCATCCCTAACATCGAGGGGAACCCCTGGATACGCCTTTCTTACTAGGCGTCTAATACTTTGCGCTAACTCAGGCAAGGTCTCCCGCTGTGACCTACGTCTGGATCTTAATTGGGCCCTATATATTGCAGTACCCTTAAATGGATCAAAACGATCTCGCAAACTCTGCATAACTCTATGAGAATTAGCTTTAATTTCTGGGTCCAAATCTTCATAAAACTGCAAAATTGACGAGCCCGGTCTTCAGACCACTGGTTAATCCCAACACATTTCTCATAATGGGGTAACCAATCAGCTACACTGGTGGTTCCATTAAAAGTATCCGGCGTAACAATCGGTTTACGCGGATAAGCTTGATCACTATATCTACCATCCGACTGCAAGACTGTTGCACCACGCTGAGGTCTGGGCAACTCGATACTTTCTGATTCTCCCCAAAAATCTTATTATTTTGGACCACCCTGGGCACATTCATCGAATCAACCGCGCGCCCAGCAAGAGCTCGACGCGCAGTTGAATTGGCCGAAATTGCATCAGGCGTGTCAATCACTCCAGTGTAATCCCCCGTTTGGTTACATAAATCAACAATAGAATTCTGCAATTCGTCACTCAACTGTTGACACTTCAAAATAGTCGCATCAACCTTACTAATCTTTCTCCCAGGGGTAGGATCAGGAGTAAGGGGAACATTCCGAAATTCCTTAGGTCTAGCACCTCTGGCCGTTATATCAGCGGCCAGGGCCTTCGAGGTATACATATAGTCTTCCAACTCTTGACTAATTCCACTAGCCATTTTTTTTAATAAGGATTATGTCTCAACAAATATATCAATTCACCACAACGACTTCAATTACAGCCCTATAACAACCCTGTCCTCAAACACCAAAGAACCGAACTAAAATAATCAATTCTTCTATCAAAAGTGTCAATTTACAATTTATCCTGTCGGCGACGCCCAAAATCTGTAACGACACTGATCTAACCCCGCCTAGACCCCTCCTCTGCACCGACGCTCTCGGCCCAAACTCACTTACAAGAAGTGAGTTCCAGCAGACAGCCTCGCACAGAAGTCAAGCAAGATCTAGCCGTACACAAATTTGTTGTCTTGGGTTTCTGCAGGTTCGTTCCTAAATAGGGATTAGTTTCCTTTCTCAGTCACCTAGGACTGTCACAAACGGTTAACGCTGCCTCGGGCCGTTGCCCTCGGCTCGAACCCACTTATAAGAAATGAGTTCTAGCCGACAGCCCCGTCGCAAAAGCCAACCAAGAGTAATCATACACGTAGGTGAATTTAAAGGGCATGTTTCAAATCCACTATTGAACCGCGTTTAATGATAAAAAAAATAATAATATCCGGTCAAGGGCTCACTGAAAGGGCTATAAGCTGAAAAAAACAACAACAAATGGCCAAAGATTTAAATATATATATTAATTTAACCTTTATTACAATTCCCCCTATTAATATTTCAACTTCGGAGGAAGTCACATGGAATTTTGGATTTTCATTTTTCATATTTCAATTGGCATGTACAACTACATCTCCACTCTATAGGTGGAAACAAATTTATTCTACCGTCTATTAGGTATTCACTTTTCAGGCCATAACCACTGTTTCGATCACCAAGTCCCACTTCCCCGGCAAAAGAGTTACATACCAAACATCGATGATTTTTATAAATATTACGGCTGCTACCACCCTTGGCTAAAGAAGGGGAGCGCTCATAAGTCGGAATCCAGGTTCCAACGTCCAAAAACTCTCCCTCATCAGAAGAGTTGAATGTCTGCAATTATTCACAACTGCTACCACCCTTGGCTAAAGAAGGGGAGCTCTACACAGGTCAGAACCAAAAGTTCCAACACCCGAAACTCTCTACCGGCGGGAGGGTTACGCCAACAATCGTATAAAACTACGAATTTTCATATCAAGAGCTGTTCAATCTGAATCTTTGTCTACACATCAAAAATTTAGGCCGTTACACCAAACAGCCTGCCCGTCGTATCTCACCTTCTTCCCCCTTAAATAAAAATACGCCTATTCAAAGGGTAGAATCGTGCCAATGAATGCGACCATAAAATTCCGTAAAGTTGCCAAATGGGAGGGACGGGGTTTCAAATCTATCGGCCCTCCGAAACTCGTCGTACGCCGAATTTCATCGATTAGACCGAGGCATCTCACAACTAAATAAGATGCGTCGGGCTAATCGTGAATAAACTTGTCTTTTTACTAAATTAATAGAGCCGTCATTGGGAATTCGGCGTAGGGCGAGGATCAGAAATCCATGAAATAGTGACCGGCCCCGATGGGGAGTTAATCTGGAGGAGAGTACAAAAGTACAACCTACCTCTATGAAGTCCCGATGTGTTCTCCAAAAGTATTGGGAGTCAACCCAATCACTTCGACCTCCAGATCACCAATAATCCGTGCGTGTTCACATTGATTACCGCATGAGTTGTTTCACCTCGACGATCAACAAGAAACAATCAGCCGACGTGGAAATTAACCCATTTTTCTATCTCTCACTAATGTGTGCGAAAACTTGAAGCCACCACAAAGTGATTTAAAACTTTCAATATCGAAGCGACCAATTCGCCTTCATACACCAGATTCATGCACACACACCTACACACATATATATATTTACATCTATACATATTTATAGGCTTGTGTGCACATATCCTTTGTATGGTAATTTCTTATATATATTTTCCTTTTTTCTTACACTCCTCGTCCACCCTATTCCCCATTAACAATCGAGATACTTAAGTCGATCGATCGAGATAGTTAAGTCGATCGATCGAGATACTTAAGTCGATCGATCGAGATACTTAATTCGATCGATCGAGATAGTTAAGTCGATCGATCGAGATATTTAAGTCGGTCGATCGAGATATTAAGTCGATCGATCGGGATAACAAAAAATAAAAAAAAATGTTTTGGAATGTTCTTTCCCAGCCACCGTATTAATCAGACCAGTCTTACGTTATTATTAAATTTGACCAGTCCAACGCTTTTCGGGGGGGGGGGGGGGCGACTTGACCCGGTGGCGATTTGACCCGTTCCCTAACAGGGGGCCTACAGGGTATACATCGCCCATACAGCACTACCAAGTTACCAAACTCATTGAACTTTGTGCAACGCAGCTGTATAGGCGAAAGGATACGAGTTCACCGTGACGAGTTGTTTTGGGCAGATTTGATGGAAACCGTTCCCATTGCAAGAATGGCTGTGTTTAATTTTCTGAAATGTTTGTGCCCTCGTGTTATATCTAAATGTCCAAACGTCTTTAATGCCCAACTGTTCAAAAGTAATCCCAGATTTATGTCATGTGGTAATTATTTTTTTGATGCCAACGAAACAAAGATGCTGATATTTCAAACGTCCTGTCTATTTCACCCAGTTTCGTAATATAAATAATACACGGATGAAGGGCATGTCGATTTACCCAATAACACCCAATACTACCCAATAACAGTAACACCCAATAATACCCAATAACACCCAATCAATAACACCCAATACTACCCAATAACACCTAACAACACTCAATACTACCCATTTGGCACCCGGACAAATTCCCCAAGACCCAAGTTAATGCACTTAATCTCCCGGACATAATGTTCTGGGTAAAATATGGTCCGATTTGTTTGTGAATCATTTCATCCTCAAATTCATGCTGTTTGAGGGTCCATGTGCATAAAAAGTGAATGCAGTGTAAGCCGCGCTGAAATAGCGGCAATTGGGCTCACATTCTGAGAAGTTTGCTCTTTAACCCTTTACCTACTGTGTGGAATTATGCGACAGAAAGATATGAAAATCAATCAGGACTCCCTTACTAATGGTAGTTTCAAAAATCTTTTCCAGTCCAGCTTACAAAGGGTGGTGGGTTATGCTCTCTCCTCTCATGCTTCCTTGATGTGCTGACCGTCGTCACCAAGGGCATCGGAGGGAATAACCCCCTCCCTCCGACGCCTTCGGTGATGGTCAGTGCTTCGAGATAACTTACCATCCATCTACTATTTTACAGCCCACCCACTATTTTATTCAGCAATTTATCACTGGCCTGTACAATCTGACAAACTACATATTGGGTGATAGAGGGTAGACGGCACCAACCATAGTGTAGTTTACAATAGCTGTGGAAGTCAATGTTTAGTGAGCACGTGGGAAATTTTATGGTACGACGTCCCTTCTGGTGTCATGGGAAAGAGGCACGTGATGAACCATGACAATGAGTTGGCTCGATTTGACAGCAAAATGAAGCTTCACCCGAACGAAAAACAATTATCTTGATTCATAGGCCCCTTGAGGCGCGAAAACAAAATAGATTATAATGCCACAATTAAAAGTGTCTAATGGCGATGGAAGGGATGGCAAATAGAAAGATTAAAATGTGATGAAAAATGTAAGGTGAGAAAGAAATGAAGGAGTAGAATGACAACACACATTTTTTTTTTGTCTTTCCTTTTTTTAATAAAAGTAATAAATTTCTGAAATACATCTAGGACAAGACCAGTTCACACAACATTAGCACAAATTATAAAGGTTTATACAGTGGTGTAACAACTAATAATACTTCTACATCTCCAACTACAAAATGGAATATGTGCTCACTATCTCAAAAACACTGCACATAGTACTCACAAAACAATTATCAGTAACAAAACAGAAACTCAGCAAAATTAGTTATAGTATACCCCACCCCTGAAAAAAAATAAAGATTTTTTTTACTTTAATTATATCTGGTTTCAGCTTTACAAACATAAAGGGTAAGTAGATCGTACAATATCATATTTGGTGCTCAATAGTCATGAATTCATCAGAATTCATGAGCATAAAAACCTGATTTCATGTATCCATTTATTTTCTCAACGTCCTGCAACATCAAGCGGGCTGACACGACAACATGATTACTTTGTGAGTTTTCTGTGAACTTCAACTTACAACTGAAGGATGAGTATTTTACAGGGGAGTAGGAGGGTAAAAATATTTGGGGAGGAGCGTGGTGGTGACTAACTATATTCATTAATTGTGATTGCTTTTTATCTCTAAAACCTAATTCACCTGAACACAATAACCATTTTCTGTTTTCTTGTTTTATGTTAGTTCCAATGCTATAACCAGATATAAATGTTCATTTTATTTACTTTGGTGCATTTACTCACAGAGTCAAAGACATTGGGCAAGTCGTTCAACCCATTTCCCAATGTAACAGTGAATGTAATGGCAAACACTGGCCAGCATTATTCACTAAAACTTTCCTGCCAATTTTATTATCTTTTCACTTTTTGGTTTCAAAAACATAGCTTATGGCCCCATCATTAGAATGAGTTCATTGAGCTTGTTCCAATGATGGGTCATATTAAAGCTTTGTTTTTGAGACAAAAATTGAAAATTTTAAGTCAGTCAACAATTTTTTTCCAAGTGTCGTCTTCTATCCACATTGGTTAATGGGTTAATCTGGTGTCTGAGAGCCATAGGTGACCTCCCAAATCATAATAACTACCCCAAAATATTGTAAAATCATCCCCAAAAGCGTCTCAACAATTTCCAACTATAATTATCTGTTAAAAGTATGTGAGGAAAAAATGTAGACCACCTATAAAAAAGTGAGTTTTGGAGCTGCTGGATCACTCACCCACACTGGCCTTGTGTATCGGAATTTTTTGAAGACCCCCCCCCCCCCCCTCCTGCTGTGAGTGGGTAGAGTATAGAGTATGATGATGACAGGGAGATTAACAAGCCTACTTGTAACATCGACGCTGTCAAGAGACCTCCCCGTCGCGATTTCTCTGCAGTAGAATATTCGGAATGTAAGACAAATTTCCCCAGCAAACTGCCTTGCAGTCCAAAAATGCACAGCCGGACAACTGCCCCAAACCAATTCTCAGCTGGGGCCACTGCCCCTCCCTCAGTCCAGTTAGCAGCTAGGATGACTGCCCCAGTCCATTTGGCAGCTTGAACGACTGCCCCCTCATTTGTTCTTAGTACAACTCAAGTAAAGTTGTATTTTATTTTTATTTACATTGTTAATTTTCAGTTTTATATTTCTTATTCCTGGAAACCATTATAAAAATAATAGATACTTGCGAATCGGTCAATTTTTGACAGGGATATCTAGGATTGTTGAAGCCTTAAAAATGAATGACAGTGGATCTCTAGTCTTATTATATCGTCACCTGAGTTTCACTGTACCATACATGAAACTCGGGTGACAATGGAATTGCTTGTCCTTTTTTTAATTACAAAATGAAAAAGTGAGACAAGCTCAGGAAGAAAGAAAAACTTGAACAATAATTCTTCCTCTACCGAATGAGAATTTTTTTATTCCAAAACATTGATTATGACCTCTCATAGCAATGTTTTGAAATAAAAAAAAGAATTCAGGGGCGGCGGAAGCTCGCAAAAAGTTTGTTTTTTATTCCCGCCCCCCTTCAATTTGTCTTTGTTCAATTATTGTTCTCGGTCCGATTTTTCAGTGGAAATGACCGAATAAATTGGGAGGGGGGGGGGGGGCACCATACCATTCCCACACGTTCATTGATTGATTAAATAGGGGAGGGCAGACACCACCGAGTAGCTCAGGGTACCCAATGGAATTAATCTGTTAGTAAATGTCAGTTATCGACGAAGGAAGTTAATCAACACAATATATCAAAGATAGACACTCCCAATCTGCTCACATTTGCTGGTAATAACCAATCAAATAATTGCAGTGAAATAATGAGACAGTGCGGTAATCCTTTGATCAACACTTTTGAGCAGGGAATATTGGGGAGTTATTTGATATTTTCAAGTGTTTGTTGACGTAGTTAGATGTTCTGATAGGTTCGGATAAAAACTTTACGGATTTTCTCTGAATGTTCCCCCGAAAGCCTTGTTTTTATCACATAATTGCAAAACCCTCGCAATAAATGAGCCACTTAAAATATGCTATGTGCGATATATGCTCTATATATTCGTTATTTTACTTAAAATAACAGAATATTGGATAAAGAAGTGAATAAAAAA
The DNA here is from genome assembly GCA_031216915.1 of Pictodentalium vernedei. Taxonomy (NCBI): domain Eukaryota; kingdom Metazoa; phylum Mollusca; class Scaphopoda; order Dentaliida; family Dentaliidae; genus Pictodentalium; species Pictodentalium vernedei. The sequence continues at coordinate 597,646,291 of CM062297.1, forward strand.
TGACTAAATGGGTGAAGAAATTACCATGAAATTGTTCAGTGGAAAAGTGCAACTTGAAAGCCATGCTTTTTAAGCCATCGATTTCGAAGTAAATCTTTGACACTTCAACATACATTGAACATGCATAGAAAAGCACATCGGCGACTTAATTTTCCATTATTTTATCAGCCTTTACGACGAAATGTCGAAAAGTTACCTGGAATAATTCAAAACAATGTAGCAAACACTGAAAAGAAAGGAAAATTATTTTAACAACCGAAGGTAGGTTTGTGGAATTAGACTTCTGTGTTTTCATCCTTTTCCGACGAGGAGTGAGTTTTTATTTTTAGCTCACCTGACTTTCAGTCAGGAGAGCTATAGTGATCACTCACCGTCCGTCGTCCGGCGTCTGCCATCTGGCGTCCGTCAGCCGTCGTCCGTGAACATGGTGTTTGCGTCTTCTCCTCCCAAACCGTTGAACCAATTTAATTGATATTTGAGACAATAGTTTGTTATGACATCGCAATTTGATTTTGTTCAAATCAAGTTGCCCCGCCCGTGGGTAGGGCCACACCCAAAAAGTGTGCTGAAATCTTAAAAAATCTTCTTCTCATGAACCAGCAGTAGCAGAGACTTGATATTTGGTGTGCAGCTTCCTTTTGAAGTTTGTGGGGCTATACTTGGCGTCGTTATGGGAGGGGCAAAATTTTTGGCCCCGCCCAAAATTTCTATATTTTTATACTGTACCAATGACCCAGACTTAGCTGGTGCTAACTCTAACAAAACCAGGGCCAAACACAAATTTTGCCCCCCAATCCCCAAAATTTGCATCCAAAACAAAAAGAAATCATGTCCTAAAGGACCTCCATACTACGCCTCTACTGCGCATGCGCAGTGACGCAGTCGTCCCGAAATTGGCGCCAAATATCATTCTCTGTTTGGCCCTTCATCAGTCAACATCTCACTGATCTTTGTGCTTGTAAATCTCAGTTTAAAGGATGCCAGACACGTAATTTTTGGAGAAAATGTGATTCTAAGGAGGATAGAAGGAGGAGAGGAAAAAGAAGTGACAAAAAATAATCAGGGCTGTACTTAAAATTTTTTGATGAAATTATGTTAAGTTGCCTATTTTCGAGGCATGGGCCTCTTGTTGTCATTCTTGCTAATTGTTGCACTGCTTATTCAGTGTTTCCTCTCCCCTAGCCTTCTAAAGTCCCCCCTTGCAATTCTCCCATGCTTTTGGCATATTTTTGAGAAATTTCATTTCTAAAATTTCCTGGGAGAGTTGCTTGGTTACAGAATGTTTTCTGTTATTTTCCCCATAGTTACGTTTTCACCCATGGGTGTATAACGTTTGTGTTCTGCATCTTCCATCTGATGTTCTACAGATTCTCCCCTGGGAGTCTCTGTTTTGCATCAGATAGAGTGTAATTGATGACTGATTCCGGGCCAGTTTTTTCAGTGCCTGGAGTCCTGTTTTCTGGTGTTTTTACACTGTTTGTTTTCATTGGCAACAGCCTTTTTTGAGGGGGGCTGTTTGCCTTTGCTGTAGTTTATCTCACTATAAGATACATTTATATTATCCGAAAGTGTCTCATTAATTATTTTATATAAATTTAAAATTTTTGACCACACTTTGCCATCGGATCCATCGGGGCTCAACGTTACTTTTCAGCAACTTGGGCTTCGCTGAAAAAATATTTTTTCAAAATTATTTTGTTTTACAATTGTTTTTTCATTTATTAATGGATCATGTTATTATGTATCTTTGTGTCAGGGGTTTTTGCGAGTAACTAGGACTTATTGTTGTTCTTTCACAATGAAGGGACGTTGTTCAAATTGTAATAGGAAGAAATCTTCCTCTGACTTTCATGATCATTGTATTAATTGTAGTCAGTGTTCTCGCATTAATCCCTGTCCTATATGTGAACATTGGGATGAGAAACATTGGAAACGTGTGTCACGATATGTTGTTTCTGGAGAAAGAGCGATGCCGGCTCTTTCTCCGCAAGGTCACTCTACTCTCTCAGTTTCTATTTCAGAGGAACCAGAACAGGGTGATGTTTCCATGTTATCTTCTTCAAGTGTGCGTCCGTCGTCACAAATGAATTCAGAGCTAGCGGCAAAAGTGCTCATGGAGATTAAACATATGTCGTCCGCTAGCTCGCCCGGTGTAGCGTCCATTCACCGAATGGTTCGGCAGCCGGGTTCGTCCGATGCGGTCCAAGAGGAAATTTTGGGTGATGCGAGCACTATAAACATAATAGATGCACACCCAGTGACGGCGGATAGTAAGCGAGAACGGAGGAAGCCTTTTAGTCCGGTTCCTAGCTCGTCCAGGTCCAGCCGGGCCGCGAGCGAGAGAGGTCCCTCTCTCGTACAACAACATCTGGGACCAGATGTTGTGGTACAAAATGTGTCTTTAGCGGAGCATACGTCCGTCGCTCGGGACGCTCCGATGTATAAGCAGTCCGCAGAGACTGTTAAGGCTTCCTCTTCTCGTCAGCGCACACGACCGCACCTTGGCTGCGTGACCGCCGATATATTACCAGCTTCGCCGATGAAGGATTCTTCGGCGACCAGGTCACACCATCCGGCAGCCAGGGATTCGAGACCGATGGACTCTGGACGTTAGCATAGGAAAAGTATGCGGGAGCCATCTGATGCGGAGCTGCCCTTGGCGAAGCAGCGAAAGACTGCGCCTCCGCAGGTCTCGACGCCGGACATTCTTGTGCAGATAGCACAGCTTATCGCAGCATCCCAGCAGCCGACAGAAACGGTGTCGGATCGAGAATTATCCGACGGCGCTGGGTCGGTACGCTCCGCCGAAGCATCGGGGGCGGACGACCGGGAACATCATGAGGTCCGACCGGATGGTGAAAGGGATACGGATGACTTGGAGCTATCCCTTTCGGAACAACATAAAGCTGCCGTGGACTTCATCCGGCACTTTCTCCCTCAAGTTGTTCCGTCGGGCCAGACTGCTGCGCTTCCGGACAAGAGAATTATAGCGTCATTGGACTCTGAATTTTTTGAGCGGTTCAGGGACATCGCTCCCAAGTTTCCGTCGCAGTCCAATAATGTTGCTAGAACATTTGAATTATTGAACAACGCTATATTTAAACTTGCTTCCAGGACGGGGAAAGCAGGTTTCTTGTCCGCTAATACTCTCAACCTGCCTTTCATTAATGCAAGGAATAAATTCGATACGGCAGGACAGGGTATACCGAGAGTTCCTCTGCGTATGGACGACGAGGCGGAAGACTTAGAGCTATCATTACCGTCGTCAGCTTCTATTCCAACCGCGGTGTTGGAAACAGCTATTGCGTCTAACAGAGCCAATTTAGATGCCTTATCTTACGCAGATCACCTTACTAAGGCATTATCACTGCGCCTTCAAGGGGAAGAGTTTCAGGATATACAATCCTCTTTAAGACTTCTTTCAAGGGCAGTAGCTTATTCCACGTGTAACTCCGCCCTTTCAGTGGCAAATCTGGAGTTGGTTAGACGTGACGCAGCCCTAGCTACATCCACACTAGTGGATTCTAAGGTGAAGAACTCTCTTAGAGTCGCTTCGGTCTCAGGAGAACTTCTCTTTGACGGCAAGCTTTCCGCTATTTATGATAAAATTAAAAAGAAAGCTAATGATTCTCTGTTGTTCAGATCTGCTCCTAAGAAGTCGGATACAGCAGACACGAATAAGACAGGCACTTCTGGGTCTAATGCGCCCAAGAGAGGTTCCTATAGAGGTTCCGGTGCGTCCTCTTGGTCTTATTCGAGAGACCGTCAGGATAGCGACTCTCGTTCGGGACGTCCTTCAGGCCGGGACAATCGGTCGGACGCCCCGAGGTCGACAAGGCGAGGTGCGGGTCGTGGAAGACGTGGTTTCTCCTACCGCAGGTCCAGGAGGTGATGGCTTAAACCTCTATCGCGTTCCGGTTGGCGGAAGGTTGTCGAGTTTTTCACAAGAGTGGGCGTCGATTACGGACGACCCTTGGGTGAGAGGAGTGACTTCGGAAGGTCTGAAGATATCCTTCAAACGAAAGCCTCCATTAACTCGAAGTCCAAAGTGGACTCATCTTCCGTCAAATCCACAGAAAAGAGACGCTCTGTTATCAGAGGTGCAGTCTCTTTTAATGAAGAACGTGGTAGAGGTCGTAGAAAACCAGGAATCTCTGGGATTCTACAGCCATCTGTTTCTGGTTCCGAAACCAGACGGCTCGTCCCGTCCAGTCATAGATTTGAGCTGGATAAACAAGCTGATCGTCGCTCCGAAGTTTTATATGGAGACGATTCGATCGGTCAGAGCGAGTATTCGGGTGAACGATTATGCAACGAGCATAGATCTCAAAGATGCGTCCTTTCACGTCATGGTACATCCGACATTCCGAAAGTATCTACGCTTCACAGTCCTTGGAGTGGTGTATCAATTCCGGGCGATGTGCTTCGGATTGAATCTAGCATCCTGGGCTTTCACTCGGGTAATGAACTCGGTGATGATCTACTTCCGAGCTCATTCGTCTGCGGTAACGTCGGCCTACCTGGACGACATTCTTCGGAGGTACGGCAACGAGTTAACGCTTCAGAACGATGTTCAGAATCTTCTTCTATTGCTCCGACGTCTCGGTTTTATAGTAAACAAGGAGAAGTCGGATCTGGTGCCGTCCAAGTCATTCACTCATCTGGGAATGAGCTTCGAGACGCACAACAATCTCGTTCGTCTGCCGTTAACCAGAGCGAAATTAGTCAGTTGTTACGCTCGCTATTGTCTGCACGCAGACAAAGTCACGGCGAGAGAATTTATGAGACTGACAGGTCTGTGCGGAGCCGCCGCGGATGTCATTCCGATGGGGCGGTTACGCACACGTCCTCTTCAAATTTTCCTGACTCAGAATTGGAGTGTGAAAATTCATTCGCTCGATGTAGGCGTTCTCTTGTCAGATCAAGTGAAACAAGAGATTTAAAGTGTAGCTCGGTGTGAAGCATTTGTATATGTCAAGTGTCAAACGGGCTTTAATATACAATACTCGGACACTTTTAAATGACTATAAAGAGTCTCAGTTCTCTGGACTACTTTATTTATTGGCTTGCTTTAAAAATAATTAGTATAAGGGTTATACTGGATGTTAATAGAGAACATGAATGTTATTGTGCTCAATTATTAAGGGTAGTGTATCTTTCTAATTTAATATTAAATAAGAAAGATACATGTAAAGCCTAATACTCCTTTTCTCCTTAAGGGGTTACCTCTTTACTATATAGTTGAGCTTATTGGATTTTCCTCTATGTCCTAGGCCCTCCAGCCTGTTTACTATTCAGCTAAGTCTGGGTCATTGGTACAGTATAAAAATGTTAAAAAATTTATAGTAATTTATATATTTTTTATACTTACCAATGACCCAGACGGGGATGGCCCTCCCTGGAGTTGGGAACTCTTGCCTCCCCGCTGAGTACATAGCGCTGACCAGGCACTGCCAGTAAGAATGATATTTGGCGCCAGTTTCGGGACGACTGCGTCACTGCGCATGCGCAGTAGAGGCGTAGTATGGAGGTCCTTTAGGACATGATTTCTTTTTGTTTTGGATGCAAATTTTGGGGATTGGGGGGCAAAATTTGTGTTTGGCCCTGGTTTTGTTAGAGTTAGCACCAGCTAAGTCTGGGTCATTGGTAAGTATAAAAAATATATAAATTACTATAAATTTTTTAACTTTCCAAACCGAGAGGCTGATTTGAACCAAATTTTATGTGAGGGCTTATTGGGTCATAAGTACCTAATTTATGCTGATTTTTTTTTCCCTGTAGCCCCATGGGAACCGCAGGAGCTAAAAATAGAAAAAAATTAAAACGCCCATATCTCCAAAACTGCACGGCACCGAGAATTTTTATTTGGTGTGAAGCTTCCTTAGAACCAACAGAAAGAATTGGTAAAAAAAAATTGCCATCGGTTTTATCATAGGGTACAGTTTCGGGACATTGAAAAAGTGCTGAGTCAGCACTTTTTAACACTGAAGGCAATGGGAAAAACATTAAAAAATCTTCTTCTCCAGATCCCGCAGGCAGAATCTTTTGATATTTGGTATGCAACATTGGAGGGTGGATCTGATTCAAGTTTGTTCAAATCGGCCCCCTGGGTTCATATTTGGGCTCAGTATAGGAGCCCGATTTCGAACTTAGTGCATTTCAGGCAAATTTCTTAAAAAATCGTCTTCTCCAGATCCAGCAGGCAGAATCTTTTGATATTTGGTATGCAACATTGTGGGGTGGATCTGATTCAAGTTTGTTCAAATCGGCCCCCTGGGTTTATATTTGGGCTCAGTATAGGAGCCCAAATTTGAACTTAGTGCATTTCAGGCAAATTTCTTTGAAAATCTTCTTCTCCAGATCCAGCAGGCAGAATCTTTTGATATTTGGTATGCAACATTGTGGGGTGGATCTGATTCAAGTTTGTTCAAATCGGCCCCTTGGGTTTATATTTGGGCTCAGTATAGGAGCCCAAATTTGAACTTAGTGCATTTCAGGCAAATTTCTTTGAAAATCTTCTTCTCAAGATCCAGCAGGCAAAATCTTTTGATATTGGGTATGCAACATTGTGGGGTGGATCTGATTCAAGTTTGTTCAAATTGGCCCCTTGGGTTTATATTTGGGCTCAATATAGGAGCCCAAATTTGAACTTAGTGCATTTCAGGTAAATTTCTTAAAAAATCTTCTTCTCCAGATCCAGCAGACAGAATCTTTTGATATTTGGTATGCAACATTGTGGGGTGGATCTGATTCTATTTTGTTCAAATCGTCTCCCTAGATTTATATTTGGGCTCACTATAGAAGCTCGAATTTGAACTTAGTGCATTTCAGGCAAATTTCTTCAAAAATCTTCTTCTCCAGATCCTGCAGGCAGAATCTTTTGATATTTGGTATGCAACATTGTGGGGTGGATTTGATTCCAGTTTGTTCAAATCGGCCACCTGGATTCATATTTGGGCTCACTATAGAAGCCCAAATTCGAACTTAGTGCATTTCAGGCAAATTTCTTTGAAAAATCTTCTTCTCAAGATCCAGCAGGCAGAATCTTGTGATATTTGGTATGCAGCATCCTTAGGGGGGTGAGATTCAAGTTTGTTCAAGCCATGTCCCTAGGTCCATATTTGGGCTCACTGTGGGAGCTTGAATTGTAACTTTGTTCGAAATGAGGAATTTTCTTTAAAAATCTTCTTCTTCAGATCCAGAAGTCGGAATGTTTTGATATTTGGTGTGCAGAATCCTTAGGGGTGTGAGATTCAGGTTTGTTAAAGCCAAGTCCCTGGGTTCATATATGGGCTCCCTGTGGGAGCCCGAATTATGACTTAGTTCAGTATGAGGAATATTCTTTAAAAATCTTTTTTTAGATCCACTGGTCAGAATATTTGGATATTTGGTTTCAGCTTTTCTTAGGAGGAGCAGATGCAACTTGTGGAAATCAATTCTCTGGGTTGATATTTAGGCTACCATGTCAGGTGAGCGCCCTCAGGCCCCCTGGGACCTCTTGTTTCATTTTATTGAAAACAAGTCAAAAACTACGCAATTTTGTCGAGTAAAGAATTAACACTAAATTTGACAGGTGCTTGTGGAATTAAATATTACTTACCAATTTTATTCTTGTTAGGCCAAACAGGAAAAGTCGTACTCATTTTCAACCGATCTGCAAGATCGACATATGTAAGATCCACTGGACGATGCGAAGAGTGAAAATTTATCGTCATCTATATTTTCACATCTTGAATGACACCACATATTACAAAATTCACAGCAAACTTTGCACGTTGTGTATCTCTTTTTGGCATGTTTTGCATGGCCATCTGAATGCTTTGCACTTGGGCACCTTGGAAGATTGTACTGACCATGAATGAATGAATGAAAGGTTTTAGCGCGCCAAAGGCGCACAGGGACGATGTGGGATTTACAAATCCCTTGCGACCCGGATTTACAAATCCCTTGCGACCTGGGATCCTTTGCGACCCGATTGTACTGACCATATCCATTGTACTGACCACATCAAATAGCAAAGGGACACATTTTCACGTCTAAACAACCTTCAAGTTTTTTATTTTATTCTATAAACTGGGTAACATTGGGGTTAATTTAATTATTTAAAATCTCCCTCGGAGATATTGCTTCTCCATAAAATTGGGAATAACAAAATAAAGCTTTCTTTAGACGAGAACATCAGTCGGTCCGTGTAAAAAAGCTGGGAGTTGTTTTCGCAAATTCAAAAGATATCACTTGGGCGGCAACATGGTTTGGACAAGGGTCAAAGGGAAGTAGGAGTCATTGTTTTTTGGAACTTCACAGTGACTCAGTCAGAGAGTAAAACCATCAGCAACGCCTTCAACTCCAATAAAAAGATCTCAAAAATTTATGTGTTGCACTAAAGAAAAACCAAAAGAAACCGAGTGATTACCTTATGGGCATTGAAATTTAAATAATAATAAAAAAAAACTACCTTTCAGAAGGGTCTTACAAGTGGAATTGCACTCTCTCTCTCTCTCTCTCTCTCTTTCTCTCTCTCTCTCTCTCTCTCCATTGTTCTCAAATTTTAATCCAAATCAAGCATTTCTACGCTTTTTCAACCCAACACAAACAGAAAGACCCTTTTAGTTGCCCTGAATCCCTACCCCCGGACGACGGACACATTTTCCAGACTATTTTTAGGAGAGGCCACCCACCACTCTCCCACCGCTGCCTAATTTTCACCACTTGTTATACTTATTATTATACTGATTTAGAGAACTATACCCGATACTTTACTTTTTAAACAAAAAATGGCTTGGATCGGGTGAGGTTTCTCTCCGAGGCCTTTTGTTGAAGGGGATTCTGTCTGCGTGTAAGGGAAGGGACCGGGTCCATAGAAAAATTTGTTCCGACCCTGTTATCAGATATTATTGGGTATTATTGGGTGTTATTGGGTAGTATTGGGGGTTATTGGGTAAATCAACGTGCCGCGGATGAATGCTACTGCTCTTTGCTGGTCGTATCGACACCCAAGAAAAAATCAGCGGATGAATGACTGTAAAGGTCATTGAACCGTGCATCAACCGGAATAAAACGGGTGTAAGACGTGAACTGCAGCATCAGTGTACCCAAGATGATTCTGAGGGTTCGACGATTTACCCCTATGGGGTCCTACTAGAAACCGGAATCACCCGGAATCCCCTTTAAAGACCGGAATCCCCTCATATTTTACTACATTTTCGCCATATATAGCACTTTTAGCAATGGAATCCTATCTTAATAAGTTTCCACGTTCAAGATTTAGTAAATTTCAAAGGATTTCAGGGTACAGGAAGCGGTTAGCGAAGAGTCTTCCTCGTTTAGAAGCTTTTTTTCGATCGAAACATTTTCCAAGGGAAGTAACTTGTGGCGTCATTTTGAAGTCGATGTTTTATCATGCATCTCCAATACAACACAAACATCATAGCCCGAGAAGTGAGAATTTACTATCAAACTTGAAGCTCACTGGAATGAGTGTGTGTGTGTGTGTGGGGGGGGGGGGGGGGGTAAGGGGGGAAAAAACTTGAACTAATCAAGATTATAATTTGCTCAATTTGAATGAGAACTTTAGGGAATCATCATCTTGGTTGGCTCATGACTGTTCAAAAAGAAACCCGCACAGAACTTGACCCTACGCTCTCTCAGAGATAACCCCCGAAGTCGGGGAAAGTCAGCCAGGGTCGTGGAAAGTTGGGCGGGGTCCGGAAAAGAAGGCCCGTGACTGCATGCCCCCCGCCCCCCCCCCTCCCTCTCTGCTGTAAAGTCTATCACCGTTCACTGCAGTGGCTCAAACACTGACCACTGACCTATCATGGATTGACAAAGTTTCTATCGCAGAGGCACACATTAAAACCCGGGTCATTTGACAAAGTAAGAAGATGCCGTTTTTTTCAATTTTAGTTATTTTATTATTTACACATAAATATAAAATTAAAATGAATAACAATTATATCCGGGTATAGATAACATATTCATTCGTTCGTTAAAGTATAGGCAGTGGCTATATTATGGGTGCCTGTGATATGGTCTGCAGGATATATCACAGGCGCCCGTGACATAGTCTACAGGCTATATCACGGGTGTCCGCGATATAGCCAATAGATACGTTACAGGCTATTTCACAGACACTCTCTTGGATATTCGTCGATCAAATTATATATACAAACGACTGATGTGATATTTTACTAATTTTATGGTGGTAAATATATGTAAATAACAAAAGATATCCCAACACATGAGATATTCAGAGATAAGATGATAAAGAAAACAAAATCGGTTAGCCCTTTACCTAACGTAATGGAAAAAATGGCCAGCGTTATACTGGAGAAGCACTATTGTATATTTTTTTACATTTTGACATTTTGCTTCCAAAACATAGGTTATGACCCTTCCTTAGATGTAATGAGGGGGTTATAACCTATCTTTTGGAAACAAAAATTGAATCTATTATTTTTTTTTGCATCCAAAACATAGGTTATGACCCTTTTTTAAACACCCAGTTGTGAAGTGTACCTGTCCCAAATTGAATGTTTTGTCGAAGCCTAAAACTGTTGATTTAGCCTCTGGGTAGCTGCAACAAAACCGCTTAATGTCTTGAATTTGCTGCTCTGTGAAAAGCAAAACCATGGGTACCTTATCCTTTGTATGAATCACTTTTTGCACAAATGGGTGTGTGTGTACAAGGTACTCAATGTGTGTCACGTGGTCAGCGAAATTAATTAGTTTTCTATCAGTATTTTTCTCCTTTCGTTTTTCGCGATATTGAATATGCTGCACTTGTTTTAAATTATTTGGTGCATCCAATACGTTTTCAATGACCATTTCCCTATATATCTTGGAAAATCGTCACCTTTATTACAAATCCTAGTGATACGCCATTGATATTTGGGGTCGAGTGTGTGCTTTGCATAACTTCTCTGAATAACAATTATGTCGTCTTGAGTAGGCTGCGGATTCAGGGGTAGATACGTTACTTTTTTACTGACCCTTCTCTGGCAGCTGTATAGCCCAGCAAAGGGTTAAGCATACAGTTCTGGTTGGTATCGTGTAGGTAATTAACGCATTGAATATTCAATATGCAGGACAATGCGTCAAAATACTTCGCCAATAAAAACTGTGCATTTTTCATGAGGGCGTGTCTTGCTAAAAGTGACAAATGGGAAAATACGCGATTAGATCGAACCACCCATCCATTACAGAAATAAAGGAATAAAACAACTCAATTCCTGGTCAGGGTCACGTTGATACAGCTCAGTTCCCGGTCAGGGCTGCGTTGATACAGCTTGAGAAAAAAAACGTACACTATAATGGTACCGCGAGTTACTTCCCCCGAAAAAGTTCGATCAATGAAAGGTAATGAATGATAATAATCGTTCCGATAACCTCTTCTCGTACACTAAGACACATCAAAATCTATATTTGAAAAAAAACTATGATTGGAAACCCTCCGAGAATGATTTTTTATGACTAAAAGTGCTAAAAATGGCAAAAATGTAGGAAAATATGAGGGGATTCTGGGTGATTTCTGTCTTTGAAAGGGATTCCGGGTGATTCCGGTTTCTAGTAGCACCGCCCCATAGAACCCCATAGATACCCCATATAACCTCATATAACCCCATAGATACCCCATAGAACCCCATAGAGCATGACAGGTACCCCATAGATACCCCATATAACATCATGGAGTGATAAACAAACATTATCGCACCCTTCACGTGTCAGTTACTCATTTGTTGACGGAAGTTACTTCACTTGGTCGAGTTCTTGGAACCAAATGCGTCTGACTCTTGGACAATGAAAATTAATCGCCAAAAATTCAATATATAAAATCATTATCAAATATTACACTTATAATTATATAATAAATATTTTATGATTATAAGTGTAATATTTGATAGTGGTCTTATATATTGGATTTTGGGCGATTATTTTTCATTAACTAAGAGTAAGAGGCCAGTCTTTGAGCAGGGTGGCAAAATGAAACGGAGCGTGGACAAATAACAAAAACATGTTTATGGTGTTTTGTGGTTTATTTATACTCATGCAATAGAAGGAAAAGTGGAAACAAAATGAAGATAAAAACAAGATTAACAACTTCAAAGATCAACAGATAAAGAGACTTGCAAAAAAAACTATACAAGACTTTTTTGGCTGGTTATAAATCTTGAACAAATCTCTGCCGAACTTTCGAGACATACATGTATAGTTAGGCATAAAAAAGAAGGTCTGTGAACACCCCTCTTGTGGTTTGATGCGGGGGTAGGGGCAGCGCACATGGCCTGTTAATTATAGTATAGTATAGTATAGTATTGTAGCCTGAGTTGGCCGAAAGCATGCAACAGGGAGAGGGGTTAACATATTGGGTAAAATGGAGTTAGGTTCGGTACTCTTCTGTGGGGTATCTATGGGATTCAAGGTTGGGTGTTCTCTGTGGGGGAGTTGGCCGAAAAGCATGCAACAGGGAGATGGGTTAATGTATTGGGTAAAATGGAGTTAGGCCCGGTACTCTTCTATGGGGTATCTATGGGGTACCTGTCATGCTCTATGGGGTTCTATGGGGGTATCTATGGGGTCCTATGGGGTAAATCGTCAAACCGGATTCTGATGATGCGGGGTTCCGAGATGAATCCCACCTCAGCCCAAACATAATGCTTTTCAAAATATTATTATACCCATCACCCAAAATAACTCAATCACCGCTGTGGTGCGATTCTTAGAATTGCATCTTCCCAGAAGACCAAAATATTTCAGACAGAATATACACCCAAGTCACAACAGAATATTTCCGACCAGGCCTGATACACAAGGCTGGTGGATGCAGTTTTGATGGGAATAGTCAGAATGGTAACAGGTCGATCCGGCCCCAAAGGCCATCCGTCCCCAAAGGCCATCCGTCACCAGATGATCCGGCCTTGGCCATTTCTACACCCAAGACAATCCGTCCCCATTTGATCCGTTCCTAGACAACCCGGCCCCCATGTACAATTCATTAGTTGTGCCATGTATTGCTTTGTGAGGGTTTAAAAAATAAAGAAACAGTATTCTGAGATTAACTCTATTTAATAAAAACATAGAAAGACACAAATAAATGGAGTGAATACAAACAAACATTACATGATAACAAGCACCAGTGAATTTTATTTAAGCTTTAAGGGATGAACTTTATTTAACCCTTGACCTAATTAACTATTTTTTTCAGTTTTTGCATCAAGACATATCGTATAGCCATAATTTTGAGACAAAAGAAAAAAGAATGAAAATTGAATATTTTTTTCAAATAGCACTGTCTGATTTTGGTCTTTATGTTACGAAACACAACAGAAAACACAATTCGAAAAATTCAAATGGAAAGAAACATTACATCACACATCATAACAGTTAGCTAAAAGGGAGCAGTTCAGTGATGAATTTTATTTAACTCTTTTATTCAACCTAACACATGAAGCAGATAACATTATTCTGGAATAACTAGCGCTGTTCTCAAAAATTACCATCTGATTTTCATTCTTCTTTTCTTTTTGAGTTAAAAAGATTTGAAACAAAAAGCTTTATACATGTAGCTTTATTTGCTTATAAATCCATGAGAGTCGGAAGCGAGAGACAGTATTGTTAGTGGTTTGGTGTTCACAAGTTTTGTGAAGAGACTAATGATAGGAGTTAACTAACAAGTCGTTAAAATACAAGTTTTCATTTCATTTTTAGCTCAACTTGACAAAGTCAAGCTGAGCTACTGCCATCACTTCTCGTCTGTCGGTGTACATACATACGCACGTACGAACGTTAATACATATGTACGTACATTAGTACGTACGTCCACAATTTCCTTTGGCACACCTCACAGGTCGCATTTATGATCAGATCACTTTGAAACTTGGTATGCTTGTTTGTGGTGACCTCTAGATGGGAGCTATCGATTTTCTTCCATTTCTGTCAAAAAATGTTGCTGCGGCCAATGTTCTTAGAACTTAGTTTAGTCAGACCTCAATATTTCCCTTTGGCACACGCTACAGGGCACGTTTATGATCGGATTGCTTTGAAACCTGGCATGCTTGTTTGGGGTGACCTCTAGATGGGAGCTATCAATTTTCTTCCATTTCCGTCCATCAAAAAATGTTGCCGCTGGCAACGATCTTTGAACTTAGTTTAGTCAGGCATCAAAAAATTCTTTTGGCATGCCCTACAGAGCACATTTATGATCAGATCAATTTGAAACTTTGTATGCTTGTTTGAGGTTACCTGTAGATGGGAGCTATCGATTTTCTTCGATTTCCGTCAAAAAAAGTTGCAACTGGCAATGACCTTCGATGAACTTAGTAAAAACTTAGTGCAGTTAAGCATCAATATTTCCCTTTGACACACCCTGCAGGACACATTTATGATTGGATCGCTTGCAAACTTGGTGAGCTTGTGTGGGGTGACATCTGTATGGGAGCTGTCGATTTTCTTCCATTTCTGTCAAAAAATGTTGCTGCTGACCTTTGAACTTAATTTGGTCAGACCTCAATATTTCCCTTTAACACACTTTTCAGGTCACATTTATGATCGGATCACTTTGAAACTTGGTATGTGTGTTTGGGGTGACCTGTAGATGTGAGCTATAGCTTTTTTCATTTCCATAAAAAAATTATTGTTGTTATCACCAACCTTTGAACTTACTGCATTTGTGCCTCAACTTATCCCTTTTGCACTCTCTGCAGGGTATATTTATGAATTTCCATACAAAACCATTGCCACAAGCAATGACCTTCTGCTCAGTGCATTTGTGCATTAACATCTTCCTTTGGCATGCCTCAGAGGGCACATTCATTATCAGGCTGTTTTGAAATTTTGTATGCTTATGCAGGGTGACAAAGATAGGAGCTATTAATTTTCTTTTTCATTTCCATCAAAAACTGTTGCTATTAGCAACAATCTTTGAATTTATTGCATTTGTGCATCAACATTCTTTGACATGGCCTACAGGCCACATTTATCATAGGATTGTTTTTGAACTTGGTGTGCTCATTAGGCAAGAACTTTAGATAAGAGCTATTGATTAGCATTCATTTCTGTGAAAAAAGTTGCCATTTACAATAACCTCTGAACATTCTGCATTTGTGTATCAACATTCTTCCTTTAGCCAGTCTCACAGTTTACATTTAAAAATGTATGGATAACTCTGACGTTGTGCACACACAATGCTGTTATGTTGAAATTTCATCAAATAACATTGGTACCAATGATCTTCAATTTTGCCATTTCATTTATAATTTACCAAGTTCAAGTTTGTCAAGTTGAGCTACAGTGTCATTGACACTTTCGTTGTATTTCTATTCATACTTAATTTTGCCAACTAGGCTACAATACAAATTAATTGGGGACGGATCATCTGAGGCAGGATCATCTGGGGATGGTTGGTCTTGGGATGGATCAACTCGAAAACGGCCTGAAACCCATTAATTTCAAGGCAGCTTGTCAGAGGCAAGGGCGGACACCAAGTAATCACAAGCAGTATTTCCAATATAGTTTGGGGCAACAAACACAAAAAGTAACTCTTGGGTAAACTGTAAACATATATTTTTATTAATAAAAATTTGTCCAATGGCAATAGTAATGTTGCCATCATTCGTGGCAATTCTCTTGCAGATATTATTATTAATCCACAATGAAAATTTCGGTATACATTTGAGAAACTATTTTACTCAATTCGTTGAATGCCTATTTGAAGGAATATAGCCAATAGAAGGAATTTCCAGTCTACAAACATAAGTTTGTCAACAAGAAATTCCTTAATAATGTACAATCGACAACTCAGGTCTTCCTTCAAGGCATCAACACCATAAAGTCCCCACTAATGGAAATCTGGCAGCCCACAACAATTTATAACTATTCCATCTCCTCGAGACAAAAAGGAATTCTAACAAAAATTGCGACAACAATCGATATTTCTTGTCAAAGCAGAAAGAACTCACTGAGAATTCCCCCAAATATTATTTTATGGCCTCTTTAGTTTTTAGCTCAACTTCACAAAGTCAAGATAAGCTATTGCCATCACGCGTGCGGAAGTCTGTTAGGTTTCGCTGAATCCGCTCTACAGTTTTGCACTATTGCACAGGGGTGAAATTCTAAACATAGGGCATATGTTGAAACTAAGGCCATGTAAAATTGAAATATATTTTTAGTATCAGATATATGATTACATTAGGCTTTTTGTTGGACAAGAGAATTTGAAGTTTTGGTCCCAAAGTTGGAGTCTGATATATAGGGGTAAATTACCAGATGATTTATGGGAAACAGTGGCTTCGAAAAATTGGCAATTTTTTAAAATGTAGTTTTTACACGGGTTTGTTACCAGACAGGTAACTAAAAAATGAAACAGAAACATATAATTTTTTTTTTGCATTTTAGAAACAGGGGATGCTCTGCCCCAGAGGTAGGTAGGTGGCATTGGTGGGAAAATTACGCTTTTGAGGCTGCTGGGTGGCTAAAAATGACTGGTTTCGACATTTTTTCATGCAATTTTTCAGGTTGAAGTCTTGCCTTTGACAATAAATTATTCCACCCACATTAGATTGTTTATTTCTACTTAGTCAGATAGTGTTATATATTTTTTTGTGGATTTGGGAAATGTAATACATGTTATGGGTTAGATAACTAAGTTACTGACTATTTGAATTTGAAGAGAGTGTATAGTATGTCATTTTTGGAAATGTCTGGAAAACTGTGGAGCGGAACCTTCGTCTGTGAATCTGTTAGTCTCTGAATCTGTGAGTCTGTTCACATTTTCCTTTAGCATAGGCTATACCCCGTAGTTCTTGTCTGATCATCACGAAATTTCATACGCAGGTTTGGGATCATGTCCAGACGAGAACGTCCCCATTTGGTCCTGATCGGTCAACCGGTATGGCTGCCCGAGCCCAAAACCTGAAAACCATTAGCACAGGCTACAGGTTGTATTTATGAAGGAATTTCGTTGTAACTTGGTAGGATGTCTCTGTATAATGCCCAGATGAGAACGTCCCCTTTTGGTCATGATCTGTCAACCGTGATGGCTGCCCAAGCCCGAAACCAAAAAACTTTTCACACAGTCTTCAGGTCATATTTAATATGGAGGGATTTCATTGTAACTTGGTAGGATGACTCCTTATGATGTCTAGATGAGAACTTCCTCATTTGGTTTCGATCATTCAACCATGATGACTGACCGAGCCCGAAGCCCGAAAACTTTTAGCACAGTCTACAGGTCATATTTTAGAAGGGATTTCATTGTAACTTGGTAGGTTGACTTCATATAATGTCTAGATGAGAACGTCCCCTTTTGGACACGATTGGGCAACTGCAACGGCTGCAGAGGCCCGAAGCCCAAAAACCTTTAGCACAGTCTACAGGTCATATTTATGAAGGGATTTCATTGTAACTTTGTAGGATCACTCCAGATGATGCCCAGATGAGAATGTCCCCTTTTGTTGCGATCATTCAACCATGATGGCTGTCCAAGCCGGAAGCCTGAAGACCTTTAGCACAGTCTTCAGGTCATATTTATGAAGAGATTTCATTGTAACTTGGTAGGTTGACTTCATGTAATGTCTAGATGAGAACATCCCCTTTTGGACACGATTGGGCAACTGTGATGGCTACATGGGCCGAAAACCTTTAGCACAGTCTACAGGTCATATTTATGAAGGGATTTCATTGTAGCTTGGTAGGTTGACTTCATATAATGTCTAGATGAGAACGTCCCATTTTGGGCTCAATTGGGCAACTGTGATGGCTTCAGGGGCCCGAATCCCAAAAACCTTTAGCACGGTCTACAGGTCATATTTATGAAGGGATTTCATTGTAATGATGACTCCAAATAATGTCTAGATGAGAACATCCCCTTTTGGTCGCGATCATTCAGCTTTGATGGCTGCTGAAGCCCAAAAACCTTTAGCATAGCCTATAGGTCGTATTTATGGAAGGATTTCATTGTAACTTGTTAGGTTGACGCCATATAATGCCTGGATGATGACATCCCTTTTGGTCATGATGGGTCAACTGTGATGGCTTCAGGGGCCCGAAGCCCGAAAACCTTGTGCACAGTCTACAGGTCATATATATGAAAGGATTTCATTGTAACTTCGTAGGATCACTCCAGATTATGCCCAGATGACAACACCCCATTCAACCATGATGGATGGCTTCCTGAGCCCAAAACCTGAAAAACTTTAGTACAGACTACAGGTCGTATTTGTGAAGGGATTTCATTGTAACTTAGTAGAATGACTCAGTAGAATGTCGAGATGAGGACGTCCCCTTTTAGTTGCAATCGGTCTACTCTCATGGCTTCACAGGCCTGAAGCCCGAAAACCTTTAGCACAGTCTACAGGACATATTTATAAAGGGATTTCAATGTAATTTGATAGGATGACTTATATTGGAATAATTTCACTGTAACTTGGTAACTTTTGTTGACATACGTTAACTGTGAGGGCCACATTCATTAACTGTGAGGTCATATTAACCCACCCCTCAGCTCTTTAGTACAGTGTACACCTCATATTATTGTTATTAAAAACAGCATTCAGGGAACAGAAATTAACATATTCCCAATTATCACAATTCTTGTCTTATTTCATAATCCTTTCATAAACATTGAACAGTATCCTTTTCATCAAACACATCACACAGTCAAGTTAAGCTACATTGTCATTGACACTTTTATTCATAATGGAAATCCGGAAAATTAAGTAATCAACAACTTGCCAATCAACATTCCAGATGCTAAACCAAGCAAAAAATAGCAAATATCAATTAATATGGGAAGAACTCGCAGTTGGCGAATCGATATTCGTCAGTTGAAAATTCTACTGAATATTTACTAGTGAAATTCACCAGGAAGCATTTCCAATACTCGTCCAATATTTCAATAAGTATTCCTGTCACTATGAAAAGAACTTGCAGTTGACGGTCCAGAGTTCGTCAACTGAGAATTCCTCCGAAGATTATTTTCTCGCCAATTTAGCTTTCCAAGAATGGAACCACGGAAAATTAAGTAATCAATAACTTACCAAATCAGCATTCTGGATGCTAAATGAAGGCAACAGTAGCAAATCAACAATAGTGAATCAGAATTCGTCAACTGAAAATTCCACCAAATATTTACTAGTGAAATTCACTTGGCAGCATTTTCGATACTCGGCCAATATTTCAATAAGTATTCCTGTCACTATATGGAAAGAACTCGCAGTTGATGGACCGGAGTTCGTCATCTGAGAATTCCTCCGAAGATTATTTTATGGCTACTTTAGCTTTCCGTAAACGGAATCACCGAAAATTAAGTAATCAATAACTTAATTAACAAAAAAATAAAGGGTATCCTACGGATTGAGTTACAAAAGAAGAAAATATACAGCGACTTACCTCTGATTCCAGTCATTCGACAACATGAAAAGAACTAATTATTAAAACCTTTTCCCCAATCATCGAATGGTGCGAATCAGACAACTTTGCAACATCTCCTCGCAACCGAACCACAAGAATTCCTTATAATATAAATTTGCCAGCTGACCCCATAGTTAAAAGCTTCCCAATATAAAGCATGTCATACCTGTGGAAAATCCAGTCTTGAACTGAAGATTTAGTTGATCAGAAACTCTCCAGTGATTCTCCACGCTGGTGTGATTTTCATATGCAACAATTGTTGTCTGTTTCACTCAAGCTTAAAACAACATTGTTGATGTCGTGAAAAAAACTCTTAAGGTAATCGAGCATGCAATTTGTTATCTTAACCAGCCAGTGAAACAATGCAAAATTATTCCCCCATTTTCCTTTAGGACCAAGTCGATACAAGTTAACATCGGCACACTACCTACCCCCACCCCAAGGCAAATATTCGCATTTGTGGGTGGCTCTGAATGTAGTTAGACAACTTATTTTCTATAAAAATATATGGAGGTATGTATATAACATAATTTATACAGCTTCGTCAAATTGCCATCATGCTCGGAAGTTTACTTCCTTCTAAGCGGCTTTCATTTTTGACTAATACTTATTCCGTTACGTTAAGTGCCGTACCAATGTGTATCGCGTCATGGGAACGTAAAATTTAGCGTCACGCTGATCCTAATTGTTGAATGGGAATTAAAAATTGATCGTGATACGCGTACGTCTTACAGATCGATTTATTATTTGGCAAGTGGATGCCTAGCTCCTAATCACGAACCTGTCTATAAAATCGCCGATGCATGTCTTCCTTGGGTGGCAACAAGTAAAGATATGTTCCGCATTACACGTTGTTCACCTTCTTTAATTGTAAATTATGGACAAACAAGACCGTATCATATCTTCCTAAGGTGGTAATGAGTGGAGATATATTCCGCGTTATCTCGTGCATTTTTTTGTTCTCAGCCTTAGAATTAGAAACATTCAATCATTTATCTCAACCTCGCCCTGGTAACAGAGGCAGAAGCGAGTTCGCATGCAGTATTCACACATTCAGCCATTCCTTGACCCGAATTGTTTACACGCGTTGTTCTCCATATTCAAGTGTATTGCTTATAAAACCACTGTATCATATCTCCGTTGGGTGGTAAAGATATGTTCCCCGTTTCATGTTGTTCCCCGTATCCGAGTCTATTACGCGCAAAATAACCGTATCATATCTTCCTTGGGTGGCAACAAGTAAAGATATGTTCCGCGTTATTACGTAAAAAGCAAATATGAATTAGACACTATTTCTAAAACCTCGCCCTGGTAACAGAGGCAGAGGCAAGTAAGTTCGTATACCGTATTCACACATCCAGCCACTCCGCGCGCCTCCATATCTCCGCCCCAGTACCCAAACCGCGTCAATCAGACATCAATACCGCTGATGGAAAATATAATTTTTTATACCCTCCTTGCATAGTAATACCCCCCCCCACCCCGCCCGATCCTTCCAGGGTGTGTAAATGTCTTGTCCCAACCCACTATTGCAGCATATATATGCCCTCAACCACTGATCTAAGTGCAGTCCCTCCTATAATGTCTACACTGACAATCGTAGGCTAGGGTTCCATACCCCCCCCCCCCCCCCACACACACCACGTACACATGATGTACGCACTGACATGTACCAAATGATCATAATCTCGCAACATATACACGCTATGTCCAACACCAATGCGTGCGTGTTTAGGTGTAATTGCTCTGTACACTAATTTTTGTCCCCCCCCCCCCCACATACCCCCCCCCCCCCCCCCCCCCCCCCCCCCCCCCCCCCCCCCGTTCAGCTAGTTTATAAATGAGAATATTTGGAATTATTCTTGTCTATTGAGCCCATTGGGTTCTAGTGTTTGAAGTTTGTTAATCCAAAATGCTTTATATCGGCACCACAGACTTCTAGTGTTTGAAGTTTGTTAATCCAAATACAGTATATACAAAACAAAACTGAGTTCGAAAAAAATTTGAGTATGTTCTGCAGGCAAAATATTACTGATTTGTGATCGCCATACGGAGCCATGCCCCATTGAAAACAACTGAGCATTTTAATTTTTAAGCAATGGTAAGAAGCCCCCAAATACAGAAATTTAACCACCAACCAGTTTCAATTAAAAATCGAAACTGCTTACCGACACGATCACTGACATCCAATAAGAGATATACATGTAACCGTAGGATTAGTTACACCTCTGGATCCCAAGAAAATGCACCACTGTAATTATTCAGTTGGGAATTCTCTTTGTAAATCACAGCCAAAGCTCATTTTCTTAAAAGCAATCCCCTTGGTTGTTGAAAATATAAATTTCTCTCTAAATAAGAATAATTTTTCTGACAAAATTTTATATTGTAGACACGACTCACCCTGCTTAACACTGAGTCAACTTTTTATCAATCCTGAGAAGTTCAGCCCCAATGGCTTCTCCCACTTCCTTTTAATATCGTGGGCAAACCTTTCTTTGTATCCTATCCCAAAAATTCTTTTGTGCTTCTTGCCAAAGATGTACCCTGCCTGGCAAGAAATGATGTTCATAGACCTGTCTGTGGTGCCGATATAAAATACTGTCACCACCCATGGATCTAAATACATCATTCACAGCCATTCGTTGGATCTCATGGGGCACATGACACGTTTTCAATCTAGGAAAAATACTACAAACTATTATCCTATGTATCCCAGCTATCCTCCAACTATCCAAAAGATATCTAAACTTTTGTAAAAAGTGTTCAAATGAAAACTCGGCACGATCGAGGTCATTACCCCCTAACTGGAGAACTATCCATTTAGCCCCTCTAACATTTCTATTTTGAAGTTGGCTGATCCTTCCCCCTTCCCCCAGTACACCAATAAACCTCACTTCAGCAAATGGCATGGATAAGCTCAACAATTCTGGATATATTAATAACAAGAGGCCCCAAGGGGCCTTAATCGCTCACCGGCCAAAGTGGTTCAAAGAAGTTTTTGGGGTCACATTCAGTTAGACATGGTTCATCAACACTACAAAGGAATGAAGCCATGCAAAGGCAAATTTTATGGAAATGGATCTGAACAAACCTGAACCTAATATGCTCCCCCTGCCCCCCCCCCCCCAACCCTGCCCATAGAGAGCCCAAATAATAAGCCAGGGACTCAAATTGAACAAACTTGAATCTGATCCCTCTTGAGATGTTACCAATGTATATACCAAATATGAAAGAATTCTGACTGGTGGATCTGAACAAGGAGGTTTTTTAAGAAATGTCCTCACATTGCATTAAGTTAAACTTTGGGCTCAAATAGGAAGCACAAATATTAACCCAGGGACCCGATTTGAACAAAAATGAATCTTGACACACCTAGAGATGTTGTATACCAAATATGAAAGGATTCTGATTGGTGGATCTGAAGAAGAAGACTTTTAAAAGAAATTTCCGCATATTGCACTAAGTTAAAATTCGGGCTCCCATAGGAAGCCAAATATCAACCCATAGACCAGATTTGAACAAACTTGAATCGGACCCTCCTAGAGATGTTGTATACGAAATATGAAAACATTTTGACTACTGGGTCTAAAGAAGAGAATTTTTAAACAAAATTCCCTATATTGCACTAAGTTGATATTTGGGCTCCCAAAAATTTACCCAGGTAAGCAATTTGAACAAACCTGAAACTGACCCACCTCAAGATGTTGTATACCAAATATGAATGCATTCTGATTGCTGGATCTGAAGAAGAAGATTTTTAAAGAAATTTCCTCATATTTCACCAAGTTAAAATTCAGGCTCTCATTGAGAGCCCAAATATAAACCCAGGGACTCGATTTGAACAAACTTGATTCTGACTCCCCTATAGATGTTGTATACCAAACATGAAAGGATTCTGACTGGTGGAGCTGAAGAAGAAGATTTTTAAAGAAATTTCCTCACATTGTATGAAGTTAAACATTGGAGTTCAATAGAGAGCCCAAATACTAACTCAGTGACCCGATTTGTACAAACTTGAATCTGACCCTCCTATAGATGTTGTATACCAAACATAAAGGATTCTGACTGGTGGAGCTGAAGAAGATTTTTAAAGAAATTTCCTCAAATTGTACGAAGTTAAACTTTGGGCTTCAATAGAGAGCCCAAATACTAACTCAGGAACCTGATTTTTACAAGCTTGAATCTGACCCCCCCCTCCCCCTCCCCCCCCCCCCCTCTCCCTATAGATGTTGTATGAAAGGATTCTGATTGGTGGATCTGAAAAAGAGGATTTTTAAAGAAATTTCCTCAAATTGCACGAAGTTAAACTTTGGGCTCCAATAGAGAGCCCAAATACTCACTCAGGGACCCGATTTGTACAAGCTTGAATCTGACCCTCCTATAGATGTTGTATACCAAATATGAAAGGATTCTAACTGGTGGATCTCAAGAAGAAGATTTTTTAAAGAAATTTCCTCATATTTCACTAAGTTAAAATTCAGGCTCCTACAGGGAGTCCAATTATTAACCCAGGGACTCGATTTGAACAAACTTGAATCTGACCCCAATAGAGATGTTATATACCAAATATGAAAAGATTCTAAATGATGGTTCTGGAGAAGAAGATTTTTTTAATTTTAAAAAAAAATTTATGGGTGCTATCAGAGTAATGCCCCTTGTGGTGCCCCCTGTGGACACGTAAAGTTTATTTGTAAAAGCTTGAATTGACATATGATAAGGAATATGCACACCAAATTTGGTTCAATTTGGTCTAGTCGTTTGGGAGGAGAAGTCGATAATGTAAAGTTCACGCCGGACGACGGACGACGACGCCGGACAACGTCGGACGGCAAGTGATAAGTTAAGCTCCCTTCCGTGAGCTAAAAATTGAAACAGCTGTGCCACAAAATCGTGTCCAACTATAAAACCTTCCATACCAATGTCTTAATATTAATATCTCCGGTAATGTTCTAATCACATCTTTTTTTTAGCTCACCTGAACGAAGCTCAAGGGGAGCTTTACTAATCACTTTCCGCCCGTCGTCCATCAGTCCCATGTCCGACGTTAACTTTACATTATTGATTTCTTCTTACAAACTACTCAACCAAACTGAACCAAATCTGGTGTGCATGTTCCCTATCATATGTCAATTCAAGTTTGTTCAAATCAAATTAACCCTCTCCTTGGTAGGGCCACACCCAAAAAGTGAGCCTAAATCTTAAAAAATCTTCTTCTCATGAACCAGCAGTAGCAGAGACTTGATATTAGGTGTGCAGCTTCCTTTCGAGGTGTAGACTCAGATTTGTTCAAGAGAAGTTCTAGGGGCTATATTTGCCATCGTTATGGGAGTGGCAAGAATTTTTTGCCCCACCCAAAATTTCTGTTTTATTGGGACATAAGTAGTTAATTTATGCCAGAAAAATGTTTCCTGTCTCCCCATGGGAACCGCAGGAACTAAAAGTAGAAAAAAATTTAAATGCCCATATCTCCAAAACTGCACTGCACTGAGAATTTGTATTTGGTGTGAAGCTTCCTTAGGACCAACAGAATGGAATGGTAAAAAAAAATTGCTATCGGTTTTATCATAGGGTACTTTTTTTCGGGACTTTGAAAGAGTGCTGTGTCAGCATTTTTTAACACTGTGGGTAATGGGGAAAACATTAAAGAATCTTCTTCTCCCAAACCACTGGTCCAAATGCTTTCATATTCCACATATAACATCATTGGAAGATTGATTCACATATTTGTTGAAATCAATTCCATGGGTCCATATTTGGGCTCTCTATGAGAGCCCAAATGTTCAAATTAGTGCAATATGAGGAATATTCTTTTAAAATCTTCTTCAGATTAAGAAGTCAGAATTTTTTTATATTTGGTATGCAGCATCCTTAGGGTGGTGAGATTCAAGATTGTTCAATCCAACTCCCTGGGTTCATATTTGGGCTCCCTTTGGGAGCCTGAATTATGACCTAGTTCAATATGAGGAATATTCTTCAAAAATCTTCTTCTTATCCACCAGTCAGAATCTTGATATTTGGTATACAGTATCCTTAGGGAGGTGAGATATAAGTTTGTTAAAGCCAAGTCCCTGGGTTCATATTTGGGCTTCCTGTGGAAGCCCCAATTGTATCAAAATTTCTATTTTCCAAACTGAGAGGCCAATTTGAACCAAATTTGATATAAGGGCTTATTGGGTCATAAGTACCTAATTTATCCCCAAAACATTTTTCCCGTCACCCCATTGGAACTGCAGGAGCTAAAAATAGAAAAAATTTAAAACGCCCATATCGCCAAAACTACACGTCATTGAAAATTTTTATTTTGTGTGAAGCTTCCTTAGGAACAGCAGAAAGGAATGGTAAAAAAAAAAAAATGGCATCGGTTTTTTTCATAGGGTACTTTTCCAGGTCTTTGAAAAAATGATGAGTCATTATTTTTTAACACTCTGATTAATGGGAAAAACATTAAAAGAATCTTCCTCCCCCATACCACTGCTCCAAAGGCTTTTATATTTCACATATAACATCTTTGGAAGATTCATTCACATGTTTGTTGAAATCAAATCTCTGGGTCCATATTTGGGCTCTCTTTGGGAGCCCAAATATTCAGATTAGTGCAATATGAGGAATATTCTTTAAAAATCTTCTTCGAATCCACCAATCAGAAGCTTTTGATATTTGGTATGCATCATCCATAAGGGGGTAAGATTCAATTTGTGTCCCCGGCTTAATATTGGGGCTTTCTATGGGTGGGGTGAGGGGGGTGATGGATGGGAGGGGGGGAGGAGGGTTACATGTTAGATTCAAGTTTGTTCAAATCCATTCCTCCATAAAATTTGCCTTTCATGACTTCATTCCTTTGTAGTTTTGATGAACCATGTCTAATTGATTGTGACCCCAAATACTTCTTTGAACCACTTTGGCAGGTGAGCGATTAAGGCCTCTTGTTTGATTAAATTTCACAATCATTCTCTGACTCTCAACTGGGAATCCAAACTTTATAGTGTCCATCAACACCAACACCGGACAATCAATCCAACAACCGTTTTTGAGCATCTCAACGTAAATCCTACAGTTTCTTCATTATCGACCCCTACACTACAAATATGACAACAATGCTGACATGTTTTTCTCTAATTCGCGATAAATACCATAATGAATGTTTCTTCAAACATACGAACTGCACTGCACAATTATACAATCATCATCGACGATAATGAAGTGTCTTTCTCTGTTTCATGATAAATGTAGAAATAAAGGTCTCTCCAAACATACTGGACCACATTATACAAGCATCATCGACAATAATGAAGTATCTTTTTCTATTGTGCGATAAATGTAGAAATAAAAGTCTCTTCAAACATACTGGACCACATTATACAAGCATCATCGACAATAATGAAGTATCTTTTTCTATTGTGTGATAAATGTAGAAACAAAAGTCTCTTCCAACATACTGGACCACATTATACAATCATCATCAAGAATAATGAAGTGTCTTTCTATATTTCGCGATAAATGTAGAAATAAAGGTCTTTACAAACATTTTTGACCACATTATACCATATCAGCATCATGTGTGTTATGGTTCATAATACAAAATTCCTGTGGAGATCACCGTGAAAACAGAACATTATTTATTAGCTCACCTGAGCGAAGCTCAAGGGGAGCTTTACTAATCACTTTCTGTCCGTCGTCCGGTGTCCGTCGTCCCTCGTCCATCGTCCGTCGTCGTCCGTCCGTCCGGCGTTAACTTTACATTATCGACTTCTCCTCCTAAACCACTAGCCCAATTTTATTCAAATGTTGGCTAAATGTTTATTACCTAATGCCAATTCAGATTTGTTCAAATGAAGTTGCCCCTCCTCCTGGGTGGTGCCACGCCCCCAAGGGGCACCAAAATCTTTGTAAATCTTCTTCTCATGAACCAGCAGTAGCAGAAACTTGATATGTGGTGTGCAGCTTCCTTTTGAGGTGTAGACTCAGGTTTGTTCAAGAGAAGTTTGTGGGGCTATACTTGGCGTCGTTATGGGAGGGGCAAAATTTTTTGCCCCGCCCAAAATTTCTATTTTCCAAACCGAGAGGCTGATTTGAACCAAATTTTATGTGAGGGCTTATTGGGTCATGAGTACTTGATTTATGAAAAAAAAAATTTCACGCAGCCCTGTGGGAACCGCAGGAGCTAAAAATAGAAAAAAATTAAAACGCCCATATCTCCAAAACTGCACGGCATTGAGAATTTTTATTTGGTGTGCAGCTTCCTTAGGACCAACAGAAAGAATTGGTAAAAAGAAATTGCCATCGGTTTTGTCATAGGGTACAGTTTCGGGACTTTGAAAAAGTGCTGAGTCAGCACTTTTTAACACTGTAGGCAATGGGAAAAACATTAAAAAATCTTCTTCTCCAGATCCAGCAGGCAGAATCTTTTGATATTTGGTATGCGACATTGTAGGGTGGATCTGATTCAAGTTTGTTCAAATCGGCTCCCTAGATTCATATTTAGGCTCACTATAAGAGCTCGAATTCGAACTTAGTGCATTTCAGGCAAATTTCTTCAAAAATCTTCTCCAGATCCAGCAGGCAGAATCTTTTGATATTTGGTATGCAACGTTGCGGGGTAGATCTGATTCAAGTTTGTTCAAATCGGCCCCCTGGATTCATATTTGGGCTTACTATAGAAGCCCGAATTCGAACTTAGTGCATTTCAGGCAAATTTCTTAAAAAATCTTCTTCTCCAGATCCAGCAGGCAGAATCTTTTCATATTTGGTAAGCAACATTGTGGGGTGGATCTGATTCAAGTTTGTTCAAATCGGCTCCCTGGGTTAATATTTGGGCTCAGTATAGAAGCCCGATTTCGAACTTAGTGCATTTCAGGCAAATTTCTTAAAAAATCTTCTTCTCCAGATCCAGCTGGCAGAATCTTTTGATATTTGGTATGCAACATTGTAGGGTGGATCTGATTCAAGTTTGTTCAAATCGACCCCCTGGGTTCATATTTGGGCTCAGTATAGGAGCCCGATTTCGAACTTAGTGCATTTCAGGCAAATTTCTTAAAAAATCTTCTTCTCCAGATCCAGCAGGCAGAATCTTTTGATATTTGGTATGCAACATTGTGGGGTGGATCTGATTCAAGTTTGTTCAAATCGGCTTCCTAGATTTATATTTGGGCTCACTATAGAAGCTCGAATTTGAACTTAGTGCATTTCATGCAAATTTCTTAAAAAATCTTCTTCTCCAGATCCAGCAGGCAGAATCTTTTCATATTTGGTAAGCAACATTGTGGGGTGGATCTGATTCAAGTTTGTTCAAATCGGCCCCCTGGGTTTATATTTGGGCTCAGTATAGGAGCCCAAATTTGAACTTAGTGCATTTCAGGCAAATTTCTTAAAAAATTTTCTTCTCCAGATCCAGCAGGCAGAATCTTTTGATATTTGGTATGTAACATTGTGGGATGGATCTGATGCAAATTTGTTCAAATCAGCTCCCTAGATTCATATTTGGGCTTACTATGGAAGCTCGAATTCGAACTTAGTGCATTTCAGGCAAATTTCTTAAAAAATCATCTTCTCCAGATCCAGCTGGCAGAATCTTTTGATATTTGGTATGCAACGTTGTGGGGTGGATCTGATTCAAGTTTGTTCAAATTGGCCCCCTGGATTCATATTTGGGCTCACTATAGAAGCTCGAATTCAAACTTAGTGCATTTCGGGCAAATTTCTTCAAAAATCTTCTTCTCCAGATCCAGCAGGCAGAATCTTTTGATATTTGATATGCAACATGGCAGGGTGGATCTGATTCAAGTTTGTTCAAATCGGCCCCCTGGATTCATATTTGGGCTTAATATAGAAGCCCGAATTCGCACTTAGTGCATTTCGGGCAAATTTATTAAAAAATCTTCTTCTCCAGATCCAGCAGGCAGAATCTTTTGATATTTGGTATGCAACATTGTGGGGTGGATCTGATTCAAGTTTGTTCAAATCGGCTTCCTAGTTTCAAATTTGGGCTCACTATAGAAGCTCGAATTCGAACTTAGTGCATTTCAGGCAAATTTCTTAAAAAATCTTCTTCTCCAGATCCAGCTTCAGAATCTTTTCATATTTGGTAAGCAACATTGTGGGGTGGATCTGATTCAAGTTTGTTCAAATCGGTCCCCTGGGTTTATATTTGGGCTCCGTATAGGAGCCCAAATTTTAACTTAGTGCATTTCAGGCATATTTCTTAAAAAATCTTCTTCTCCAGATCCAGCAGGCAGAATCTTCTGATATTTGGTATGCAACATTGTGGGGTGGATCTGATTCAAGTTTGTTCAAATCGGCCCCCTGGGTTTATATTTGTTTATATAGTGGTAGCTCGAATTATAACTTAGTTCAAAATGAGGAATTTTCTTTAAAAATCTTCTTCAGATCCAGCAGTCGGAATGTTTTGATATTTGGTATGCAGCATCCTTAGGGGGTGAGATTCAAGTTTGTTCAAGCCATGTCCCTAGGTCCATATTTGGACTCACTGTGGGAGCTCGAATTGTAACTTAGTTCAAAATGAGGACTTTTCTTTAAAAATCTTCTTCTTCAGCCATGTCCCTAGGTCCATATTAGGACTCACTGTGGGAGCTCGAATTGTAACATAGTTCAAAATGAGGACTTTTCTTTAAAAATCTTCTTCTTCAGATCCAGCAGTCGGAATGTTTTGATATTTGGTGTGCAGCATCCTTAGGGGGGTGAGATTCAACTTTGTTAAAGCCAAGTCCCTGGGTTCATATATGGGCTCCCTGTGGGAGCCTGAATTATAACTTAGTTCAATATGAGGAATATTCTTTAAAAATCTTTTTTTTTTAGATCCACTGGTCAGAATCTTTGGATATTTGGTATAAGCTTTTCTTAGGAGGACCAGATGCAACTTGTTGAAATCAATTCTCTGGGTTGATATAAATTTAGGCTACCATGTCAGGTGAGCGCCCTCAGGCCCCTTGGGGCCTCTTGTTTGATAAAACATGTCACAAGGGAATGACATCCGGTATAACATAAAATTACATAACTTAATCCAAAGTTCAAATGAACAGAAATCAGAACTATAAGAAATTTTTGAAGTTGTAAATTTTGACCAACTTACATATTTACCACGGCCGCATCGCAAACGAAAAATTACATACTTGCTGCAGCTGCAGCTTAATTCTAACGAAACCCTTCCTTACCCTAACAGCTTTAACACCACCCCTCAAACACAACCATACCTTACCCCCACCCAGGCATGTCAAAGTACCACCCCTCAAGCACAACCATACCTTACCCCCACCCAGGCATATCAAAGTACCAACATAACTGGTACCAAGAGTAAAGGCCTGTCCCACCGAAACTGGTACCAGGACAAATCAACAATTGGATGACAAAACACAATCAGATGGTCTATCTAGGAAACCAACAGGGAGTATTGTCATTTCAGTTGTCAAAAGTTAGCTTAATTTTTTCTTCCAGGTGTTTGTGTTGATATATATATATTGTTTTAGTGATGTTTTAGTGTTGTATATATGTGATTTATAATAAAAGATAGTTATATTAGTGTTTAGTTTAGTTTGGGGGGGTGGGGGGGGCTAGTGAGTTATCAACGGATGGCCAGCGGTCGGATGTTTGTAAGCACTGTGATATGGTGTATGTGGATGGGCGTGGGCTTGGGGAGTTGGGGTTGTGCATTATCTGCGTAGAGTTAATGCAGCTGTTAGAGGCCTATGTAAAGTTGGAAGAAGTGGGAAGTGGTGCAGGAGGTGAGGGGGAAACTGGGGAAGGCAGGAATGTCTAGTGTTACCGAGGTTAGGGTGGCATTCGATGGGGGTTGGAAGGTGGTGGGTAGTAGGAAGCGGACTTTTGATGTGGATAGTGGGTCTTTTGGGAATAGGAAGGTGCGTTGGGTTGAGGGTAGGGGAGAAGTGGAGGCTAGAGTGTCAAATCCCCAGGCTAGTAGTGTGAGTTGGGGGCCAAAAGGCATATTCGTTTAGAATCGGATAGTGAGGGAGATAGCGATGACCATGTGGCATCTGTCAGGGCAGGAGTCAGAAGGGGAGGACAAGGGGGCTTGTAGTGGGCAAAAAGTGGAGTGCAGTGTCCAAAATAGATTCAGTGTGTTAGGCAATTTCAAGAATTCTGAGGAGCAGGTGGGGTCTGAAGAGGTGGAGGTAGGCTTGGAGGTTAGTGTGGCGGCGTCCAGTGGGAACAGAGGTAGTAGGACAGGAAAGAGGCAGTTGGTGGTTGCAGGGAGTAGTATAGTGCAGGGGTTAGATAGGGTGGTGTGTGGGCCCGACAGTGTCAACAGGACCAATTTGTGCTTTCCGGGGGCTAGGGTGGAGGACCTAAGGGACAGAGTGGGTGGATTAGTAAAGGGGTCAGGCCCAGACCCAGTGGTTGTTGTACAAGTGGGGACCAACAACATCAGGGAGAGAAAATCAGTTCAGCTTATTGAGACTTACAAGGACTTAATAACTCAACTGAATGCCAAGAATGCACAGGTAGTGGTTTCAGGGCTTCTCCCAGTACTAGGTGGTGGGGGCGAGCGTAATTCGCAGATCATTGGGGCCAATGAAGAATTGGGGGAGTATTGTAAGGAACTTGGGATACCCTTTGTAGACAATTGGGGATCATTTTGGGGCAGAAAGGACCTATATGGAAGGGATGGTCTCCATCTTAGCCCCTGGGGTACAGAGGTTGTAGGAAGAAATATGTTGCAGGTGGTGGAGCCTTTTTTGGTATAGGGAGGGGAGGGGGGAATAGAGAAGGGAGGAATGAACACAGGAAATGTGTTACGAACCATAGTTGTAAAAAATTGGATAAGGGGGATAAGGAAAAGGGACCAAAAATCCTCTTCAATAGGAATAGCATCCCAAGGAAAGCACCGGTACCCAAAATAGGATATACAAACATACAGGGACTAGATAATAATGGGACCAATAGGCGGAAGTCAATGAATCTTGATACCCTGAAAGTGGGTTATAGCAACATCCAGGGTCTCCACCGGAAAGTAAGTGAAATTGCTATATTGATCGAGGCAGAGGAGTTTGACGTCATGGGCTTAAGCGAAACGTGGATAAGACACGAGGAACGGGTAGACCAAGTAAGGGGGAGCGTGTGGATAGGTGTAGGATGAACGGAAGGCCAGAAAAAAGGGGGAGGGGTAGGCATGTACATTAAAGAGGGTTTAAAACTGCCGCTGATCACAGACCTGGAAGAGGTCAGCACCTCGGCTGATGTATCGAAAGAAATTGGATGAGTAAGGATCAATCTGAGGAACAAAAGTATTGCCCTTGGCGTTGTGTACTGCGTGGTGGAGGGAAGCAAACCCGAGTGGAATGACTCGATATACTCAACCCTAAGGGCCAATATCACAGAGCTACAAAACAAGGGGCTCGGTATAATTCTGATGGGTGACTTTAATGGCCACATAGGTGATAAGGAAGAAGGCATAGAGGGTGGGGACAAGAAAATCAACAGGAATGGAAGGAAGCTGTTGAACTTCACAAACGAGCTTGGTCTGAAGATTCTGAACAGGGACGCGAGGTGTAAGGGGAAATGGACCTGGGAGAGGAACGACAGAAAATCAATAATCGACTACATTCTCACAGATATTAATTTATGGAGGGAGGTGATAGGGGTAGAAGTGGATGATGAGGGTAAAATGGAGGTGGATAGTGATCACAACTTGATTACGGTGACGATCAGGGCCAAAAATCTAGTAAAAAGCAAAGGAAACTTTAAGGAGATTTGGGAACTCAAAAAGGATGCTGACTGGGTGAAGTTCAATGAAAAACTGAAACCAAAGCTTGCAACCGTACCCAAGGGGAGCAATGTCCAGAAGATGGCCGATGCCATAGTTTCGAGCCTAGTGGAGGCAGGGAAGGAAAGTGTAGGAAAGATCAGGGTGCCAACACGGGAACTTGGGTACAGAGTGAATCAAGAACTGAAAAGGGCCACAAAGGGAAGAAAAGCTAAATGTGCTGCATACAGGAGAAGTAGAAAACTTCAGGGAGCGGAAAGCAATGAGGCCACATTAGCAAAGGAAGAATACCAACAAGCACGAAATAAAGTAAATAAGATTAAAGACGATAATCGGAAAGTGCGAAATAGCAGTCTTATTAAGACGATAAGAACGTATTTTGGAAATGGGTGAATAAATGTAACAAAGGAAGTAACCCACAGAGTATTAAAGTAGATGGCAGAGTTACAGATGACCAAGATCAATTCGCATCAGAACTAGTCAAGCACTGGGAAAAGGTAAACGATAAGCGATAGGGCATGGGGAGCCCACCTGAGTATCCGAATCAGGTTGAGGAAAACCTATCGAACTTTGTGTGCAGCGAAAATAAAATGGAGGAGGTGCGAAATGTGATCTCAAAATTAAGGGATGGAAAAGCGGGAGGAGTGGATGAAATTCCAAACAAGTTTATCAAAAAAGGGGGGAGAGGAATTCGTGGAAAGCCTAACTGCCCTATTCAATCTAGCCATAGAAAATCAAGAGGTCCCAAAGGAGTGGAGAGAAAGCAAAGTGACATTTATTCACAAAAAGGGGGAAAAAGACGTTTTGGATAACTATCGAGGGATCTCTGTCAGTAGCAACATTGGAAAAGTTTTCTGTAAAGTCCTGTATGGGAAACTAGAGGAGGTGATTGAAGAGGAGGGTGTTTTGGGAGAAATCCAGAATGGCTTCAGGAAGGGAAGGCGAATTACCGACCATCTTTTCACGCTATCCCAAAGGATAGAATCTGCAAAAGCAAAAAAGAAAAAGCTGTTTATGGCCTTTTTGGATGTCAAAAAGGCATACGATAGAGTATGGAGGGAGGGTATGTGGCGCAAGCTGGAGGCTCTGGGCTTAGGAGGCGAGTTTGTTGGAATTATGAAAGCATTATATAAAGACGTACAGAGTGAACTTACCCTGGGAAACATTACAACAAAACCTCTTCCTATGGAGATAGGCCTAAAACAGGGGTGTAGCCTTTCACCAATCCTGTTTGCATTGTACATCAAAGATTTAGATGAACTCCTGCATATGGAGGAGGGGGTAGCAGTTGGGGACTATTTTTTGCAGACGATATGGTGCTAGTGTCAGAAAGCGAAGAGGGGCTAACGAAAATGCTGGGAATTGTTGGGAAATATGGGAGCAAATGGAGACTCAAACTTAATGAAAGCAAGAGCAAAGTTATACCTGTGGGTCGCAAAGTGGACCCCACTCGAAGGTGGAGAGTGGGTGAGTTCTGCATTCCAGAAGGTAGCAGCAAATTTCTCAGTGTAGGGGAGACAGGTGGTTACGAGTATTTGGGGGTAAATATGAACATTACAGGAAGAGGCATCTACCGAAACCACACAAATAAATTGATTCTGAAGGGGAAGTGAATCCTTAACCAAATGAAACTTATAGGGAGAAACAGTTTCAATAAGGTTTTCATGGGGAAAACCATTTGGGAAATGGTGGGTCTGCCAAGTATAACATATGGTACGGAAGTAGTCCCCCTGAACCAGACCGCCGTAAAGAGCCTGGGAATCCTGCAGAACGATGCAGGCTGATGGATAATGGGGTCGAGTAATGCCGCAGCCCTAGAAGCAATCAGGGGTGAGCTTGGGTGGATGAGGATCAAGGACAGGATAGACCTGTTGAAACTCGTTTATCTTAATTATTTGGTAAATCTCCCCGACAGCCGATGGTGTAAAATAATGTTTCTGAGAATTTTCAACTCAAATATCAAGACGGGGTGGATGGTCCAAGTGAGGGAGCTAGTAGAGAACTACTCCTTGAATATCTCGGACCTGGACGTTGGGGCAAACCAGGGTAAAAAAATCGTCAGAGAAAGGGTCATGGAGAATTGTAACCGTAATTGGTGAGAGGGGCTCAAATCAAAGAGGTCTTTAGGTGGCCTGCGTGATAAAGAGAAGCCAGGTTTTGAAGAGTACCTTGATGGCACCTTTGGAGGGTCACTGTTGTTCAAGATGAGGTCGCGATCCCTGGAGCTGAGGGGAAAAATTGGGAAAGACCATGAAAGGGAGTGCCAGATGTGTAATTTGGGCATGGTAGAGACCCTGGAACACTTTCTTCTAGAATGCCCAAAGTACCAGTCTAAAAGAATAAGAATCACTGGGAGTATAATGGGGAAGTGGGATGGGAGAATGAAGGACATGTGGTTAGGGGAAGACTCAAAGGAGAGGGTCAATATGCTAATCGAAGAGATTGGGAAGAATGGGGCAAGGGATGTCATCAAACAGTTCGTCTCCAAGTGTTGGGAGGAGAGGAGAAGCATGAGAATAGGGAGGCAGTTGGGAGTACAGGGGTAAGCAAGGCCTTCTCGTCCGAGAACCTCGACAAATCAGCATCTGGCCAAAGTGTTATTATATTATGAGAGAAATTCATATTTTAACTGCCCCAGTCCCGATGATCGCACTACAAACATGGCACTGTGCCAATTATTCTGCGACAACATCAAAGTAATCATAAGCACGATAAGCGTGCTTTATGATTACTTTGATGTCACCACGGAATAATTTCTTTGAAGTAGCCGATGACGGCGCTTTCATTGTCTTTAATGCAACGTTTGAAAAGGCATAATGGTCGGCCTTATCGTGGTCAAGGTGCAGACAGAACATGCATCCTACAGAGTATTTTGATATGTTAATTCAAAAATAAGCTAAAAGTATGTCATGAAAGTGTGCCATGCACGATTTTTACATTCCTTTAGTTTCCCTTAATTTGTGCACCTCTGAGAGTCCACAGACCTACC
The DNA here is from genome assembly GCA_031216915.1 of Pictodentalium vernedei. NCBI lineage: Eukaryota > Metazoa > Mollusca > Scaphopoda > Dentaliida > Dentaliidae > Pictodentalium > Pictodentalium vernedei. Next base: position 597,682,419 of record CM062297.1, read on the forward strand.
AGGCAGACCATGGTTCGGCCAGGTATGAGAAAATTTGGACTTTTGGCATTAAAAGAAGCGATTTCCTGGCAGCTGAGGATTGGATTCCAGCTTACCCTCTATATTTTTTCTCGATGTCCCTCCACCTCTTCATCCCAATCCTAAAGTGAAGTTCCAACATTACTCTTCACCCTTGGACCAGTCCCCTGATTACAAATTTTATTTGGTTTCTTTGGTCTAGATCCCTTAGCCAAGATTCTAGCTGGGATCGATACCATTGGAGCCGGGTTCCATTTTACCGTTCTACATGGAGTAACTAGCCCTTGTTTACTCTCATTTTGTTTTTCCATTTTGACTTGGAACCCCCGGGATCTTCTTGTGTAGGCTCCTGTGTGTATCCATAATACTCAGGGGTGAAAAGTGATTGATCAACTCCCCTCTTAGAACTTGTCATGTCATCATCCGATAGCATTTCAGTTAATTTACAAGATGACCGTAAATACTCATCCAAACCATCGGAAATGCCCGGAGCCTTATTAGTCCCCTACGGGAACCGTAAGGGGACTATAGGATTGCACTCCGTCCATCTCCGTCCGTCCGTCCATCCGTCCATCCGTCCGTTCGTCTGTCCGTCCGTCTGTCTGTTTTTTATGTTACCACCTCTCCCTCAAACATGCTTTAAGCTACACCTTTCATATTTGGTACATGGATAAATGGTTCTGAGGGGATGATGCACGCTCAAAATTTTTTTTTCAAAATCCAAGATGGCGGAATGGCGGCCATTTTTGTTGTGTTTTTTAAGCTTTTTTTTTCTCTATTTTCATGTTACCACCCCTCCCACCAACATGGTTCAAGCTACACTTTGCATATTTGACACATGGATAGAGGGTTGGGAGGGGATGATGCACGTTCAATATTGTTTTTTCAAAATCCAAGATGGCGGCATGGCGGTATGGCGGCCATTTTTGTTGTGTTTTTTAGCTTTTTTCTCTATTTTATGTTACCACCCCTCACTCCAACATGGTTCAAGCTACACTTTTTATATCTGGCATTAGTCCCCTACGGGAACCGTAAGGGGACTATAGGATTGCACTCCGTCCATCTGTCTGTCCGTCCATCTGTCTGTCTGTCTGTTTTTTATGTTACCACCTCTCCCTCCAACATGCTTTAAGCTACACCTTTCATATTTGGTACATGGATAAATGGTTCTGAGGGGATGATGCACGCACAAAATTTTTTTTTCAAAATCCAAGATGGCGGAATGGCGGCCTTTTTTGTTGTGTTTTTTAAGCTTTTTTTCTCTATTTTCATGTTACCACCCCTTCCACCAACATGGTTCAAGCTAAACTTTGCATATTTGGCACATGGATAGAGGGTTGGGAGGGGATGATGCACGTTCAATTTTTTTTTTTCAAAATCCAAGATGGTGGCATGGCGGCCATTTTTGTTGTGTTTTTTAAGCTTTTTTCTCTCTTTTATGTTACCACCCCTCACTCCAACATGGTTCAAGCTACAATTTTTATATCTGGCACATGGATAGAGGGTTGTAATGGGATGTTGCATGTTCAATATTTTTTTTCCAAAATTCAAGATGACGCCATGGCAACCATTTCTGTTGTGTTTTTAAGCCTTTTTCTCTATTTTATGTTACCACTGCTCCCTCCAACATGGTTCAAGCTGCACTTTTCATATATGGTACATGGATAAATGGTTCTGAGGGAATGATGCACAGTCAATATTTATTTTTCAAAATCCAAGATGGCAGAATGGTGGCCATTTTTGTTGTGTTTTTTAAGCTTTTTTCTCTATTTTATGTTACCACCCCTCCCTCCAACATGGTTCAAGCTACGCCTTTCATATATGGTACATGGATAAAGGGTTGTGAAGGGATTATGCACGCTCAATATTTTTTTTTCAAAATCCAAGATGCTTATATACTCTAGTGTCTTCTGTGACAAAAACACCTCATGTCACAAAAGCGCCGTAGGGGACTAATACCACCTCGGTGGTCAAACACTTGTTTATTTATAATCCCTATTAAATTTATTCAAGCTCAATCTTAATGCGTGTCTTAAGTCTGTCACCCAAACACAACTTCAACACAGATATCTTAAAACTCTGTTCAAAGACCAGCACCCAGCACCAGCCCAGCTCAGACCATCTAAAACAACAAATCGTAAATCTCACAAAATGATGTGTGGAAAAAGTAGAGATCCGCCATGCTTCAGACAAACATCCTGTCGGCGACGCCAAAAACTGTGACAAATCCCCACCTCAGCCCAACCTAATGCTTTTCAAAATATTATTATATCGCCCCAAATAACTCCATCATCCACTGTGGTGTAATTCTTGGAATCACATCACCCCGGATGACCAAAATATTTCAGACAGAATATATAGGCAACAGAATATTTCTGACCGGGCCTGATACACAAGGATGGTGGATCGCAGTTTTGATGGGGATGGTCAAAACCCCACTAAGTTTCAGTTTGCATGTCAGAGGCAAGGACGGACACCAAGTAATCACAAGCAATTTATTAATAAAAATTTGTCCAATGCAATAGTAATGTAGCCACCATTCATGGCAATGCTCTCACGGATAATATTATTAATCCACAATGAAAATCTCGGTATACATTTGGGAAACTGTTTTACTGAACAATTCCTTGAATGCCTATTTGAAGGAATATAGCCAATAGAAGGAATTTCCAGTCAACATACTTAAGTTTGTCAACAAGAAATTCCTTAATAATTTACAATCGACAACTCAGGTCTTCCTTCATCAACACCATAAAGTCTCCATGAATGGAAATCCGGAAGTCCACAGCAATTTACAAGTATTCCATTTCCTCGAGACGAAAAGGAATCCTAACAAAAACTGCGACAACAACCAATATTTCTTTTCAACCTACTCACAGTTGTTTACAGTTGGCTGTTACGTAAATGCAAGCCCTACTTCGGAACTAACTCAAGCTTTTAGAAACTTTTCCAAACAAGCTGGAAAAGTAATAGAGTGCAAAAGCACGAAAAAGATCGAAAAAAGGGTCGAGCGAGACCAGCGCTCGAAATTACAGGTACTCTCTCTGCACACCTCATGCGCAACAATCGTGACGTCAATTCCTTTTATTTCCGCCATTTGTACATGGCCGGAAATTTTTGTGACTCGTGCTATACTTAGCTGTTTTCTTCGTGAACAACTTATTGTATGTGCTATCTGCATTTGGTTGTGTGCAAGTGGATTGTATCCCTTTTCAAGCTTTCAAAATTGTTATTAATTAATGTTATTTTTGATCATTGTTGCTTGTTTCTTCACACTTAGTCTTGTTTTTCCCCCATGTGTGAACACGACCTTTGTTCTGTTTTCCGTTGGCGGGAAGCTTGATTCCATTATTTTCATTCATATTATGCCAAAGACTATTCCTTGTACCTCTTGCTTGCAAGTGAAACATGTGGATGACTCTCATTCCACATGTGTCATTTGCAACAATTGCACTCAGGCCCAATCATGTGGTATTTGTGGGGTATGGTCCTCAAAATTCTGGACTTCTGTTAACAAGGTGGTTCTGTCCAGAGCTAGAACCCCTCGTTCTTGGGGTAAGGGTAGCCGTGCTGTACCAGACATTTCTGTTAGTGCACGTGATGACTCTGTCACACAGGATTCTGATCTGTCTTTTTCTGTGGCGAGTTCCTCTGCAACTGTTGACGGTGCTATTTCAGTGATACCTGACGTGGAGACCGTGGTCTCTTTGTCTTCTGATGTCACTCTTGAGGCGTCTGTTTTCGTAGAGAGCTTCTCCGAGGTCAGCTGGGTAACCCTCTCCGATTTGCCTCCTACGCCGTCGACAGTTGCTGAGGAAGTTGTTCCTACAGATCCTATTCTGTATGATGGTGGCTCTTCCATCTCCTCTGGGGATGGTCTACAGTTTCGTCAGCTGTATCTGCTGGTGTATCTGTGAGCTCTCAGCCTCCCCTGGCTTCACGGCGAAGCTGTGCGGGTTTGCTGTCTGCTCCGCCTCATCTGGCTAGGTTTGCTCCTAGTCGGTTGAGCCATTCGGTCGCTTCGGCAGCGATTCCTCGCCTCTCGAGCGAATCGCTTATTGTTCCTCCTTCTCCTGCTAGTGTGCCGACTAGCAGGATGGGGTTGGGACATTGGCATCCAGGGCCTGCTTTTCGGCAGAGGTCAGTGACAGCCCCGGTTAGCTGTCACTCTCGGAACCTTCCTCCGGTGATTCCTCACTGTGTTCCGAGTCTGGATGTCGATCGATGCTTGCCATCGGTCTCAGAGGATGGGCAGTTGGGGCCGTCTGCCGCACAGAGGCCAATGACAGATTCCTGTAATTCTTGGGACAATACTCCGGTGTCTTCTCACTGTGTCCCAGGTCCAGCTACTGAACGACATGCGCCGTCGGTCTCTTTAGAGGATTTGCAGGCAGGACCTTCTGTTCCGCAGAGGTCAGTGATGGCTCCTCGGCGTCACAATCAGGACTATCCTCCGGTGTCTTCTCACCATCTCTCTATTCTGTCTGCCGATTGACAGTCTCTTCTGAGGATTTGGGTTCTTCTACCAGAAGGGTCCATTGGGAGGACACTCCGTCGGGCGATGCTGCTGCGACGGATTCTCAGGGTGACCTTCATCAGGCCGTTTTGGCGCTCACCCGATTGCTTTCTGGCAACCCTCAAGTTGGCCCCCCTTGTGCCTCCTGAGGCACAACCTCCTTTGGTCGGTCGCCGAGATGTCTCGCCTGGCCCCTTGGATACTACATAGTCTTCCCAGGAGGTTTCTGCAGGTCAGCCCGAGTTGGGCTACATCTGCTCTGCAACAGAGGATGACGATTTTCTGGAAGGTGATGGGCTCCCCTAGTCAATCTTGGGGCAGGCTTTTGATTTCGTCTTTGGCTTATTGCCGGACGTTCAACCTTCAGACCAGCCATCTATGACAGTCCGGCCATGGTCCACTGTGGAGCGCCGTAACCCTGTTGAGCCTTCTAGCTCTGGGGCTTTGCGTCCTCTGCAATCGGCTCAGGTTGTTGAGTCCTTCCGGGGCTTAGACGCCAAAATGCGTTCTAAGGCCCTCAAGGGTTCTTTCTTTTCTAGAGCTGATGCCTTTCTGCCTCCATCGCGGTTTCGTGTTTACAATTCCGTCTGTCCACCAGTCTTCCAAGTTGAATCTATGGTGGGCCTGTCCCGAGAGATGCTGGGTATGTTATCTCTCGCGGACCATGTCGTCGCTGCCCTGGCTGAATATTTTCTACCAGGGGAGTTTGATGATGCTCAGGCGCCTTTTTGCATTTTGTCACAGGCTCTCATGAACTTGACACACGCTCACGCCTGTAACATGGCTAATTTGGAGCTGGCACGCCGGGATGCGGTGTTGGATTCTTCTCCATCCCTTCCTTCTGAGCAGCGTGCTGTTATGAGGTCTGCCTCTTTGGTTGGACCTCAGTTGTTCCATGGTTCCATGGAAGCTGTCCGTGGCAAAGTTCTTCGTCATTCGAAGGATCAGCTTTTGCTGCGACAGCTGGACCAACCTGCTGCTGTGGGTGGTGGTTGTTCCAGGCCCGCCGAGCGTGCTGCTGCGTCTGCCTCGTCGGCGACGTCGGCTACACCTTCGGCTCCTTCTGCTCAGAAGAAGCGCCGACGCGGCCAGGCTTGCTGGCAGTCTCAGGACTCTCACCTCGATTCGCCTCCAGTTGGGGGAAGGCTGTCGCTGTTTTACGACCATTGGACAGAGATAACGTCGGACACTTGAGTCCTTGACGTCCTACAATCCGGTCTGCGACTGTCCTGCCATCGGCACCCCAGTTTATCTCGGGTGCCCCTCCCGACTCGGGTCCCTTCCGATTCTCTACGTCAGGACCTTCTGGTGCAGGAGGTCGACAATCTCCTCTCCAAAGGGGCGTTCGAGGTGGTCAGGAACACCCTTTCACCAGGGTTTTACTCGAGACTTTTCTTGGTGGCGAAGAAAAACGGCCAATTTCGTCCTGTCATCGATCTGTGTATCCTGAACGAGTACATAATAGCTCCTCGTTTCAGTATGGAGACTTTCCGGTCGGTTTGACGTTCAGTTCATCAGGGCGACTTTGCTGACAGTATCGATCTGAAGGATGCCTACTTCCATGTACCCATTCATCTGGCATCACGGAAATACCTTCGGTTCTCGTTTCGGGATCGAGTGACAGTCTATCAATTCAAAGCTCTCCCGTTCGGTTTGAACCTGGCTCCTTGGGCCTTCACCCGACTGATGTCACATGTGCTTGCTTTCCACCATACTCAGGCGGCTGTGACTTCATCAGCCGACCTGGACGACATCCTCCAACGGCACCACGATGCTGCTGTTCTGGAGTTAGATGTCCGGCAGTTTCTTTGCCTGCTAGCGTCGCTGGGTTTCAGAGTCAATCGCGAGAAGTTGGATCTCCTTCCTTCTCAGCGATTCCGTCATTTGGGGATGGATTTCGACACTCTTGTAGTGTCGGTCCCCCATGCTCGGGCGACGATTCTTTCCGCCTTGACTTGGAACCTGCGTCAATCTTCCTCGGTCTCGGCCAGGACTTTCCTTCGGATGCTGGGCCTTTGCGGTTCGGTGACAGATCTCATTTCGCTTGGTCGCTTGTTTGTCCAACCTCTCCAACACTTTCTGTTGGATCATTGGCGTCCGAATGTAGATCCGCTGGACCTGGAACTTCTTATTCGTCAGCCCCTGCTTTGTCACCTCCACCCTTGGGCCAATGTTCCCTGGCTGACACAGGGTGTTCCGTTGGATCTTCCTTTGGCCGATCGCATCCTTACTGTGGATGCCAGCGATCGGGCTGGGGTGCGACGTTGGATCCTCTCGGTCTGCCCACTCACGGCGAGTGGGACAGCGAGCAGGTGGGCCTTCATATCAACCAGAAGGAGCTCCTTGCTCTTCTGTTGAGTTTTTGGCTTTGGATCCCTCACCTGTCGGACCATATTGTCCTACTTCTTTCGGACAATTCGACAATAGTAGTCTACATACGGAATCAAGGAGGCACTCATTCGATTCCCATGTTTCTGCTATCTCTGGATCTTCTTCTGTTGGCGCAGGATGTAAATGCTCGGGTGTCCATTCGACACATTCCCGGGCATCTCAACGTCCTAGCAGACTCCCTGTCCCGACGCAACAATGTCCTTCCAACCAAACGGATGCTACATCGGTCGGTGTTTCAGGCAATTTGCAAGCAGTGGGGGCCGTCCTCAGGTCGACCTTTTCGCTACTCGCTGGAATCATCAGGTAGAGACCTTTGTCTCCCCTTGTCCAGATCCTCTGGCATTTGCGGTAGACACTCTGTCCCTGGACTGGACAGGTTGGATCAGCTATGCCTTCCCTCCTGCACCGATTCTTCCTCAAGTATTAGCGAAGATTCGTGCTTGCAGTTGCAGGATCATTCTGATCACACCTCTGTCTCCACAGAGGGTGTGGATCAATCTGCTGCGGCCACTGTTGGCAGCTGCTGCCACTGTTGGCAGATCGGCCGATTCGTCTACCTCTACGTCGCGATCTTCTTTCCCAGGGTCATCCCAGGAAGTATCACAACAACCTGGCGACCCTGTCCCTTCATGCCTGTCTTTTATCAGGTCCAGTCTCCGACGTAGAGGTTTTTCAAGACGAACAGTGGAGTGCATTTCTGCATCGTGGCGACATTCCACTGGCATGACTTATGCTGCGAAGTGGAAGGTTTTCTGCTGCTGGTGTGCGGATCACAATGTGGATTACCGTGTTCCGTCAATCGCTCAAATTGCGGATTTTCTGGTATATCTTTTTGACTTCAAGGGCATCCAGCCTATTACGATTAAGGGCTATCGGTCTATGCTGTCTGATACTTTCTCTTATGTGGGAAAGCGGTGCATAGGTCGTAATCTTTTTCTCTCCAAACTCATTCGGCACTTTTCTTTGAAGAGGCCTCAAGTTTTGCATGTTACACCCAAGTGGAACTTGGCATGGGTGTTGCACTGTTTGGAGGGGGCGCCATTCAAGCCTTTATCTGAGACTGATATGCGTTTTCTCACCTATAAGACGGCTTTCCTTCTAGTGTTTGCTTCTGCTCGACGAGTCAGTGAGCTTCATGCGCTATCTGTTAATTCTGCTTTCTTCAGAAATGAGGCTAACAGTGTCACCTTCACTACTGATTGCTCTTTTCTGGCTAAGAATCAACTTCCTGATTCCGTACCTCCTGCCATCTGCACTCGGGCTCTCCCCACTGTCGATGATCGGAGACCTCTTCTTTGTCCTGTTAGTACGATCAAGACTTACATTAATCGCACTCAGTTCATTAGGAGGGGGTGGAAGAGATTCTTTTTGTCTCTCATTCCTGAGAGGCAGTCTATCTCTTCCCATTCTATTTCCAGGTGGATCTGCCTTGCAATCAAGCTGGCTTATTCCTGCTTGTCTGCTTCGGATCTTGTTTCGAACCGGTTTAATGCTGATGAGGTTCGTGCCATTTCTACATCCTGGGCATTCTCCAATTCTGTTTCGCTCCGGGATGTTATGAATGTGGCTTACTGGAGGAATGCTTCTACCTTCTCCTCTTTTTATCTCCGCCACCTACAGCAGCAATTTGAGTACCTTTATTCTTTAGGCTCTCTCGTTGCTGCTCAGGCTGTTGTGCACCCTCGTTAAAATTGTTTTTATCGAGGTTGTGCTTCGCTCAGCCTTGTTCTTTTCAGGTGCCTTCTCTCTATCTTCATTACAGGTTTCGCTATTGTTCTCTGCCCTCCTTGCTTTTCTTTCTGCTGCTCTTGTTGGTATTGGTTATGTGATTGACCACCTCCTATTGTTTATTCAGCCAATTGTAAACAATTGTGAGTAGGTTGAAAAGAAATTAAAATTTTTTAGTAAATTTTGTTTCTTAACATACCTACCACAGTTGTTTACCGGAGGTCCACCCTCCTTGGGGATATCTTTGATATCGATGCCTCCCCGTTAAATCACAAACTTCTCGTTGGCGGAAATACGGAATTGATGTCACGGTTGTTGTGCATGCGCTCGAAAAACGAGGTGCTGTGCAGAGAGAGTACCTGTAATTTCGAGTACTGGTCTCGCTCGACCCTTTTTTTCGATCTTTTTCGTGCTTTTGCACTCTATTACTTTTCCGGCTTGTTTGGAAAAGTTTCTAAAAGCTTGAGTTAGTTCCGAAGTAGGGCTTGCACGTTAAGAAACAAAATTTACTAAAAAATTTTAATTTCTTGTCAAAACAGAAAGAACTCTGAGAATTTCTCCAAATATTATTTTCTGGCCACTTTAGTTTTCCGTAATGGACATAATGGACAGTATTCCTGTCACTATGGAAAGAACTTGCAGTTGATGGACCAGAGTTTGCCAGCTTAGAATTCCTCCGAAGATTATTTTCTGGCCACTTTAGCTTTCCATGAACGGAACCATGGAAAATTAAGTAATCAATAACTTACCAATTAACAAAAAAAGTAAAAATAAAGGGTATCCTGCAGATTCAGTTACAGAAAATATACCGCGACTTACTTCTGATTCCAGTCATTCAACAACTTGAAAAGTACTAATTATCAAAACCTTTTCCCCAATCACTGAATGGTGCGACTCAGACCACTTTGCGACATCTCCTTGCAACTGAACCACAAGAATTCCTTAGAATATAAATTTGCCAGCCGACCCCATAATTAAAAGCTTTCCAATGTAAAGCATGTCGAACCTGTGGAGAATCCAGTCCTAAACTGAAGATTTAGTTGATCAGAAACTCTACAACGATTCTCCATGCTGGTGTGATTTTCAAATGCAACAATTGTCGCCTGTTTCACTCAAGCTTAACACAACATTCTTGATGTCATGAAGAACACTCTTAAGGTAATCAAGCTTGCAATTCCTTACCTTAAACAGCCACCGAAACAATGCAAAAATATGACCCCCCCCCCCCCCCCCCTCCATTTTCCTACAGGTCCAAGTTGCTACAAGTTAACATCGGCACAGTTCACACAGGGTGCCCTGAAAAATTAATGAAGGTTCCAACAACATAACATAACAGCGAGTTCATCAATTGGGGTCTGGACTTTTTGCCAAAGAATAAAAATCATGACAGTTCGCCAAACTTTTAGACATTTTTCCTTGAAAAACTGGACATTTAGCCAGACTTCTGGACGTTTCTCCGAATAACATTTTATTAAAAAGACCAGTTGCTGGAAATTATCAGACAGTTTGCTGAAAGTAAATTTTTCCGGCCATATGTCTTGTATTTTTGGAGAAGCTTTTTTTTTCGATGTAGTGTTTTTAGGATGCTTAGGAAGTAACAAACAACAAGGACCCAAGACATAAACTCTTTGTCTGCAATTTGAATTGACTTGACCATCATCCATCCATATCCATAAGCATCCCATGTTACTGTAAATATACCCCATTCTTCCTTAACCCGTGTTGCTTCATTTTCTCTTCCTGCTCTTTCAACAAGAAGTTTATGTAAGTTTTAAGATTTTATTTTTTGTTTAGACTGGAATAAGATTCGCCGGGAGTATGGTGGAAAAGTGGGATGGGAGAATGAAGAACATGTGGTTAGTGGATGACACAATGAGGGTTAGTATGCTTACCGGAGAGATTGGGAAGAATGGGGTACAGGATGTCATCAAACAGTCCGTCTCAGTGTTGGAGGAGAGAAGAGGCGTGAGGATAAGAAGGCGAGCACAGAGCTAACCAAGGCCTTCTCACCCAAGAATCTCGACAAATCAGTGGATAATAATAATAATAATAATAATATGGAGTTTTTGTATAGTGTAAAACCACAGAGTTGTGCTCTAAAACACTTTACATGGAAAAAAAAAATACATTCAAGCTCCCTACTATATGCATAAAAGTAAACAAACAGATCAAATCTAAGTAGCTCAAACCTCGTAAGCCTCTTGATAAAGGTGGGACTTGAGATTTGTTTTAAACTCATTTAAACTTCTGGAAGACTGGATATGTGTTGGCAATGAATTCCAGAGTTGTGGACCTGCGAAGGAAAAGGCCCTGCTGTTCACCAAGGTAGAATGGGAAAAAGGAACATGTAACCGAAGCTGTTCGGATGAGCGGAGATTCCGCTTCGATGACTGAACAGTCAAAAGGTCTTGAAGATATTGTGGAGCAGATCCATTAATACACTTAAAGACCAAAACCAGAATTTTGAAAGTGATATCTTGTTGAACAGGGAGCCAATGCAGCTTTTGAAGCAGTGGAGTTATGTGATCATAGCGTCTGCATCCTGTAATAATACGAGTTGCAGTGTTTTGTATTTTTTGCAGCTTAGAGATAAGCGATTGCGGCAAGCCTATAAGGAGTGAATTAGAGAAATCCAAATGTGCAGAAATAAAGGCATGAACAAGCCTTTCCAATGATTTTTAGCTCAACTTGACAAAGTCAAGCTGGGCTATTGCCATCACTTTTTGTCCATCAGCGTGCGTACGTACGTACGTACGTACGTACGTTAGTATGTTAGTACATTAGTACGTTAGTACGTACGTCCACAATTTCCTTTGGCACACATCACAGGTTGCATTTATGGTCAGATTGCTTTGAAACTTGGTATGCTTGTTTGAGGTGACCTCTAGATGGGAGCTATCGATTTTTTTCAATTTCCGTCAAAAGATGTTGCCGCGGCCAACGTTCTTAGAACTTAGTTTAGTCAAACCTCAATATTTCCCTTTGGCACACCCTACAGGGCACATTTATGATCGGATTACTTTGAAACCTGGTATGCTTGTTTGGGGAGACCTCTAGATGGGAGCTATCGATTTTCTTCAATTTCCGTCAAAAAATGTTGAACGGCCAACGTTCTTAGAACTTAGTTTAGTCAGACCACAATATTTTCCTTTAGCACACCCTACAGGGCACATTTATGACTGGATTGCTTTGAAACCTGGTATGCTTGTTTGGGGTGACCTTTAGATGGGAGCTATTGATTTTTTTCCATTTCCGTCAAAAAATGTTGCCGTGGCCAAGGTTCTTAGAATTTAGTTTAGTCAGAAGACCTCAATATTAACGTTTGGCACACCCTACAGGGCACACTTATGATCGGATTGCTTTGAAACCTGGCATGGTTGTTTGGGGAGACCTCTAGATGGGTGCTATCGATTTTCTTCCATTTCCTTCACAAAATGTTACCGTGGCCAACATTCTTAGAACTTAGTTTAGTCACACCTCAATATTTCCCTTTGGCTCACCCTACAGGGTACATTTATGATCGGATTGCTTTGAAACCTGGCATTTTTGTTTGGGGTGACCTCTAGATGGGAGCTATCGATTTTCTTCCATTTCCGTCCATCAAAAGATGTTGCCGCTGGCATCGATCTTTGAACTTAGTTTAGACAGGCATCAATATATTCCTTTGGCATGCCCTACCGGACACATTTATGATCAGATCGGTTTGAAACTTTGTATGCTTGTTTGGGGTTACCTCTAGATGGGAGCTGTCGATTTTCTTTGATTTCCGTCAATAAATGTTGCCACTGGCAATGACCTTCAAAAAAAAAACTTAGTGCAGTTAAGCATCAATATTTCTCTTTGGCACACCCTGTAGGGCACATTTATGATTGGATTGTTTGCAAACTTGGTGTGCTTGTCTGGGGTGACATCTATATGGGAGGTGTCGATTTTCTTCCATTTTTGTCAAAAAATGTGGCCCCTGCCCTTTGAAATTAGTTTAGTTAGACCTCAATATTTCCCTTTAACACACCTTTCAGGGCACATTTATGATCGGATCACTTTGAAACTTGGTAAATGTGTTTGGGGTGATCTCTTGGTGTGCTCATTAGGCAAGACCTTTAGATAAGAGCTATTGATTAGCATTCATTTCTGTGAAAAAAGTTGCCATTTACAATAACCTCTGAACATACTGCATTTGTGTTTCAACATTCTTTTTTAGCCAGTATTACAGTTTACATTTAAAAATGCATGGATTACTCTGACGTTGTGCACACACAATGCTGTTATGTTGAAATTTCAGCAAATAACATTGGTACCAATGATCTTCAATTTTGCCATTTCATTTAAAACTTACCAAGTTCAAGTTTGTCAAGTTGAGCTACAGTGTCATTGACACTTTCATTTAGTGTTGTCATTATTATTAATGAAGGTTGCCTACTGTGAACAGTACTGCCATTGATTGAAGAAAATCACCGACATTGACAGATTTTACTTTATTTTATAAAATTGTGGTAATTGATTATTAGGATATTTGATGGGATAATAAGATCATGTTACATTCTGTTAGTTTTTTAATCTTTTTTTCGAGGAAAAAACCTAAGACGAAGTGTCTTTTTTCAAAATTTTCTGTTTCAGTGAACTGTCTTTTCTGGCGAAATGTACTTTTGGTGAAAAGTCCATGATTCATCAATTCATTTACTGGTAACTTTTAATGTCAAATTTAATTTTAAATGCTGATCCAGTCAATGTATGAAATTCAATTAAATCATTGTACACTGAAATTTCAGTTTTCTCATCTACTGGTGCTGCAAAGAATAAGTGCAGGGATATCAAAAGAAGAAGTTCAGGATCAGAATTCTTCGGCACTGAGTCATTTAGGCACCCGAGGGCGATCGATCAATAGAATAGTAGGAAATATAGTGGACGGAAAAGTCAACTGCAAATATCTGAGAGCCTATTCTTCCATAAAAATTGTGGTCAATTGCTCTTAAGAACTGCACAGTAGTCATCTTTTCTCCACCAGAAATGAAACAAAATGCTTATGGAACCTAGTTTTGCTTCCTAATTTAAGAAAGGCATGGAAAGAAAAAAACTGAAACCAAGGCTTGTTCATAACTTTGAATGTGCCATCTGTGTATCAAGTATTAGTTCTGGATAGAAGGTCAGTTTTCTGCTGGTAAATATTAGATGTTGACTTTCTCGCAGCTCGAAATGTCGGAAGGATTTTGGAGCATTGTCTTTCAGGAATGCAGTATTAAGTTCGAAATGTAAATCAGCAGGATCCTAAGGACACAAATTCTGTTGAATTCTATTTCCAGCTTTCCCTAATTATGAAGGCTTAGGGTGACTTTGGTTAGGTTCATTAACATTACAAAACTGCATGGACCAGGCATTGTTTTTTGGAATGAAACTTCCAAAAGACCTGTTGAATCAGACAGACCAGTTTTGTCACGAGGTGGAATATAAGGGGTTGCCAACTTAAGGTTCTATATTAGTAAGAGGAATATGTTTACTTTGAAATTCCCACCTTAAATTCAAATTAAATATACACAAATTATACACCAAAATAAAGGTTGTGATGTATAGAACATGAAAAATGTATGCTGTCAACTCACAGACTTGGCAGCAGGCACCAGTGGTTCCTGGAAATCTGCTACAGTATTCGTACCAGAACTGATGATAAAAAAATATTTCAGGAGAACAACTCGTGGCCAACTGTGCTTCAGATATCCAAGAACAAAGCTAGACATTCAAACACTCTACAATCTCTACAATGCAGTGACAGGATTGAATTTGGGGAAAGGACAACACCATCTGCATTTTTATTGAAGATGGATCCTATGGCTGACAAAATGCACATAGAACGAGATTCCAAAACTTTTCATTGAAAACACAATCGCGTAATTCTAAGAAATTCAAACATGTGTCACGAGATCTTGCAAATAATATGGCAACTGTACAGTCTCCATTTGTAATACTAAATAGTGTGAAGATGATCTGTCTCATTATTTGATTTTAGATGGCATTTTTGATTGACGCTTTTTGGCTCCGATGACCTATGACCGAAACTTAAACAAACCAAAAACAAAACAAAGCTGAGAGTTCTGGAATTTACCCATCATGCAGCTATATCACTGCGTTTTGAAGAATTTTGATTTCCTAGCTTTGTTCTTGGATATATGAAGCACACTTGGCCATGAGTTGTTCTGAAATATTATTTTATTATCAGTTCTGGTACGAATATGGAAGCAGACCTCCAGGAACCATTGGTGCCTACTGTCAACTCTGTGAGTTAACTGCATATGTTTTTCATATTCTGTACATCACCACCTTCATTTTGATGTATAATTTGTGTACCAGAATATTTAATTTGAATTTATGGAATATTAGAGGTGGGAATTCCAAAGTAAACAAGTTTCTCTTACTTACATAGCTCCTTAACACTGCTGGCAATGGGAAAATGTAGAATCATCATCTATCTTGTGCTCCATCAACACTAAGTATTCTTCTTCAGAACCTTTGGGCCAAAACTAAACTAATTTGGTACAAAGCATCTTGTTGGAGTATGCTCTTATGAGGCTTTTTCCCCCAAAAGTTGCTACTTCCCTAGGGGTTGTGTTAATGCTCAAAAAGCCTAAAAAAAATTTTTTTTTAAACTTCTCTAGGGGTGGTTTTAATGCTCAAAAAGCCTAAAAAAATTTAAAATCTCATGAACTACCAGAACCCAAAAAGACGTTTTTACAACTTAACCCTACAATACTGTACCGCCGAGCAAAAATGCTTCTAACACCTTCAGTGAACCCTGCAATAACGTACCTTCAAGCAAAAATGCTTCTAACACCTTCAGCGATTATTTCTTCCTGCCACTAGGGTGGGAGATGTTTTTTAAACAATTGTCCACTAAAAAAAATTGAATTTTTCTGTTTGTGGTACAACAAAAACCCAAATTATGCTCAAATGGTAACCACTGGTACATAACTTTGACAAAACCAGCAGATCTGACATTTTTTAACAGCCATACAATTATCATCTGATATAATGTCTAAACGAGATTTGATGAAACAGCATAAATGTGGGAAAATTGCATTTTTCACCCCAAAAGATGAAAATTTGACAAAAATTTAAAAAAATTCTCTATGAAAAACTAGTTTAAAAGAAACTTGGCTGACTATATGGCATCAAATAAATACCCTTGGTTCTGCTACTCAACAAATAATATAGATGTTTACTCTCTGGGTTTTATTTAATTATTCACATTGGAAAAAAATTAACCCTCCCCCCCCCCCCCCCCCCCCAACACAAAGAAATGAAAAATAGTCGTGTTTTGTTCTTTTAATTCGTTGTGCCTACAGTTTCTGATGCATTATATCTAGCACATAAAAACTGTTTTAAGCTGTTACTTAATGTATATTTGTATGAAAGTTTGGACATAAAAATATATCTATGTAGTTTTTATGACTATTTTTTTGTGTCAGATCAGGCCTTAAAAATGAAGAACATTAGGCCAGTTATACCACTTTTTTGCATTTCTTTTTCCAACTTTTGGCATAAAATATGCCGGAGAGTAGGCAGAGACATACTCAAAGCCTGAATACAAGAACAGTGTCATTTGTGTGGAAAGCACACTAAGGTTTATCCCCGCATTTTAGGTATGCATCAAGATGGTCACAAAGCAATTCACATTCTCTAATGACAAAAGTTTCACTACTGGCACCACATGGGGCCGGATCAAAAATCCAAAATATTTATGCACATCCAGAGACCCTACTTGAACATATGAACACATTTTCAATGTTTCGAATTAAAACCCCTAGGAGCCTTTCACCAGAAACCGATTCTCTAACGACAAAAGTGGCATTGCAGGCACCACATGGAGCTGAATAAAAAAATCTGAAACCTTTATACACATCTAAAGACCCTACCGGAACATATGAACACACATTCAACATTTTGAATTTAAACCCCTAGGAGCCTTTTGCCAGAAACAGATTCAATAATGAGAAAAGTGGCACTATGGGCACTACATGGAGCCGATTAAAAAACCTGACACCTTTATGCATATCTAGAGACCCTACCCGAACATATGAACACACTATTAGCATTTCGAATTAAAACCCCTAGGAGCCTTCTGCCGGAAACTGATTCTCTAATTACAAAAGTGGCTCCACATGGGTTGTAATAAAAAATCTGAAACCTTTATGCACATCTAGACAACCTATTGGAAATTATGAACACACTTTCAACATTTCGAATTAAAAACCCTGGGAGCCTTTCGCCAGAAAAAACAATTCTTTAATGAGAAAAGTGGCTTTACGGACACCACATGAGGCCATATAAAAAATCTGAAACCTTTATGCACCTCTACAGGCTCTACTGGAACATATGAGCACACTTTTAGCAATTTGAATTAAAACCCCAAGGAGCCTTTCCCCGGAAACTTATTCTCTGACCACAAAGGTGGCGCTACGGGCACCACATGGCACCGAATGAAAAATCTGAAACCTTTATGCCAATCTAAAGACCTTACCGGAACATATGAATACACTTTCAGCACTTCGAATTAAAACTCTAATGACAAAAGTGGTGCTACGGGTACCAAATGGGGCCAAATAAAAAATCAGAAACCTTTATGCACATCTAGAGACCCTACTGGAACATATGAATACACTTTCAGCACTTCGAATTAAAACCCCTAGGAGCTTTTTGCTGGAAACTTATTCTCTAATGACAAGAGCCGTGCTACGGCACCACATGGGCCCGAATAAAAAATCTGAAACCTTTATGCACATCTAGTCACCCTACCGGAACATTTAAACACACTTTAAACAACTGAAATTACATATCCAAGGCACCTTTCGTCTCAAAGCCGTATTTTAAGTGGAGTCACCACTTGGTGACAAAAATTCAAACTAAACCTATTGGGGGCACGATGACGCCGTGTACTAAGGCGTACTGCACGTCGATGGTACGCATGTCTTCAACCAATCTAACCCTGCCTGTACTGCAGTGCGGAGTTACGATGTTGGGGAGCTGGCAGCTGCTCGTCGTTGCTCGGTGGTTCTCTCCGGGTACTCCGGCTTCCTCCACCCGTAAAACTGTCACAGTCATGATTAGCCATTGTGCATAAATATGTGACCTTAAACATCAATAAATAAATAAATAACTAAACCTATTTTTGTCATCTCTATACCATACTTACTGTAAGAAGTATGGTAAGTTTCAAAATTATTGCTGAAAAGTGATGTACAGACACAGATCATGACTATATCCCCGGCATTTTTGAAAATGTGGGATAAAAATTGCTCTTGCTCTCCATCACTTACTGACACACTCATCTTTTTTGACAACTAGAGTCAGGAGAGCATTTTCGGTTCACTTGAGTCTCTAGTTTAATAATAGAAGTTAATACGAGTTAATTGAGATATGCTACCATCAGCTGATTTATGAGTTCTAATCTAGAAAGCTGTGTTTGCTCAATGACCTGTCAGACAGACATTGTGTAGACAAGTTTCCTAAATAGAGCTTGTTAAATCAGCTTCCTGCCATTGTCAGGACAAGCCTTAACAAGCCTATTGTGAATTAACACCTTTGTAATGTAAGTCCAGATTAAGTTTTATGTTTTCACATCCAGAAAACATATTTTGGGAATCCCATTTTCATTGAAAGAGAAGGCTGAGGGCTAATAATAAATCTCCAGTGTGATAACACAAGTGATGATATGGCCAGTTTGTATTGTTTTTCAGTATAGATTTGAATGTTTGCCCATAACAAGTTGTTCTGTATTTTTAGTCGAGTTGTGACGAAGTCAAACTCGACTTATAGTTTGGTGAATGGCGGGCGGATGGGCGGGCGGGCGGGCGGGCGGGCGGGCGGGCGGGGCGGGCGGGCGGGCCGGCTTCGGGTGTGCGGGCTTTCTTTGGGCGGGTGGGCGTTCGGGCGGGCGTAAACAATTGGTTTCCGGATGATAACTTGATAGTGGTTCAACTCACATTCATTAAACTTCATACGTAGGTTGGTCTTGGTGGGAGGAAGAACCCTATTGATTTTGGACATGCTACGTCGAAGGTCAATGTCACAGTGACCTTGAACATAGTAAATCGCAACAATTCCTTTCCGGATGATAACTTGATAGTAGTTCAACCTACATTCATGAAACTTCATAGGTGGGTTGGCCTTGGTGCGAGGAAGAACTCTATTGATCTTGGACTCACCAGATCAAAGGTCAAGGTCACAGTGAACTTTAACATAGTATATCGCAACAATTGGTTTCCGGATGATAACGTGATAGTGGTTCAACCTAGAGTCATGAAACTTCATAGGTGTGTTGGCCTTGGTGCGAGGAAGAACCCTATTGATCTTGGACTCGCCAGGTCAAAGGTCAAGGTCACAGTGACCTTGAACATAGTATATCGCAACAATTGGTTTCCAGATGATAACTTGATAGTGGTTCAACCTAGAGTCATGAATCTTTACAGGCGTGTTGGCCTTGGTGCGAGGAAGAACCCTATTGATGTTGGACTCACCAGGTCAAAGGTCAAGGTCACAGTGACCTTGAACATAGTATATCGCAACAATTGGTTTCCGGATGAGAACTTGATAGTGGTTCAACCTAGAGTCATGAAACTTCATAGGTGTGTTGGCCTTGGTGCGAGGAACTGTTGTCACAACTCGACATTGGATCGGTGATCCTGAGAGGCATTTTTTTTTCTGTTCTGATGTCAAACTGTTTTGCTTCGAGATCTGGTGGTAGCACATTTAAACTGATTCTCTGATGTAAAAATGATGTCCAAATACATGTATTGAAATTCAACCTGCAAATTTTGCCCTAATACAACCAGAAATTGAGCCAATTTAGTCTTGCTTGACAGAGCTCGTTGATGGCAGAGGAAGGTATTCTAATTACAATTTGATTGAGCTCTCAAACAAGACTGAATTGGTTAAATTTCATGTATTCTGGGAAAAACCTGCTGCTTGAAATTTTGGTATTTTGACATCAGTGTGCAGAGGATAATCTGAGGATTAAGCATGCATTGTAGACTCAAATGAATCTTTCAGGTCAATTTCACTACCTTTTGGTGGAGAAGAAGGGTAAAAAAGAGAATGTTGGATTTGTGAAACTGAACAGACCAAAAGCTTTAAATGCTCTTTGTGATGGACTGATGAAAGAGCTGTCAGTTGCCCTTGATGAGTTCCAGAAAGACAATTCTGTGGGGTGCATTGTTCTGACTGGAGGGGACCGAGCTTTTGCTGGTAAGTAAACACCTCCCCCACCTTGATTCTAAAAGAGATATTGGATGTGCATCATCATCATCATTTTTCTAAAAACACATTTTCACACACATCAGAATGCATGGGCCTTTGTTGTTATCCCCCTGAATTCTTTTTTTTTGGGGGGGGGGGGGGGGGTGGAGGCAATAAAACAGTGGCACTGTCTGTGCACCTGCCCATCCATCCATTTATAAACAGAGTTGGTTTCCACTCTCTAAATAAAGTCCCAACTGGCTGATCGAAACCAAACTTGACATGTGGGTTAGGTGTGTTGAGAAAAAGAACACTATTTATTTTGGGTCATTAGGCCAAAGATCAAGGTTACAGTAACCTTGAAG
Organism: Pictodentalium vernedei; assembly: GCA_031216915.1. Classification (NCBI taxonomy): domain Eukaryota; kingdom Metazoa; phylum Mollusca; class Scaphopoda; order Dentaliida; family Dentaliidae; genus Pictodentalium; species Pictodentalium vernedei. Next base: position 597,702,660 of record CM062297.1, read on the forward strand.
TTCAATTTTTTTCCAGTTGTTTGTACCCGCACTCTTATTAAAATTGGACAGTTGAAATGAAACTTAACATGTGGGTTGGGTACGATGAGATAAAGAAGCCAATATATTTTTAGGTGTTTGTGTCGAAGGTCAAGGTCAAAGTGACCCTTAACTTTTAAATGTTTTTTGCTTTCTATTCTTTAATTGACATGTGGGTGGGGTATGATGAGAGGAAGAATCCTATTTATTTTGGGCTCTATGTGCAAAAGGTTGAAATCATAATGACCTTTAACTTACAGATTTTCCTGGTTTCTGCTCTCAAATTAAAGTTCCGATGACCCATTCAGAACCAAACTTGACCCGTGGGTTGTGTAAGGTAAGAGGAAAAGAACTTATATATTTTGGGGTAAAAAAGTTCAAGGTCACAGTGCTCTTGGACTTGCAAATGTTTCTAGTCGGCTGGGCCTATTAAAACCAAATTTGACAAGTGGATTGGGTGTGATGAGAAGAAGAACCCTCTTTATTTTAGGGTCATTGTGTCAAAGACCAAGATCACTTTTGCCTTTAACTAAAAAACTTTATTGGTTACTGCTTTCTAATTAAAGTGCAGCCTAGCCGATCAAAACCAAATTAATTGTGGGTGGGGTATGATAAGAGGAAGAGCTAACTTCAGATATTTGAGAGATGGCTGTATTGGGATGTTATTTTGAGGTGGTTAGCCACCCACAGTGGCCACCTCTGGTTTTTCTCTTTATATATATATTTAAGTATTATCCTGCATGCAAATATAGGTGGTGGAAAGTTTTTAAATTTTTTAACCCTTTGAATCCTAAAAGGCCGCTTTTCCTGTCTTGGAACATAATACATCATAATTTCATTAAGTAGGATTGCTGCCATTGAAATAACATGGAAAATACCACCAGGGTTCAAAGCCTTAACAAACGCAACTAGGAGTGCAGTGGCTCAGTGGTTGGAGCATTGGACTTTAAACCCAAAGGTCAATGATACAATCTTGACCAGTGGTAACTGCATTGTGTCCTTGGGCAAGACTCTTAACCTCGATTCTATTACGTCAGAATCCCTGTCATTCTGAAATGAGATTGTGCTGCACATGCATTAGTCAGTGTGCTTTTTTGCAAAGGTCAGGTACTGACGTGTTTCAACACTGTTGAGACAAAATGTGTGTTTATTCAAACAATTTCTTTATTCTTCACAAAATATACTTTGCTTTCCCTTATGATTATTATTATTATTTGCATTAATGCATATTTTTGGGAACATTTATTGACAATTTATCATTTATGCTGTTCGAGTTCTCAACACGACTTGTTACAGATTGTAATTACAAATATGACGGATGGCAAAGGTAAAAAATCACTTAACCAAGTTGAAAAGGTGAAAGACTCTTCGACGACTATTAAAAATAATGAAGTTGTGAATGGGGACAATGCAGCTAAAATAGGAAAGCAAAGTTCATCTATGCCTGGTTATACTCTTGGCAGTATGTCGAAAACTGATGATGTACTGAATAAGGGTGATAATTCTAATTCATCAACGGGTCAGGAAGCTGACTCTCAAATTATGCAGTATCTTAAAGTCATTACAGAAAACCAGAAATTGTATGACGAAAAATTTAATAAACTGTGTGGTCGTTTGACTGCACTTGAAGAAAGTTACACAGGAAATTGAAAATTATATCATTGAACCATCCAAGGACATGGAAGTTCATGATACAGTTGGTGTCAAAAGGGACGAGCCTGATCCACAATCATGGAAAAGAAAAAAGGAGGACAAACCTGAAAATCGATTCTCGGGACATATTAAACATTCACATCCCAAGAAATTTGTGATGAAAATATTGATGAAGTTTTTGCAAAAAACATTACTGACTTGTTTCGTAATGGCATGGACGAAGTTCAGTACAGTGAATTAATTAAAGAAGACCATAGAGGTAGACCTAAGAATTGTGATTGTCTCACTGTTGTTAAAATGAATCAACTTGTTTGGGATATCATTTCTCAACAAGCAAGAACAAATGTTGAAAATATTGAAACGTTACTTATCAAAGCCTTGACACTTCTTGTTAAGATTTGTAATAATATGGCAAATGTACTAAAAGACAACTCAGAGCTGGGATCAGAATTTGATAACTTTTTTTGACGAGTCTCGGGATGTGTTGGCCTTACTAGGTCATACCAGCTGACAATCGAATATGAATAGAAGAGATTTTCTTAAGCCGGAACTCCAAAAGGAATATAATCATTTATGTACGCATTCAATGCTTTTTACCAGTCAACTTTTTGGTGATGACCTTTCTAAAACCGCCAAGGAAATAAAGAATTCAGTAAAAAATGGACATAAACTTCATCCTTCACCCTTTAGAGGGGGCTTCAGAAATCAACCAGCTATAAAGGGTTGTGGACAAGGTAGAGGTCATGGATGCAGACCCTCGAGGTGACAATGCTTATGCAGCTTCTACCTTGAACTCCAAAAAACTGTTTCGTCGATGGGCCATCCCAGGACCTAAATACACAAAGCAAGGTAAGTGAAACCTTGGATGCAGGTAAATTGAAATATTTCGTCCATGTCTGGAAATATATCACAAATGATCCTGTCATACTAGACAATGTTCAGCATTGGTAGAACAAAAAAATCATAACTGAAGAAATTATCCAAAATCAAGGTATTATATAGTACCACAAAAATTTGAAGAGGGGCAGTTTCTCTCCCCTATATTTCTTCGGCGAAAGAAGAGTGGTGGTTTTGGCTTAATGTCTCCTGCTTTTTTAAAAAAACGGGAGATATTAAATTCGGGGTGTCCTTGCGTCCTTCTGTCCTTCCGTCCTTCCATCCTTCCGTGTTTTTCCTTTCCAGACTCTTAACTTTCCTTACAGTGACCGGATTTCGATGAAATTTGGGTAGTAGATCACTTTCATCAATTGTGGATGCAAGTTCGAATATGGGCATTTTCTGCTCATATTTAATTAGGTTGCTGAAATTTGATTGGCTGACAGTTTCCAGACTCTAACTTTCCTTAAAATCAATCGATTTCGATGAAATTTCATATATGGATTACTTTTATCAATACCTAGGTCAGGTTTGAATGTGGGAAATTTTGTACCGAAAATCTGTCCATCTGCCTGTCCGTCTGTCCCGTGTGTCAATGCACCTTGGACTAAAAGCTGTATTTATGAACCGATTTTCACGAAACTTCTTGGGTATCTTTGTTATCATTGTGAGACCAGAATAGGTGTTTTGAGGTTTGGTCCAAAATTCAAGATGGCCACCAGTGGCCATTTTGTTCCGAAATTGGGTGTAATCAGTTTTTTGTACAGAACTTCTATATGAAAGTTCGGATTTGAATTAATTTTTGTATGAATGTTTAGTAACATGCAATACATTACCTATAATACGGATTTTGTTCTCGTGCAACAATTATGCTTGGCGGCCATTTTGTTCCGAAATTGGGTGTAATCAGTTTTTTGTACAGAACTTCTATGTGAAAGTTTGAATTTGAATAATTTTTTGTATGAATGTTTAGTAACATGCAATATATCACATATAATACGGGTTTCGTTCTCGTGCAAAAAATATGCAAATTAGGGAAACTTTGATTTATTCCGAGCTACTACTAATACACAGTAAGTGCACACCTTCCATGTTTTTCGTTTCCAGACTCTAACTTTCCTTACAGTCAGTTGATTTCGATGAAAATTGGGTAGTAGATCACTTTCATCAATTGTGGGTCCAAGTTCGAACATGGGCATTTTCCGCGCATATTTACTTAGGTTGCTTAAATTTGATTGGCTGATGGTTTCCAGACTTTATTAAATTTTGTACCGAAAATCTGTCCGTCTGCCTGTCCATCTGCCCATGTATCAACGTACCTCGGACTAAAAGCCGTATTTATGAACCGATCTTCACGAAATTTCTTGTGTATCTTTGTTATCATTGTGAGACCAGAATATGTCTTCATCATTACGTCTTTTGCAACTCTACAAAGGCAGACTCTCCCAGTACCATATACAGACCACCATATTATCTGGCCATCACTTCCGAGGTTTCATTAACTTCTAATCACAAGCCTTACAGGTTGGTTAACACTTTTCACATCAGTTTAATGTAATATGTCTTATCATACAGTCTTAATTTTTAGTGATTCTCACAGTTATACTCCACATCACTTTACTTGCTTTGACAGTGAGCTCCGTGAAAATAAATCTGATAACCACTGTCTGAAGCACTGTCTGTTCTGTCTCTTCTAAATAACTTCCACTTGCAACTCAACTATATTCCACTGGATGCATTAATTCCCCTTGAAACTGCTGCCCAGCGGGAGACATAAATTTACTGAATTTGCTTGTTAGTCTGTGTGAACACACAGACTATTGTTTTTGTACGGTTTCTTTTTCTTTCATTTTTTCTTCTTCTTCTTCTTCTTCTTCTTCTTCTTCTTCTTCTTCTTCTTCTTCTTCTTCTTCTATTTACTTCCTTGTCCACATGATAACTCGAAAATGAATTGTCCTATCTCGCTGATTTTTGGCATACTGGTAGACATTCACAACTTCTAGGCCACCTATGTTTTTCAGGTTGCTAGGGTCATTGAGTATGGTCCAGTAGGCCACAGGGTTTTTACAGCCTCCAATTTCCTGATACAGTAAATTCTCCCCAAGCAATACGATGTTATGTTCACACTGGAGACTATGTAAACACCAGTGGAGTAAGCTGTCAAAATGAAATCTGACCTTGTCATCATAATGGGATGTTAGTTCCTGAAACTTAGTTGAGAGAAACCCTTTGCCTTGCAAGGAAATAAATTGTAAATTATTCAGTTCACTGCTTTTAACCCTCTCCAAACTTCTATGTGGATTGCACATATTTTATTTCAGGCAGAATAAAGTTAACCCTTTCCATAAAACTGCACTGAATAATTGTTGAAACCTATCTTATTCAGTTCAATGCTTTTAACCCTCTCAAGACTTCAATGTGGATTGCACATATTTTATTTCAAGCAGAATAAAGTTAACCCTTTCCATAAAACTGCACTGAATAATTGTTGAAACGTATCGCAAAACTGTCAGGGTGTCGGTAACAATGCAATACTGACATGGAATAGTCATGGAATATTTTATTTCAGGCAGAATAAAGTTAACCCTTTCCATAAAACTGCACTGAATAATTGTTGAAACCTATCTTATTCAGTTCAATGCTTTTAACCCTCTCAAGACTTCATTGTGGATTGCACATATTTTATTTCAGGCAGAATAAAGTTAACCCTTTCCATAAAACTGCACTGAATAATTGTAAAATTTGTTGAAACCTATCTTATTCAGTTCATTGCGTTTAACCATCTCAAGACTTCAATGTGGATTGCAAATATTTTATTTCAGGCAAAATAAAGTTAACCCTTTCCATAAAACTGCACTGAATAATTGTAAAATTTGTTGAAACCTATCTTATTCAGTTCAATGCTTTTAAGCCTTTCAAGACTTCAATGTGGATTGCACATATTTTATTTCAGGCAGAATAAAGTTAACCCTTTCCATAAAACTGCACTTAATAATTGTTGGAACCTGTCACAAAACTGTCAGGGTGCCGGTAACAATGCAATGCTGACATGGTCGACTGTACTATTAACTGTGTTAGTGCTATGACTGTTTAATAAAACTCATTTGTTAGAGGATTTCTATAGTCTTTTACTGCGCTCGGCTCGGTCTCACCAAGAGTGCAGAAACCTTTGGTGCCAAAGTGCCATTATTAGAATGTCTCTGATTTGTGCCGTTCCATCCCTCCGGAGTGCAAAAGCAGGTACTCTCAGCTGAGAAACATAATGTTTTTCGCTTTATTTTCTTAACATTTAATTCTATGTGGAATGGGACACCCTTTCAGTGTGCCTACCAAAGTAAGGGATTCTTAACCCTTTAGCCAACATAATGGCGAAAACTGGTCAACATTATTCACAGAAACGTCTTCAGTTTTAATTACCTTTTCATTTTTGCTTGAAAAAACATAGCTTATGACCCTTTATTGAGCTCATTTTTTAAAGGATTATTTATTTATTGGAGTTTAATGTCACATATTTCTGCACAGTGGCTAATCATGACCACGGCAGTTTTTCAGGTGGAGGAAGTCGGAGTACTCAGGAAGAACCACCTGGCAACAACGAGCAACTGTCAGATCCCCCACATACTAAATCCACACAAGCAAGGTTAGCATTGGTTGAAGATGGGTGCACCATCGTTGTGCAGTACGCTTTAGTACACAGCGCCACCATGCATCCACGTGGGCAGTGGGGTGAAGTGTCTTGCCCAAGGACAGAGTGAGGACCTCATGCCTTGCAACCTGCACCTCTGCCAACTGAGCCACTGCGCCCCCATTTAAAAGATTAAAATGGAGTATTTAAAGGGAATATGTTAACCGTCTGAAGATCTTAATATGGGGGCATTATTCAGAAAGACTGGGAATTGCATTTTATTACACCTTAATGCATTTCTAAAGTTTATGAATGTATTTCATCACTCAAATTAGTGGGCAGAGCCAAAAATGTCCATTTCTGATTCGTGTATCAAACCCTTTGAATGCTGGTCACATATATGCCATTTCTGGTTTCTTATAAAAATGTTCTGATTCCTGTATGCATATCTGTAAATACTGCTAACGAAAACCCATTTCTGGTTCGTTCAAAAATATTTTACTCCTGAAAAATAAGCCTCCATGAATTCTCTTTCTTTATAGTTTATTCCTGATACTTTAACCCTTTTCACACAGATCTGAATTTACTGGTGGCAGTAAATTCTGTTTCTCTAGTCTTAAATTTAAAGCAGTTTAAAAATTTGAGAATGCTTTTAGCCTCGTTACACCAAACATGTCAGTGAGCACCGTTGATATACGCAATGCTTACTTTTCAGTGCCAGTGGCTTTAGAACAACAAAAATATTTTCGATTTCTGTTGCATGATCAATTATATCAATTTACCTGCTTACTCAATGGCTATTCGGCTGCCACCAGACTTTATACAAAAATCATAAAATCTGTATATTCTAAACTCAGAACAGAGGGCTATATCAGTACTGGGGGCCACCACGATTTACCGAGAGGTACAGAAAAAAAGCTTTTTAGAAATTATTTTCACAATAAATTGAATGCAAATGATATATTTCATGCATTTTATGCATTTATTTCTGGAAATGTGGCCATTAATGATGCAATTTGTCGTGATAATCATAGTTTGGAGTTATTTATTGAGTAGCGCGGTTGACCTCTCGGTAAATCGTGTTTTCTCGGTTTGACAAGCGGCACCGAGAGGTATGCAAAAAAAGCTTCTTATAAATTATTTTCACAATAAATTGAATGAAAACGGTATATTTATCCCCGCATTTTAAAAAATGCGGGGATATTGTCATGATCTCCGTCCGTACGTCCGTACGACCGTACGTCCGGTTTTGTAATTCGAAACGCTGTAACTTTCTACAGTTGTTCGATAGGGTCTGTGCAACCCAAAAATACAACTTTTAAATTTTTGTGCCACCAGGTGGCTTCTGTGGAGCCACTTAAAAAATGCGTTATTTTTTCACTTTTTTGCTGAATAGTCCCAACCTATGTAATTCGGAGTTCTAAAATTACACTAGGGTGTTGCTAAATGATCTGTAGATATGTAGGAAGGTTTCGGATTTTTCGGGTGCCACGTGGCTGTGCCACCGTAGCCACTTTTGTGTTTTCTTAGACCATTTCCGGCAAAAGGCTCGTAGGATATGTAATTCGAAATGCTAAATCCATGCTCAGATGTTGCAGTAGGGTCTATAGATGCGCACGAAGGTTTCGGATTTTTTGGGTGCCACGTGGCTGTGCCACCGTAGCCATTTTCGTGTTTTCTTAGATCGTTTCCGGTGAAAGGCTCGTAGGGAATGTAATTCGAAATGCTAAAACCATGCTCATATCTTGCAGTAGGGACTATAGATGCGCACAAAGGTTTTGGATTTTTCGGGAGCCACGTGGCTGTGCCACCGTAGCCACTTTTGTGTTTTCTTAGACCGTTTCTGGCGAAAGGCTCCTAGGATATGTAATTCGAAATGCTAAAACCATGCTCACATGTTGCAGTGGGGTCTGTAGATGCGCACGAAGGTTTCGGATTTTCCAGGTGCCACGTGGCTGTGCCACCATTGCCACTTTTGTGTTTTCTTAGACAGTTTCCGGTGAAAGGCTCCTAGGGTGTGTAATTCGAAACGCTAAAACCATGCTCAAATGTTGCAGTGGGGTCTGTAGATGCACACGAAGGTTTCCGATTTTTCGGGTGCCACGTGGCTGTGCCACCGTTGCCACTTTTGTGTTTTCTTAGACCGTTTCTGGCGAAAGGCTCCTAGGGAATGTAATTTGAAACACTAAAACCATGCTGAAATGTTGCAGTGGGGTCTGTAGATGTGTACGAAGGTTTCGGATTTTTCAGGTGCCACGTGGCTGTGCCACCGTTGCCACTTTTGTGTTTTCTTAGACCGTTTCCGGCGAAAGGCTCCTAGGGTATGTAATTCGAAACGCTAAAACCATGCTCAAATGTTGCAGTGGGGTCTGTAGATGCGCACGAAGGTTTCGGATTTTTCAGGTGCCATGTGGCTGTGCCACCGTTGCCACTTTTGTGTTTTCTTAGACCGTTTCCGACGAAAGGCTCCTAGGGTATGTAATTCGAAACGCTAAAACCATGCTCAAATGTTGCAGTGGGGTCTGTAGATGTGCACGAAGGTTTCGGATTTTTCAGCTGCCACGTGGCTGTGCCATCATTGCCACTTTTGTGTTTTCATAGACCGTTTCCGGAAAAAGGCTCCTAGGGTATGTAATTCGAAACGCTAAAACCATGCTCAAATGTTGCAGTAGGGTCTGTACAGTGCACGAAGGTTTCCGATTTTTCAGTTGCCACGTGGCTGTGCCACCATTGCCACTTTTGTGTTTTCTTAGCCTGTTTGCGGCAAAAGGCTCCTAGGGTATGTAATTCGAAATGCTAAAACCATGCTCAAATGTTGCAGTAGGGTCTGTAGATGCGCACGAAGGTTTCGGATTTTTCAGGTGCCACGTGGCTGTGCCACCGTTGCCACTTTTGTGTTTTCTTAGACCATTTTCGGCGAAAGGCTCCTAGGGTATGTAATTCGAAACGCTAAATCCATGCTCAAATGTTGCAGTCGGGTCTGTAGATGCGCCCAAAGGTTTCGGATTTTTCAGGTGCCACGTGGCTGTGCCACCGTTGCCACTTTTGTGTTTTCTTAGACCGTTTCCGACGAAAGGCTCCTAGGGTATGTAATTCGAAATGATAAAACCATGCTCAAATGTTGCAGTAGGGTCTGTAGATGCGCACGAAGGTTTCGGATTTTTCAGCTGCCATGTGGCTGCGCCACCATTGCCACTTTCGTGTTTTTTAAGACCGTTTCCGTCAAAAGGCTCCTAGGGTATGTAATTCGAAACACTAAAACCATGCTCAAATGTTGCAGTGGGGTCTGTAGATGCGCACGAAGGTTTCCGATTTTTCAGGTGCCACGTGGCTGTGCCACCATTGCCGTTTCCAGGCGAAAGGCTCCTAGGGTATGTAATTCGAAACGCTAAAACCATGCTCAAATGTTGCAGTGGGGTCTGTAGATGCGCACGAAGGCTTCGGATTTTTCAGCTGCCACGTGGCTGCGCCACCATTGCCACTTTTGTGTTTTCTTAGACCGTTTCCGACGAAAGGCTCCTAGGGTATGTAATTCGAAATGCTAAAACCATGCTCAAATGTTGCAGTAGGGTCTGTAGATGCGTACGGAGGTTTCAGATTTTTCAGCTGCCATGTGGCTGCGCCACCATTGCCACTTTCGTGTTTTTTTAGACCGTTTCCGTCGAAAGGCTCCTAGGGTATGTAATTCGAAACACTAAAACCATGCTCAAATGTTGCAGTGGGGTCTGTAGATGCGCATGAAGGTTTCCGATTTTTCAGGTGCCACGTGGCTGTGCCACCATTGCCACTTTTGTGTTTTCTTAGACCGTTTCCGGCGAAAGGCTCCTAGGGTATGTAATTCAAAACGCTAAAACCATGCTCAAATTTTGCAGTAGGGTCTCTAGATGTGCACGAAGGTTTCAGATTTTTTAGGTGCCATGTGGCTGTGCCACCGTTGCCACTTGTGTTTTCTTAGACTGTTTCCGGCAAAAAGGCTCCTAGGGTATGTAATTCGAAACGCTAAAACCATGCTCAAATGTTGCAGTGGGGTCTGTAGATGTGCACGAAGGTTTCGGATTTTTCAGGTGCCACGTGGCTGTGCTACCGTTGCCACTTTTGTGTTTTCTTAGACCGTTTCCGGCGAAAGGCTCCTAGGGTATGTAATTTGAAATGCTAAAACCATGCTCAAGTGTTGCAGTGGGGTCTGTAGATGCGCACGGAGGTTTCGGATTTTTTAGGTGCCACGTGGCTGCGACACCATTGCCACTTTCGTGTTTTCTTAGACCATTTCCGGCGAAAGGCTGCAAGGGTATGTAATTCGAAATGCTAAAACCATGCTCAAATGTTGCAGTGGGGTCTGTAGATGCGCACAAAGGTTTTGGATTTTTCAGGTGCCACGTGGCTGTGCCACCGTTGCCACTTTTGTGTTTTCTTAGACCGTTTCCGACGAAAGGCTCCTAGGGTATGTAATTCGAAATGCTAAAACCATGCTCAAATGTTTCAGTGGGGTCTGTAGATGTGCACGAAGGTTTCAGATTTTTCAGCTGCCTAGTGGCTGTGCTGTTGCGGCAAAAGGCTCCTAGGGTATGTAATTCGAAATCCTAAAACCATGCTCAAATGTTGCAGTAGGGTCTGTAGATGCTCACGAAGGTTTTGGATTTCTGGGGTGCCACGTGGCTGTGCTACCGTTGCCTCTTTCATGTTCTCTTAGACCATTTCCGGCGAAAGGCTCCTACAGTATGTATTTCGAAATGGTAAAACCATGCTCAAATGTTGCAGTAGGGTCTGTAGATGTGCACAAAGATTTCGGATTTTTCAGGTGCCACGTGGCTGTGCCACCATTGCCACTTTCGTGTTTTCTTAGACAATTTCCGGCGAAAGGCTCCTAGAGTATGTAATTCAAAACGCTAAAACCATGCTGAGATGTTGCAGTAGAGTCTGTAAATGCGTAGGAAGGTTTTGGATTTTTTGGGTGCTAAGTGGCTGTGTCACCGTTGCCACTTTTGTGTTTTCTTAGACCGTTTCTGGCGAAAGGCTCCTAGGGTGTGTAATTCGAAATGCTAAATGTTGCAGTAAGGTCTGTAGATGCGTACAAAGGTTTCAGATTTTTCAGATGCCACGTGGCAGAGCCACCGTTTTTCTTTGGTGTTTTCTTAGATCATTTCCGGCGAAAGGCTCCCAGAGTATGTAATTTGAAATGCTGTAACTGTGCTCAAAGTTGCAGTAGGGTCTGTAGATGTGCACGAAGGTTTCGGATTTTTGGGGTGCCACCGTTGCCACTTTCATGTTTTCTTAGACCGTTTCCGGCGAAAGGCTCCCAGGGTACATGTATGTAATTCGAAAAGCTAAAACCATGCCCAAATGTTGCAGTGGAGTCTGTAGGTGCGCACGAAGCTGTGTCACCTGTGCCACTCAAAGTCAAGGATGCAAATGTGGGGATACACTATAGTGTGCTTTGCACACAAGTGACACCATCTAGTTTTATACTGTACCAATGACCCAGACATAGCTGGTGCTAACTCTTAAAATATAGGGCCAAACACAAATTTTGCCCCCCAATCCCCAAAATTTGCATCTAAAACCAAAGAAAACATGTCCTGAAAGGCCCTCCACACTTCACCTCTACTGCGCAGTGTCAAGGACGTTCCGAAATTGGCGCCATTAATCATTCTTAGTTTGGCCCTTCATCAGTTAACATCTGACTGATCTTTGTGCTTGTAAATCTCAGTTTAAATGATGCCAGACACATAAATATTAGTGAAATGGTGATTCTAAGGAGGATAGAGAAGGAGGAGAGGAAAAATGTGTGACAGAATATTATCAGGGCTGTAACTTAAAATTTTTTAATGAAATTATGTTAAGTTACCTATTTTCGAGGCAGCAGCCATTTTGTTGTCATTCTGGTTATTTAGTTACACTGATTTTTCAGTGTTTTCCTCTCTCCCTTTCCTTTAAGTCCCCCCTTGCTATTCTCCCATGCTTTTGGCATAGTTTCTGTAATTATTATTACTAAATTTTCTTGGGAGTTTTAGCTGAATAATAGAATGAATTCTGTTCTTTTCCCCATGTTTACGTCTTCACCTACGGGTGGTTAGGCGTTGTGTTCTGCATCTACCATCTGATGTTCTGCAGTTTCTTCCCTGGAAGTCTCTGTTTTGCATCAGATAGTGTATTTTTGGTAACTGATTCCGGGCCTGGGTGCCTGGAGTCTTATTTTAGTGTTTTTACATACATTGTTTACATTTACAACAGCCCTCTGTGTGAGGGGGGGATTTCTTGAAAATAATATCTTGATGTTATTTTAATCATAACTAGATACATTATTATTGTTCGTAAGTGTTGAATAAATTGTTTAAAATATTTTTAAAATTTTTGTCCACACTTAGGCTTGGGATCCATTGGGGCTCAACGTTACTTTTCAGAAACTTGGGCTGTTCTGAAAAAATATTTTTTCAAAATATTTTGATTTCAATTATTTTTTCTATATTAATGGATCATATTATTATTATGTATTTTGATTGCCAGGGGTTGGTGCGAGTACCAGGACTTGTTTTCTTTTCACATTGAAAGGATTTTGATCAATTGTAATAAGAGGAAGTCTTCCTCTGACTTTTATAATCATTCTATATGTGGTCAGTGTACTCGCATTAACTCCTGTTCTGTATCGTATGATTTCGATGACAACATGGGAAGCGTATGTCACGGTATGTTAGTGGGGAATTGGACTCTCCGGTCCTTTCCCCGCAGGGTCACTCTACTTTATCAATTTCTATTTCAGACGATCAAGATTAGGGTGATGTATCTGTGATGTCTTCCAACAGTGTGCCTCCGTCGTCACAATTAATGAAGGGCTAGCGGAAAAGTGCTCATGTAAATACGCCAATTGCCTAAGAGGACCCTAGTAGGTTCGACGGCCTTTGACGTCCGCTAGCTCGCCCGGTGTAACGTCCATTCATCGAATGGTTCGGCAGCCGGGTTCGTCCGTTGCGGTCTAGAAGGAGTTTTGGGGTGATGCGAGCACTATAAATCAACCAAATGCACACCCAGTGACGGCGGATTAGAGGGAGAACGGAGGAAGCCTTTTAGTCCGGTTCATAGCTCGTTCTGGTCCATCCGGACGGCGAGCGAGAGAGGCCCCTCTCTCGTACAACAACATCTGGCCCCAGATGTTGTGGTACAAAATGTTTCGCATTCGGAGCATACGTCCGTCGCTTGGGACGCTCCGACATATAGTCAGTCCGGAGTAGACTGTCAATAAGGCTTCCTCATTCTCATGGTAGCGCACACGACCGCTCTTGGCTACGTGACCTCGGATATCCAGTCAGCTTCGCCAGTCAGAGAATCATCGGCGACCAGGTCACACCATCCGGTAGCCAGGGACACGAGGCCTGCAGACTCCGGACGTTCGCATAGGAAAGTGTGCGGGAGTCAACGTACACGGAGCTTCCGGCGGCAATGCATCGTAAGACCGCTACTGCACAGGCCTCGGGAACGGACGTGCTTTCCTAAATAGCACAGCTTATCGCAGCATCCCAGCATCAACTGAATCTGTCGCATATTTTTTATCCGACAATGCTGGGTCGGGACGCTCCGCGGAAGCGGGTACGGACGTCCGAAAATTTCATCCGGTCCGACGGGATACCGAAAGGGATTTGGAGGATTTCGAGCTTTCCCTTTCGGAACAACATATGCTGTTGTGTATGTCATCTGACTTGATCTTCTACAGCTTCTTTCGTCGGACCAGAATGCTGCGATGCCGGATAAGAAACTGATAGCGTCGGTGGATTTAGAAATTTTTGGTTCGGTTCAGGGACATCGTCCCTCAGTTCCGACATAGTCCAATAATGTCACACAAACTTTCGAATTATTGAACGACGCTATATATATATTATTATTATATGCTTGCTATAACCAAGCATTTCTGGTTTCTTGTTCGCAAAGTTACGGAGATGTCTTTCAAAAGTGTGCCTCTGTCGTCATAGTTAATGAAGAGCTAGCGGCAATAAGTGCTCATGGAATATGTCTATCGCCTAAGTGGTCCCTTGTAGGATCGACAGAGTGACATTCGCTAGCTCACCCGGTGTAGCATACATTCATTGAATGCTTCGGCTGCCGGGTTCGTCTGTTGCGGTCTAGGAAGGAGATTTGGGTGATGCGAGCACTATAATTACTTTAGTACTCACCCAGTGACGGCGGATTGAGGACAGATCGGAGGAAGCCTGTTAGTCCGGTTCCTGGCTTGTCCAGGTCCGTCCGGGCTGTGAGCGAGAGAGGTCCCTCTCTCGTCCAACAACATAGGGGACCGCATGTTGTGGTTCAGATATTTTACATTCGGAGCATATGTCTGTCGGTCGGGACGCTCCGTTATATTGACAGTCCGAGAGACTGTCGATAATGCTTCCTCATCCTCACAGCAGGGCACACGACCGCACATTGGCTACATGACCTCGAGTATCCTATCAGTTTCGTCATTCAGTGATTCCACGGCGAATAGGTCACGCCATCCGGTAGCCAAGGGACACGAGGCCTATACACTCCGTTCGCTCGCATATTAGTAGTATGCACGGGGTAACGATCACAGAGCTTCCAGCGGCAATGCATTGTAGGACCGCTTCTCCACAGGCCTCAGTGACGGACGTGCTATCCGAGTTAGCACAGTTTTTTCACAGCATCCCAGCAATCGACAGTTTCTTAGTCGAATCAGGAATTATCTGACGGCGCTGGGTCGGTGCGGTCCGCGGTTGCATCAGGTACGGACGACCGAACGCTTTATAGGGTCCGACAGGATGGCGAAAGGGATTCGAAAGATTTCGAGTTTTCCCTTTCGTAGCATCGGAAGCTGCCATTCATATCTTCTGGCATTATCTTCCAGTGATTGTTATTTCGGACTACATTGCTGCGATGTTGGATAAGAGACTTATAGCGTCATTGGACACGGAATTTTGGATCGGTTCAGGGACATTGTCCCTGACTTACCAACACAGTCCAATAATGTCATTAGAACATGTGTATTATTTATCAATGCTATATATGCATATAAGCCTGCTACCAAGCATGATAGTTTAGTTTCTTGTCCGCAATGCTCATTTCTGCCTTTTTATCATTTATACGAATAATTTATTTTGGCAGAGCAGGGCATACCAAGAGTTCATATGCGTCTAGACGGTGTGGTTAAAGACTGGAAATATTCTTTTTCGCCGTCTTTGTCTTTTCCAACCACAATGTTGGAAACGACAATGATGTCTAGTAGACTTAACTTAGATGCTTTATCATACGTAATCCACCTTACTGAGGCGTTATCATTACGTCTTCAAGAAAAGAATTACGGGATATTATCCTCAATGTGATTTCTTTTGAGGGCAGTAGTTTGTTCACGTATAACTCCGCCCTTCAGTGGCTGATTGGAGTTGGTTAGACGTGATGCAGCCCTAGCTACATCCACGCGCGTGGATAGTAAGGTGAAGAACTCTCTCAGAGTCGCTTCGTTCTCGGAGAAGCTTCTCTTCGACGGCAACTTTTCAGCAATCCATGAATTGCTCGATTTACACGTTCTCTTGTCTATCTAGTGTTGCAAGAGATTCAGACTGGGGCAAACATTCGGTGGTTGACTCAGAGAGTGCCACTGCAGTTGCCGGATCCGTGTGTTATAATTATGACGGTTGCCAGTCAAACAGGTTGGGATATAATATTGATCCCAACGGATTCGAAGTGCCAGGGTCTTTGGGTTCCGCAGTCTCTAAGCAAGCACTTATCTTCCGCGGAATAATGTTTTTTAGGCTTGCTTTATGTCATTGGATGAACATTATTCAGAAACGCATGTCCAAATCCTGTCCGTTAATTCTCCGGAACCAGGGAGGCACTCATTCGTTTTCGTTGTTCAATTTAATGGAAAGAATTCTTCTGTTTGTTATAGTACACCAAGTTCTGTTTCGGTCCGTCATATTCCGGGTCGTCTGATTGTTTTACCGGACTCCCGTTCACTTATGGGTCGCTTGTTGCCGTCAGAATGGACTCTCAACAAACAAGTATTCAATCAGATTTGCTATCAATGGGAGCGCCCAATGATAATTTATTTACGACACAGCTTGCTAATCAATTGCAGACGTATGTGTTTGCTTGTCCGGATCTCTGAGCTATTGTTGTTAACGCTCTATTGATCTAATAGGACGGAATGATAGGATATGCGTATCCTCCGGCGCTGTTGGTTCAGCAGGTATTGCTAAGATAAACAACCACAATACATTTCTGTTGATAGCATCTCTGTCTTCACAGAGACCGTGGGTAAATTTACTCTGATGTCTCCTGTGGGACTTAACGCTAAATCTTCCTCAATGAGAGGATCTTTTTTCGCTGGGTAAAATCGTGCCATCTTTATCACAACCCGCAAGGTCGCAATCTTTACGTATTCCGTTGTGTGGTCTTTATTGCATTGTAAGCATTGTACTGGACGAGCTTTGGACGCGATTTCTTACTATAGGAGATCCTCTTCTTCGCTATTCTATGCGGCTAAAGTGGAGGCTCTTCTGTCGTTGGTGTAGGGATCACTATGTTCATATTGTTCATCCCTCCATACTACTCATTGCAACTTTTTAGTATACTTGTTTGACAAGATCTACTGCAGCCTGTTATTATTAAGGTTATAGGTTTATGTTACCTCATACCTATGCACTCTATGATAGTTTACAATTGAGTCTTATGTCTCTTTATCTAAGTCAGTTAGTAACTTTTCGATAAATAGACTTAGAATCATTAGATTAAATTCCTATATGGAATTTAACTTCGGTTCTTATTTAGCTAAGTAATCATTTGAGCCTCTGGAAACAGTAGTTTTCAAATTCTGACCTTTTAGACAGTAATTCTGTTGGCTTCTCTTTTACTGAAGAGTCAGTGAGTTTCATGCACTATCGGTGGATGATTTTCACTTTCGTAGTTTCGGAATCACTACTTCCTTTGCTATTTAGGTTGGATTTTTGCATAAGAGTTAGGCTCCTAATATCCGGATCCTATTGTTATTAAGGTCCTTCCGTCTTCGTACGGGCATAGGCCTTTACTCTGTCCGGTTAGAGTTTATGTATTTATAAACAGATATCTGTTTATTACTACGGGCGTAAACTTCTAATGTCTTTGATGCCTATTAGAAGGACGTTACGCTCCATTCTATTGCTAATGGATTCAATTAACTATCGATACTGCTTATGGTATATCTTTGACTCAGCAGTTGTGTTTGAGATTTCGGCTCATGAAGTAAGAGTTCTTCTACATCTTGGGCTTACATTAATAGTGTCGCTATTATAGATTTTTGAAGGCTGCTCATTGCGCTCAGCTATCCACATTCATTAATTTTTTATCTCAGAAATATTGAGTCCATTTCTGGAGGCCTCTATTGTTAGGTCTATTATCTACTGCTCAGAATGTCATTCACTTAACAGTTGCTACTATAGCTAGGTAGGCTGTCTGTTTCGGCAGTGACTCCGTTCTGCTGCCCTCTTCGCTCTGGGCTATTTGACCCAGGGCAAGAAAAAGGGAGGGGGGGAGGGTGTTCCCTTGGGTCACCTGTTTTACTATGAAAACAAGGGGATACCTCCTCCGGAGTTAGTAATTCTGAGCTGTTATTGGGATGGTTGTTTAGTGAGAAGTTTATGTTTTAAAAATTCATTCAAGTCTTAGTTTTTAAAGTATAGCTTTTGAATATAGCACGTGTCAACGGACATGATTATGCAATCCTCAGACACTTTTAAGGAGTATAAAGAGTCTCTATTCTCTAGACTTACTTTATTTATTGGCTTACTTTAAAAATTATTAGTATAAGGATTATACTAGATATTAATAGAGTACATGGATGTATGATGCTCAATTTTGGAAGGTGTTGTATCTTTCTAGTTTATCATAAATAAGAAAGATACATGTAAGGCCTAATACTTCTTTTTCCCTAGAGGGGATGACTCTATTTTATATTATTGAGCGTATTCCATCTTGCTCTATGTCCTTGGCCCTCCAGCCTTTTTACTATTCAGCTATGTCTGGGTCATTGATACAGTATAAAAATGTTAAAAAATTTATAGTAATTTATATATTTTTTATACTTACCAATGACCCAGACGGGATGGCCCTCCCAGGAGTTGGGAACTCTTACCTCCCTGCTGAGTACATAGCGCTTACCAGGCACTGGTTATTAGAATGATTAATGGCACCAATTTCGGAACGTCCTTGACACTGCGCATGTGCAGTAGAGGTGAAGTGTGGAGGGCCATTCAGGACATGTTTTCTTTGGTTTTAGATGCAAATTTTGGGGATTGGGGGGCAAAATTTGTGTTTGGCCCTATATTTTAAGAGTTAGCACCAGCTATGTCTGGGTCCTTGGTAAGTATAAAAAATATATAAATTACTATAAATTTTTTAACATTTAATGCATTTTATGCATATATTTCGGGGGATGTGGTCATTAATGATGCAATTTGTCGCGATAATCACAGCTTGGTGTTATTTATTGAGTAGTGCAAATGACCTCTCGGTAAATCGTGTTTTCTCGGTTTGACAAGAGGCACCGAGAGGTATGCAAAAAAGCTTCTTATAAATTATTTTCACAATAGATTAAATGCAAACAGTATATTTAATGCATTTTATGCATTTATTTCGGGGATTTGGTCATTAATAATGCAATTTGTCGCGATAATCACAGCTTGGTGTTATTTATTGAGTAGCGCGAATGACCTCTCGGTAAATCATGTTTTCTCGGTTTGACAAGAGGTACAGAGAGGTACGAAAAAGAGTTTTTTATAAATTACTTTCACAATAAATTAAATGCAAACGGTATATTTTATGCATTTATTTTGGGGATTTGGTCATTGATGATGCAATTTGTCGCGATAATCACAGCTTGGTGTTATTTATTGAGTATCGCGATTGACCTCTCGGTAAATCGTGTCCTCTCGACTTGACATTGTTGTAAGTTGAAAAAAACCCAAACAATTCCCATCACCATTTACCAGGGCTTTGGACCTGCAAGTCGGAGACTTGGCTGGTTTAAAATTGTTTTTAATTTATTTATTTATTTATTTATTTATTTATTCTGTCATTTGAAAATAAATAATTTATAGGCCATAGTATGTAGCTCTAATGAGACCGCAATCCTTCTCCTGTCTTAGGTTGTCCTGTCGTTGGGATTGTGCCCTTCATCGGAGTAGACTGCATAATGCCTGCAAGTTAAAAAGTAGGCTAAGTTATTCAAAGGCCCTTAAAGGGCAATCTTTGTTATTGTCTTGCCCTCGCATGGCTGCAGTTTTGTCCTGTCTTGGGTCGTCCCGTTCTTGGGAATTGCCCGTCATCGGATAATACTGTGTAATGCCAGTATGCACGAAAATTCAAAGACATTCGTTGCAGTCATGTCCTTCCAGGGTCGTCCCGTTGTTGGGAAGTTGCCCGTCATTGGACTAGACCGTCTTATGCCGACATTATCAAAAGTTATTACTTTGCTTTGGCATTTATTTATTTATTTATTTTTTTTTTTTTGTGGGGGGGGGGGGGGGGGGGGGGGGGTGTAAAACAGGGGGGTGTGTTTAATCTTTAATTATTAATTTATTCAAGTAATTTTTGCCTTTTTACTGTTTTTGCGTGATTTTGAATTTTTTACATGTTTTTGTTGGCCTGGCTTTTTGCGTGATTTTGAATTTTTTACATGTTTTTGTTGGCCTGGCTTTTTCGCAGTAGCAGCTGTCTTTGGGACTAACAGCCGACCATCTGTGGAGAAAACAAATTTCAGGGTTTTTTTGACAAAAGAAATTAACTGATGCAGTCTACACTGCCGTCTTTCTGGTTCGAAATTAATCCAAACTGATTGTTTCACTTTTAATTTTTCCACAGATGGTGCCAAAACGTATTCCCCAGCGTCATGTAGCAAATTTCAAATATCCATTAATTGGTCGTTAATAATCAAGTAAAACTTGTCTGTTAAATCGGGGAGTTTTAAAATTTTCCAATCTTTCTCCATTTTTAGCTTAACTTTGACGAAGTCAAATTTGAGCTATTGTCATGGCCCGTCGTCCGTCTGTCCGTCTGTCCGTACGTCAACAATTGGCTATGGCTCGGACTAGAGGTCATATTTATGAACCGATCTTTACGAAACTTCTTGGGTACCTTTGTTATGACCGTGGGACGAGAACGAGTGTTTTTGGGTGTGGTCCGAATTCAAGATGGCTGCCAGCCGCCATTTTGTACCGATGATGCAGAAATCTGTTTTTTGTACAGAACTTCCATATGAAAGCTCTGATTTGAATAATTTTTTGTATGAATGTTTAGTACCATGGGGTACATCACATATAATACGGGTTTTTTTCTCGTGCGTAAATTGTGCAAATTAGACTAATTTTGATGTTTTTTGGTGTTAATTTCAGCACTGTAAGTGCAAATGCCAATACGGGACGAGGAGTGTTTTTGGGTCCAGTCCGAAATTCAAGATGGCCGATGGCAGCCATTTTGTACAAAATTAGGTGCAATCAGATTTTTGCACAGAACTTCCTCCATATGAAAGCGCTGATTTGAATAATTTTTTGTGTGAATGTTTAATACGGGTTTTTTCTCGTGCAGAAATTATGCAAATTAGATGAACTTTGATATTTCAGTGCGACTTTCACACATTAAGTACACATGTCAATACGGCTCAGACTTGAGTCTGTATTTATGAACTGATCTTCACGAAATGTCTTGGGTACCTTTGTTATCACCTTGGGACGAGAACGAGTGTTTCTGGGTGCGGTCTAAAATTCAAGATGGCTGCCAGTGGCCATTTTGTACCGAAATTAGGTCTAATCAGTTTTTTGTACACAACTTCTATACAGCTCAGACTAGAGGCCATATTTATGAACCAATCTTTACGAACCTTGTTGGGTACCTTTGTTATCACCGTGGGATGAGAGCGAGTGTTTTGGGGTGTGGTCCAAAATTCAAGATGGCCACCAGCAGCCATTTTGTACCAAAATTAGTGCAATCAGTCTTTTGTACAGAACTTCTGTATGAAAGTTCTGATTTGAATAAATTTTTGTATGAATGTTTAGTAACATGGAATACATCACATATTCTGAGGGTTTTTTTTTTCGTGCAGAAATTATGCAAATTAGATGAACTTTGACTTATTCAGTGCTACTTGCACAATGTGAGCACACATGTCAATACGGCTCAGGGTAGAGGCTGTATTTATGAACCGATCTTCACAAAACTTCTTGGGTACCTTTGTTATCACCTTGGGACGAGAATGAGTGTTTCGGGGGTTGGTCCAAAATTCACAAAACTTCTTGGGTACATTTGTTTTCACCTTGGGACAGGAACGAGTGTGTTTTGGGGTGCCTTTGTTATCACTGTGCTATGAGAACAAATATTTTGGGGTTCAGTCAGACCCACTCTGGGACTCAAAGATTTCTTTTCTAGTTTAGCATCTGACTGTCACCCACCTTTACAATACTTTACCTATACATTTGTTACAGGCAACGGTCAGTATTTATGTACAGACCATTACAATACTTTATATGTACCTTTGTTATCAGGTCATTACCTAGATGTTTGTCATTGCTGTGTCACATACTATACATGTGCATGTCTTTGTCTTGACAAGTTCAGCTACAGTGTCATTGACACTTTCATTATAATACTATTCATACACTCGCAGTTATTATTTGTCCAGAAAGCAGAGATATCTTTGTTGCGTTTTCGAGCATCATGAATTTTGTCTTTTATTCTGGGTATGAAGTGTTCTTTAAGATATTTGCAGTTAAATGTATTTAAAATTACGCTTTCAATTTCTTCATAGACTTTATCATTTTCCACGGTTAAAAGGCCTGACTTTGTATTGAAAATTTTATCGACTATTTTTTGGACAGTTTTTTCATTTTCTGTTTTTTTCAAGTTCCTCGCCAAATTATCTTTCAAATGCAGTGTACATAAAGTGTGTGTACTTTGTGGAAAGCAGTTTATTATTGCATTTACTAAAGCTACCTCGTCGTCTGTCCCAAAGATTATATTTTCTGACGGAATGTCTACCAAACGGCTTGAAATGTATGAAAGAAAACGGTGATAAGTGTGAAAACTCCCATCCCAATGCAGAAAGACCGGTCCAATTAACACTGGTGCACTTGAGGTTGACTTTCGAATTATGTTTGGATTTTGGAAAACAATGGATGTAATGAAACAGGAAGCCAAATTGAACATCGGATCTAGGCCAATGATTTCCCCATTTTTAATAGCGGACTTGAGCAACATAAGTTGTTCGTCCGTATGGCATATTATGGATGGCGGTTTTCAAGGATCAGATGTTATGACCTCTCATATAAACTTATTTTCATCAGATGTTGCTTTATTGATCATTGATATTACATCATGGGCAGTATTTTGACGGTGATCGCCAGTTTGTCTCATTGCTAATTTATGTCTATAAGTCATATCGTGTATCTGCTTCAAACATATTTTGTCCTCGGGACACTCTTTAGTAACAGTGCGTTTAATTTCCCTGGGTTTCCAGCCCTGTAGTAAACCATCGTTTATGATATTGATTGGTCAGATGTTTATTGCAATTTATTACCAGAATTCCTGAAATGATTTTTAGCTTATCTTGACAAAGTCAAGCTGAGCTAATCTCATCGCTCTCCGTCCGTCGTCCGTCGTCTGTCGTCCTTCGTCCGTCAACACCATGTTTTGGTCTTCTCCTCCAAAGCCACTGGGCCAATTCAAGTGTAAGTTTGTGTGAGTGATGGTCCCAAAGGGGCATTTCATTTTTGTTCAACTCAGCATGCTCAGCCCCATAGGGAGGGAGTGGGGGAAAATGCTCCAAAATATTTTAAAAATCTTCTTCTCAAGAACCAGTGTGTACAATGACTTGATATTTGCTATGGAGCTTCCATATGAGGTGTAGAATCAAGTTTGTTCAAACGAAGTTCGTGAAGTAATATTTGGCTTTGTAATAGGAGGGGTCAGATTTTTGGCCCCGCCCAAAATTTCTATTTTCTGGACCGATGGTCTGGTATGAACCAAATTTGGTTTGTGGTAGTATTGGGTCATAAGTACTTGACCCATGCAAAAA
Source organism: Pictodentalium vernedei (assembly GCA_031216915.1). NCBI lineage: Eukaryota > Metazoa > Mollusca > Scaphopoda > Dentaliida > Dentaliidae > Pictodentalium > Pictodentalium vernedei. The sequence continues at coordinate 597,725,876 of CM062297.1, forward strand.
AACAAATTCCCGCATCCCCATTGGAACCCTGGGAGCTAAAAATAGAAATATTTTCGAACGCCCATATTTCCAAAACCCTACGGAACAGAGAGCTTTTATTTGGTATGAAGTATCCTTATGACCAGTAGAATTGAGTGGTAAAAAAAAATTGCCATCGGTTATGTTAGGGTGTTCTGTAATGGGCATAGAAAAAATGCTGAGTCAGCATATTTGCAAAAATTTAAAAAAATCTTTTCTCCAGAACCAATCCTCAGAATCTTTTGATATTTGGTATACAGCATTCATAGGGGGTGGGGGGGGGGGGGGGGGGGGGGTGGGGGGGCAGATAAAAATTTGTTAAAATAAAGCTCATTGGTTCATATTTGGGCTCTCTGCAGGAGCCCGAAGTTTTAACATAGGGTAATATGGGGAATATTCTTTAAAAATCTTCTTCTTCAGAACCACCAGTCAGAATCTTTTAATATTTGGTATACATCATTGTTATGAGGGTCAGATTCTAGATTGTTCAAACCAAGTCCCTAGGTTAATATTTGGGCTTCCTACGGAAGCCCAAATTTGATCTTTGTTCAATATGGAGGGTAATTTAAAAAAATCTTCTTCTTTAGATCCATCAGTCAGAATGCTTTGATATTTGGTATGCAACATCTCTATGGGGGTCAGATTCAAGTTTGTTCAAATCAGATCCCTAGGTATATATTTGGGCTCACTATGGTAGCCCAAATTTTACTTAGTGCAATATGAGGAAATTTCTTTAAAAATCTTCTTCTTCAGATCCACCAGTCGGAATGCTTTTATAGTTGGTATACAACATCTCTAGGGGGGGTCAGATTCCAGGTTGTTCAATTCGAGTGCCTAGGTTAATATTTGGGCTCCATATGGGAACATGAAATTTAACTTTGTACAATATGAGGGAATTTCTTGAAAAATCTTTTTCATATCCACTCGTCAGAATGCTTTCACAATTCGTATACAACATCTCTAGGGAGGTCAGATTCAAGTTTGTTCAAATCGGATCCATAGGTTAATATTTGGGCTCGCTATGGTAACCCAAATTTGAACTTAGTGTAATTCAAAGAAATTTCTTTACAATTTCTCTTCTTCAGATCCAACAGTCAGAATGCTTTCATATTCGGTACACAACATCTCTAGGGAAGTCAGATTTAACTGTGCTCAAATCAAGAGCCTGGGTTAATATTTGGGCTCTCTATGGGAGCCGGAATTGGCCATTTTGCTGAAGAATTAAAAATTTTGTATTCGGTATCCTCTAGAGTTACTAAGATTAATCCACATAGGTTGTATCAAGGGGCTTCATAGGGGAGCTCTACATTTTACTTATGATCAACTGAAGTAAAGGCATGATGCCCAGATTATTTTTGTCACTCCTGAGGGACTCAAGGATTGACAGTGTAGCCTATGGAGATGGCCTGCTTAATGTAGACTCATTCTTGGACTCTGTTTAAATTGTGTTCTGTACAAGATGAGCGCTTCAGGCCCTGTGGGGCCTCTTGTTTGTAATTTAACTTCTGAGATCTAGATAATGATAAATCAGATGAAATCATGTATGACATTGCAGTTAATGAACAAAAAACCCAGACACTTTCTTTCTGTTTCACAATCAGTTATCACAGTCAGAGACTAAAGTAAAATATTATTCCAAAGTATTTCTTTTTGTAAAATTATGACAGGAGGAATATTCATAAGTGAAGAATTAGGATACACAAAATGATGACATGATTGATATTATTTACTGCTGAATGTTTATTGTAGTAATAATATTATGCATGTACACATTTGTGTCCACAACAAGTAATGATATATAACTTTATATTTATTGTCATCTTTGACAGTTTACAAACACAAGGAGAATTCTTCAGCAAATGAAATTAGACTTCTTGGCTGGCATAGAGCTTAATGAACCGATACGATTTTCTATCCTAAAAATCTGCTTTGTACTGCACATGTTCAGTCTGTCAATATTCAGTCTCAGTTATGCTGAAAAGTTCAAAACTGTATTAAGTTTCACTGCCAGAATCATGGAATGAAGAGTCATCCAAATCAGTTTCAGAGTCAGAACTGGAACTAGTAACCTCTTGGGAATCTTGAGACTCAGACCCATCATCACACTGATCAGATGCAAGAAGCCTTCTTCTTTTCCTGGCCCCCAAAACATCTGTGTCACTTTGAACGTCACTTTTCTTCCTTCTGCATTTAAGCAGAAATTTAGTTTGTGCAGTGTTAAGTATTTCTTCACGCTCTTCATCTGAGCATGCATTATGGTTCCCCTTCTCAATATCAAATCCCCCCATGGTCACATGTGACAAGTTCAGTCGTCTATCGGGCAACATAGCAGTCAGGTAACTGAAACCCCTTTCTGCAGTGCTGTTGCTGGCACTCAAGCACATGAGTATTTTGGCTAACAAAGAAATATTTGGGAACTCATTTCTCAGATAAGTAAATATTTGGCACCATAACTGAGAGGGCTTTGCACCCTTGTAGTAGTGGTTCACTGTACTTTTGAACTGTTTCCATTCAGTTTTTATTACTGATTGGTTGAAGCTGAAATTTGAGAGGTGTTTCAAAATGTTCAATAAGAGCCTTTAGGGATAGCAATTCACTGTCTCTGTCCTCAGACCAGTTTGCTGAACTCAGCCACAGCATCTCTGTGAAGATACCATCTCTGAGAGAAGCCAAGCGTTCATTTATACAATCTTTTGATATTTGCTGTAATCAAATTTTTCAAATTAAGTAAGTAAGCAAGTAAGTAAGTAATGTTTATACAACAGAATATTATAGTACAATAATTGTGAAAATCTGTAAATGTAGGTAATTAATGATATTCTGTTTGGAGAAAGCATAGCCAGATTGGCCTTCTACCTGCTGTCTCCAGTAACATAAATATTTTGAAAATGTGTCAGAAGAAGCTCTCTGGTTCTATAGAAAATATTTATAATAACAATGTTGAACTCTAAACAGTTCCTTATATGTAACGGAATGATGGGATAAGAATAATGGGTTTGGGATAATGGGATAGAAGAATAAATGGGTAGACGAGATACAAATAGATCAATAAATAAGTTATGGAAAACACCTGACCTTATTATTGATTCAACCTTCGTTGGCGTCTGCAATCATTACAGTAGGGATTATTGCATGTTACGCTTGAAGAATATGATTTTAAGATTGTCATGAAAAGTTTCTTCTTAAATGATCCTCTAGTGGGAGTTTCTCTTAAAGTTCTATCAAGCTCATTCCATATTTTCGGAAAAGCATACTTTGGTAACTGAGCCGAAAAATTAGTCCTTGGTTTACCACACTGCAACAGGCCTACTTGCCTTGTTGCCATGCCCGTTGGATATATATTAATATTAAAGAAGTTTTCAAACGTTTTTGGTAAATTAGAGTGGTGCCAGTCAAACATAAATAAGGATACATTCATCTTGTAGAGGTCTTTCAGTTTTAATATTCTACACTTTTTAAACAGCGGACCAGTGTGGCAATTATATTTTTTTAGCTCATCTTGACACAGTCAAGCTGAGCTAATCTCATCGCTCTCTGTCCGTCGTCTGTCGTCCGTTTTCCGTCAACACCATGTTTTGGTCTTCTCCTCCAAAGCCACTGGGCCAATTCAAGTGAAAGTTTGTGTGAGTGATGGTCCCAAAGGGGCATTTCATTTTTGTTCAACTCAACATGCCCAGCCCCATAGGGAGGGAGTGGGGGAAAATGCTCCAAAATATTTTTAAAATCTTCTTCTCAAGAACCAGTGTGTACAATGACTTGATATTTGCTATGGAGCTTCCATATGAGGTGTAGAATCAAGTTTGTTCAAAAGAAGTTCGTGAAATAATATTTGACTTTGTAATAGGTGGGGTAAGATTTTTGGCCCCGCCCAAAATTTCTGTTTTCTGAACCGATGGTCTGGTTTGAACCAAATTTGGTTTGTGGTATTATTGGATCATAAGTACTTGACCCATGCAAACAAAAAAAATTCCTGCATCACCATGGGAACCCTGGGAGCTAAAAATAGAAATATTTTCAAACGCCCATATGTCCCAAACCACACGGAACAGAGAGCTGTTATTTGGCATGAAGTATCCTTAGGACCAGTAGAATTGAATAGTAAAAAAAATTGCCATCGGTTATGTTAGGGTGTTCTGTAATGTGCATTGAAAAAATGCTGAGTCAGCATATTTGCAAAAATTTTTAAAAATCTTTTCTCCAGAACCAGTCATCAGAATCTTTTGATATTTGGTATACAGCATTCATAGAGGGGGGTGGTGGGTGGTGGGGGGGTGGGGGGGGGGGTCAGATAAAAGTTTGTTGAAATAAAGCTCATTGGTTCATATTTGGGCTCTCTACAGGAGACCGAAGTTTTAACATAGGGTAATATGGGGAATATTCTTTAAAAATCTTCTTCTTCAGAACCACCAGTCAGAATCTTTCAATGTTTGGTATACATCATTGTTATGAGGGTCAGATTCAAGATTGTTCAAACCAAGTCCCTAGGTTAATATTTGGGCTTCCTACGGAAGCCCAAATTTGATCTTTGTTCAATATGGAGGGTAATTTAAAAACATCTTTTTCAGATCCACCAGTCAGAATGCTTTGATATTTGGTATGCACCATCTCTAAGGGGGTCAGATTCAAGTTTGTTCAAATCAGATTCCTAGGTATATATTTGGGCTCACTATGGTTGCCCAAATTTTTACTTAGTGCAATATGAGGAAATTTCTTTAAAAATCTTCTTCTTCAGATCCACCAGTTGGAATGCTTTTATATTTGATATACAACATCTCTAGGGGGGTCAGATTCCAGGTTGTTCAATTCGAGTGCCTATGCCTAGGTTAATATTTGGGCTCCATATGGGAGCATGAAATTTAACTTAGTACAATATGAGGGAATTTCTTCAAAAATCTTCTTTTTCATATCCACTCGTCAGAATGCTTTCACAATTTGTATACAACATCTCTAGGGAGGTCAGATTCAAGTTTGTTCAAATCGGATCCATAGGTTAATATTTGGGCACGCTGTGGTAGCCCAAATTTGAACTTAGTGCAATTCGAAGAAATTTCTTTACAATTTCTCTTCTTGAGATCCAACAAGAATGCTTTCATATTCGGTACACAACATCTCTAGGGAAGTCAGATTCAACTGTGTTCAAATCAAGAGCCTGGGTTAATATTTGGGCTCTCTATGGGAGCCGGAATTGGCCATTTTGCTGAAGAATTAAAATTTTTGTATTCAGTACCCTCTAGAGGTGTGTAACTAAGATTAATCCACATAGGTTGTATCAAGGGGCTTCATAGGGGAGCTCTACATTTTACTTTATGATCAACTGAGGAAAAGGCATGATGCCCAGATTATTTTTGTCACTTCTGAGGGACTCAAGGATTGACAGTGTAACCTATGGAGATGGCTTGCTTAATGTAGACTCATTCTTGGACTCGATTTAAATTGTGTTTTGTTCAAGATGAGCACTTCAGGCCCCGTGGGGCCTCTTGTATTATTAATCAGGCGTATTGCTCACTTTTGAAATGAGAATAGTCTGGGAACGGCATTACTAAGCCCCCATATTTCGATTCTGAATTGCAGGTGACTGTGTATTAGTGAAAAGTACAGAGTTTTAAGGGCAGAGTATGGTAGGATGTGTTTTGCCTTGTTCATTACATAAAGTACTCTCGATACTTTGGTACATATTTTAGAGACGTGAAACTTATATTTAAGGTTTTTGTCCAAGTATATGCCAAGAAACTTAATCACAGACTCGCCATTTGTTTCCGCCAACGAGATTTCCTGGTTGTAGACACTCAAACATCTATCGTTTGTATTGTATATTTTATTTGGCGGGCTGAACAGCATATACCTAGTTTTTTGGGCACTCAAAGCAAGGTGGTTTGCAGCGCACCAGTCTGTTAACTTGGAAATCTCGCAGTTTGCAACACTGAAAAGCGATTCAAGACAACAGTGAGAAGTACGAACTGTAGTGTCATCAGCAAAGGACAAGAGATCTAGCTGTGTGGCTGCACTAAAATCGTTTACATAAATTAAAAAAAGAAAAGGGCCTAAGATTGATCCTTGTGGAACACCACATTCAGTTTTCGCGAATCCAAAACTGCTTCCGTCATAAGTGACGTATTGCTCTCGTCGATCTAAATAACTCTGAAACCAGTTGTTAGTAAGGCCTCTAACACCATAATACTCTAGTTTTTTCAATAAAATGGTGTGGATAATAGTATCAAATGCCTTTGATAAGCCTAGGAATATCGATAAGGTGCAATCTTTCGTTGCCTTGTCATTATTGTTTGCAATACTATGGAGAAATTGTAGTATGGGGTGTATAGTTGAATGTTTTTTCCTGAAGCCATACTGGTGCTGGTACAGGATATCGTACTCAGTTAGGAAGCTTGTTAATCTTTCCAGAATAGTTCTCTCTAGCAGTTTTGAGAACGTGGGCAATATACTAATAGGCCTGTAATTCTTGAAGTTCCGAGGGGCTCCTGATTTTAATATTGGCACAATTTTGGCAGTTTTCATTTTCTCGGGGACGATTCTGCTGGATAGCGATAGATTTATAATATGTGCCAAAACTCGGCAATTTCATCATTCAAATTTATTAAAAGTTTGGTAGATAAGCCATCACAATCGACACTCGTTTTGGGTTTCATTAAATTCGTTATTGAAATTAATTCAGCAGGTGATGTTGGTGCCATGAATAAGCTACTTGGATTTGTCCTTGTCATGTAATCTGTTTACTCTACATCGGTATTGAGGATTTGCTCAGAAGTTTTTTCGCCGATTTTTGAAAAATAATCATTAAAATGGTTTGCGATGTCGTTAGGGTCACTGATCTCATCGTTATTCACCAGGAAGTTCGTGGGAGCTAGCAGTTAATTGCGAGATTATTGAATTGCACTCCTTAGAATTTCCCAGGTTTTTTTCATGTCATTCTTATTGAGAAATAGGATGTTTTCATAATACATAGCTTTACTCTTCCACTTTACTTTGTTGAATATGTCACAAAACATCTTGTATTTCTTTTTATTTTGTTCAGTTGGGGTTTTTAGCTTTTTTTGGAAGAGTTTTTCTTTATTTAGGCTAGATTGTAAAAGACCTTTTGTCATCCAGGGTTGCTGCCTTATATATTTATTGTTTTGGGCTACTTCTTTTAGTGGAAATGCCGTGTTGAATGCAATAAGGTATAAGTCGATAAAAATATTGAATGCTTCATTTACACTAGTCGAGTCCAGTGTCGATGAGAAATCAGTTTCGGTCAGTAGGCATTTAAATGTTCTGCAGTTACAGCTATTGAAAATTCGTCTCATATTGTGTGTTTTGCTTTCTTTCTTCGTCGGATTTGATTGGCAATAAAATGTACCAAAATGGTCGGCCAGATCTGTAATAACTACCCCAGTTCTGTAATTAGGTGATGGACTGTTGGAAAGGATATGGTCTGTTAAGGTAGCAGAGTATTCTGTCACACGAGTTGGTTTTGTGATGAGCGGAAGAAAGCCTTGGCTGATTATGGTGTCTATATATTCTATTGTTTTAGGATAGTTTTGAAATTTTAACAAATCAATGTTCATGTCTCCCATAATATAAGACGTTCTATGTTCCTGGTTTATTTTTTCAATAATCTGGAATAATAAGGAAATATACCTATCGAGATCAGCTTTGGGAGGGGTATTTGGTCAAAATATCACACCAACCACAAATGATCGATGATTATTTAATATCTCCACAAAGAGAGACTCAAAAACATGAGGTATGGACACAGTGAGATCTTTTTGTATTTTGTACTTTAAAGTGCTTTTTAGCTTATCTTGACAAAGTCAAGCTGAGCTATTGCCATCACTTCTCGTCCGTCGGCGTACGTTAGTGCGTACATTAGTACGTACGTCCACAATTTCCTTTGGCACACCTCACAGGTCGCATTTATGATCAGATTACTTTGAAACTTGGTATGCTTGTTTGGGGTGACCTCTAGATGGGAGCTATCGATTTTCTTCAATTTGCGTCAAAAAAATGTTGCCGCGGCCAACGTTCTTAGAACTTTGTTTAGTCAAACCACAATATTTCCCTTTGGCACATGCTACAGGGCACATTTATGACTGGATTGCTTTGAAACCTGGTATGCTTATTTAGGGTGACCTCTAGATGGGAGCTATCGATTTTCTTCAATTTCCGGCAAAAAAGTCTTGCCACGGCCAACGTTCGTAGAACTTAGTTTAGTCAAACCTCAATATTTCCCTTTGGCACACCCTACAAGGCACATTTATGATCAGATTGCTTTGAAACCTGGTATGCTTGTTTGGGGAGACCTCTAGATGGGAGCTATCGATTTTCTTCAATTTCTGTCAAAAAATGTTGCCGCGGCCAACGTTCTTAGAACTTAGTTTAGTCAGAAGACTCAATATTTCCCTTTGGCACACCCTACAGGGTACATGTATGATCAGATTGCTTTGAAACCTGGCATGCTTGTTTGGGGTGACCTCTAGATGGGAGCTATTGATTTTCTTCAATTTCCGTCAAAAAATGTTGCCGCGGCCAACATTCTTAGAACTTAGTTTAGTCAAACCACAATATTTCCCTTTGGCACACCCTACAGGGCACATTTATGTTTTGATTGATTTGAAACCTGGTATGCTTATTTAGGGTGACCTCTAGATGGGAGCTATCGATTTTCTCCAATTTCCGGCAAAAAATGTTGCCACGACCAACGTTCGTAGAACTTAGTTTAGTCAGACCTCAATATTTCCCTTTGGCACACCCTACAGGGCCCATTTATGATCAGATTGCTTTGAAACCTGGTATGCCTGTTTGGGGAGACCTCTAGATGGGAGCTATCGATTTTCTTCAATTTCTGTCAAAAAATGTTGCCGCGGCCAATGTTCTTAGAACTCAGTTTAGGCAGAAGACTCAATATTTCCCTTTGGCACACCCTACAGGGTACATTTATGATTGGATTGCTTTGAAACCTGGCATGCTTGTTTGGGGTGACCTCTAGATGGGAGCTATCGATTTTCTTCAATTTCCGTCAAAAAATGTTGCCGTGGCCAACGTTCTTAGAACTTAGTTTAGTCAAACCACAATATTTCCCTTTGGCACACCCTACAGGGCACATTTATGATTTGATTGCTTTGAAACCTGGTATGCTTATTTAGGGTGACCTCTAGATGGGAGCTGTCGATTTTCTTCAATTTCCGGCAAAAAATGTTGCCACGGCCAACGTTCGTAGAACTAAGTGTAGTCAGACCTCAATATTTCTCTTTGGCACACCCTACAGGGCCCATTTATGATCAGATTGCTTTGAAATCTGGTATGCTTGTTTGGGGAGACCTCTAGATGGGAGCTATCGATTTTCTTCAATTTCTGTCAAAAAATGTTGCTGCGGCCAACGTTTTTAGAACTTAGTTTAGTCAGAAGACTCAATATTTCCCTTTGGCACACCCTACAGGGTACATTTATGATTGGATTGCTTTGAAACCTGGCATGCTTGTTTGGGGTGACCTCTAGATGGGAGCTATCGATTTTCGTCAATTTCCGTCAAAAAATGTTGCCGCGGCCAACGTTTTTAGAACTCAGTTTAGTCAGACCACAGTATTTCCCTTTGGTACACCCGACAGGGCACATTTATGATTTGATTGCTTTGAAACCTGATATGCATGTTTGGGGAGACCTCTAGATGGGAGCTATCGATTTTTTTCAATTTCCATCAAAAAATGTTGCCACGGCCAACGTTCTTAGAACTTAGTTTAGTCAGAAGACTCAATATTTCCCTTTGGCACACCCTACAGGGCACATTTGTGATCGGATTGCTTTGAAACCTGGTATGCTTGTTTAGGGTGACCTCTAGGTGGGAGCTATCGATTTTCTTCAATTTCCATCAAAAAATGTTGCCGCAGCCAACATTCTTAGAACTTAGTTTAGTCAGTTTAGTTAGTTTAGTCAGACCACAATATTTCCCTTTGGCTCACCCTACACTACACATTTATGACTAGATTGCTTTGAAACCTGGTATGCTTATTTACGGTGACCTCTAGATGGGAGCTACCGATTTTCTTCCATTTCCGTCAAAAAATGTTGCCACGGCCAACGTTCTTAAAATTTAGTCTAGTCAGACCACAATATTTCCCTTTTGTACACCCTACAGGGCTTTGAAACCTGGCATGCTTGTTTGGGGACGTCTCTAGATGGGAGCTATCGATTTTCTTTGGTTTCTGTCAAAAAATGTTGCCACTGACAAAAAAAAATGACATTGGTACCAATGATCTTCAATTTTGCCATTTCATTTATAACTTACCAAGTTCAAGCTACAGTGTCATTGACACTTTCATTATGAACAAGCCAACACCCCCCTCTACCATCGTTAGGGCTGGGACGCAGTTTGATCAAAAGTGGATGGTAACCATTAAGTTTGAAGTCAACGTTGTCTGGTACCTTAAAAATTTCTGTAAGTCCGATAATGTCAAAGCTTTCATTATTATTTCGAAGGTTGCCCAGAAGACTGACTAGGGAGTCCCAGTGTGCATTTATACCCTGACAGTTGATATTGAAAAGCGATAATGGATTTTGTATGTCGGCCACTAGGTTTGTGTACTGTTCCGGGAAATAATATTTACAATCATCAATTGAAGATAAAAGGTCATCTAAATCACCTTCATCATTATTTTGGTTTTGACTGAACAGCTGTGAGAGACTGTCAGTTTGTATCTCATCTAGGGTTACACTATTTGGGCCCGCCATTTTTAATCTCATTGTTTATAACCGTTATAATGAAGCGGACACTGGTCGGCCTGGGGAAGTTGTTGATAGGCATTCTCTTTACATTACAAGTGTGTTTTCTATTTTGTCTTCTTCTGGCACATTGAGCGATGAATAACATATATAAAAGAAAGAATCTAAAGATTATTGTATACAAAACATACATGAACAAAAAAAGAAATAATCTGAAATGAACCAGCTAAGTTGGGAGCGCAAAGCAATAGTGTCCTCACGTTACAACATTTTTTCAGGCCAATGTTCAGTTGTGTGTCAATGGTGAAGTACAATTTGGATGGGGCTAGTGTTCAGACTACAGGTTACATAAAGGCACATCTATCTCTCATAAATTAACAAGAGAACACGAAGGACAAGAAAGGGTCAATTTGCTGTTTGTTTGACAATCCGAGCATCAACTGTCATTCTTATTCTGAAGGAGGTAGAGCTGCACGGACTTCACTGTCGAATGAAAAGACACGACTGTGTCAACGATTTGTAGCCCAAATCAACTAGTGACATATATATTCAATTGCTGAAGATTACAATGCGTGTCTTAGCTTTGGCCAGTTGAGCTCACGACAAAACTAGCTGTATTCGCATGGTTATATTTTATTGGTTCAGTGAGCTTCACATAAAAACTGGAAAAAAGTGAGGCAATATGTCTACAGAGACTATTAAATACTGGAGAAAGTATCAATGGATTGAGGATTTTTTTATTTTGTTTTTCAAACTGTAACGACAGTGAAGACTGAGCTGCAGTCACTGAGAGCGGATGAGATAAAAAAAAACCCAGTGTGTTAATGTGTTAATGACTGTACCGAGACCGACAATGTTAATGGTGGTACAAGAAGTTAAGGGGGTTGTACCAGGAAAGGTGAGTTGTACCCAAAATAAGTTTTGTCGGAGCCAATGAATCCCCATCTAGCAACAATACATGACTACTGAAAGACAACTAGCTGTTGTTGAAGGGGCTGTGGAAGATGCAATTGTGACCGACACAACCTCTCTGTCCACAGCCACATCAAAAACCAGCAATGTGCCAGTAATTTGCATAAATATACTCTCTTTACAGTTGTACTCAAAATAGGTTTTGTTAAGTTACAGTTATATCTGTTATGGGAACACTTGCATTGATTATGGGCCAATTTAATGCAGAGCTGCTTAAAGCATAATTGCATGACTATAACAGTTATGGCTGTGACTGGTCGGCGATATGAGCTAGAGAATCCAAAAATAGTACAACACAGAACTACTGCAAGTCAATGAACGGTTGTTGATGGGTGTGTGGGGTGGAGCAGGGGTGGGGGGAGGGGAGGGGGGAGGTAAAGTTGTGGTCAACACAATCTCACTCTCCATTAGACAAATATTGAGACCAAGGATTTAGAGCAGGTCTAGTAACCGCTCGACTCCGTCCGTCCGCCTGTCCGTCAGTCCGCCCGAAACACTTCTTCCGTCAAAGTTTTCTTGGCTTCTATGAAAGGGAATGATTTTATATTTGGTCTGCTGCTTCATAATGATGAGTTGTATCGTGTAAGCAATTTTCAGATCAGCAGTGCAGCCACTTCCTGTTTGCCGATACTTTGAAATTTTACTGTACCCACTGAACATTGAAATTTTTCGTCACTTTTCTTGGCTTCTATGCAAGGGATTTATTTTATATTTCATCTGGAGCTTGTTAATGATCAGTTGTATCGTGTATGCAATTTTCAGATCTGCCGTGTAGCCACTTCCTGTTTGCCGGTATTTTGAAATTTTGCTGTACCCTTTGAACAGTGAAATTTTTCGTCAAACTTTTCTTGGCTTCTATGCAAGGGATTGATTTTATATTTCATCTGGAGCTTGATAATGATGAGTTGTATCGTGTATGCAATTTTCAGGTCTGCCGTGCAGCCATTTCCTGTTTGCTGATACTTTGAAATTTTACTGTACCCACTGAACATTGAAATTTTTCGTTAAAGTTTTCTCGGCTTCTGTGCAAGGGATTGATTTTTCATTTCATCTGGAGCTTGATAATGTTTAGTTGTATCGTGTATGCAATTTTCAGATCTGTCGTGCAGCCACTTCCTGTTTGCCAATACTTTGAAATTTTACTGTACACACTGAATATTGAAATTTTCAGTCAAAGTTTCTCTGCTTGTATGAAAGGGCCCCAATGAACATTGAATTTTTCGTCAAACTTTTCTTGCCTTCTGTGAAAGGAATTGATTTCTCTACATGCAAAAAGAGTCGAAAGAGATTAATACATGTATCTCAATCAATTGCATGCAGCAACGCAGGTCTAAACATGGTATTGGTCTTGTTCTTTCTCGGAAATAAGCAGCTTATCAACAAAAATGTCAGTGTCAGAAATTATTTCCTACTCAATTTCAAATTTATTCATAAAAGGCAGAATATCAAAAGCATAAGTGTTCTCTCCTTCAAATGTTAATGACAGGTTTGAAATGGCTTTTACTACAAGTTTTCTATAAAGAACACATCACTAAAAATTAAAAATTTCTCAGTTGCTTTAAAAGCGCACAATAGTTTGGCATTCACATTTGAAAAAGATGAGTTAGATACAGCGTTTTCAAGGGCTAGCAGCAAAGCAATCCAGTTATGCAATAAATTTTCAATGCCTTTTTTATGATGCGCCACAAACCACATCCCATGCACATTGGGGAATACATAAACCTGGCATTTGTAGGCATCTGCATTCTCATGAAAATGTCTTTTAAATTTGCCACTTTGCTTGAAAAAATAATAAAAATTCCTCATAAAATTTGCAACTTTGACAAACTTATCAGATTTCATGATGGTGTCTTTAATTGCCAGTTTTATTCTGTGTTGTATGCAGTGAATTGAAACAATCCAGGGTCGCTCCCTTTTCAGTAGTGTGAAAAGGCCCTTCTTGACACCTGTATTCACAGCTGCCCCATCTGCAGTCACGGACACAAGAGAATTTAAGTAGTGCTCACACTGAAAGCCAAGTTTATTATTAAACACATTATCAATCGATTTTTTCAGATTTTCTGCTGTTGAGTCCCCATAAAATTCCATATCTTCAAGACTAGCCAGATAGTAAACAGCCCCACCCTCCCCAATAAATGAACAAAAACAAGTTCTTTCTCATGCCCAGTTTTCCTGGTTTACGACCCGTCACAAAGAACTGAATAAACATTGTCTGCATTGACTATTTCAGACAGTTTTTCACGGATACTATCGGCAATGCAATGAATCAATTCCCTTGCTATGAAATTACTTTCCATGCCACTGACTAAGCAAACACCATTAACCTTTTGACACCTCACCAAAGTTTTAAAGGAAAAAAGAGGCTGACCATCGATAGCCAGAATATAGGCTGTCTTGATAAGCTTTCCATAAGCATCCTGGGTCTGGTTTCTCAGTACACCATCTATTTTTGCTTGCACTACACCACGAGATATGATTTGGGCAGTTTCACTTGCAGCCATACTGCTAGTACTTGGAGTAGCATCAATGTCTGTTGGGTTTTTACCACCCCCGTTCAGTTTGAGGCCAATGGTATGGGCCTTACTGGAAAAGTGGCGCATGACACTCCATTTTGTCCGCGCATATTTTGCACCATACTGAAGAGACTTTTGCCTCGTCAGATGAGTCAGTTTTAAAACTTCCTTCCCCCTGTGAGCCCCCGTTTAAATAGCGAACCATTCACTTTATTGCCTTCTGTTTTCAGTTTCTTCATGTTGAACTATATCACGCAGTATAGAATCTACGGAGAATCTACTGGAGGCAAAACCTGATATTGGCACAGTTTCTGTCCCCCTAGCGGTTGGCGTCAATTTGAAACAAAATGTCGCCTTGCAAATGCGCTGCTAACAACTGCGATAATACTTTAAAAAAATACTGTGGATGGGGGTGTCATTGTATTGCATTCCGAAAGATAATAAGTTAGTTGACAGAATAATTACAGACCCCATTTAATACAATAGCGCCGTGTTTGCCAGATTATCAAGTTTTATGCATAAAAATGCCGTCTGGAGCAGGCTAGAGTGAAAATCTTGAATGAAATGGTTCGTTTGACCTTCAAGTTCAGATTATTTGCTGTACCACTCGAAAATAACACGACCTGTGAGGTGTATATGTGTGTATATGTTTGTTGCTTTGTTTGAGGTCTACTATGAATGTGTGCCATTGCAGACTCCATTGTTTTTCGGCCTTGCACGATTCAGCCCAATAATATTCGGGTACTATTCAGCCTCCCATTGGAGGTATAATTTTAGTATTTAAAAAGGAGGGGGGTGAAAATGTCTGCTCCCACTCCTACCCCAAGCCAGCATCTAATATATGAAGTATATAATTAAATATCACAAATTATCCCATTTATTTATCTATTTAATCATTTTGGTTTTCTGACACTTTCCACATCCAGAGTCATAGTGTGTCTGGCAGTTTTACATCTGGAAGAAACTGGTGTACCAGTAGCAGAGAACCACTGAAAATCAATGAGTAACTACCAGACTCATAGTTCTAGATGGTTTGTAAAAACAGCATTTTCAGTTTCTTCCCCTGTAATTTGGTTCCCTCTTGAAAAATTATGACAGCAATCCAGCCCTAATAAGTTATTTATCAGTTGTTACTTTCAGTAGGTAAGGCTGTTTCACAACCATAATAAATGTATAAAATAAGTATAAAGTTGTCAGTGAAGTTCAATAACCATAATTTATAGAATAATACAGAGTGCTATAAGCAGTAGCATGTTATCTCTTCCCAATATTACAGGTGCAAAAAATGGGTGCAAAGTTGTAAATTAACAAATTTGAATGGAAGTCCACCTGAAAAATTACAGAATCTGCTCAGAACATTTTGAGAACATAATATTCTGTTCATGAATCCTGATGATTGGAAAACAAACTGGTTGGGAATGCAGTCCCAATTCTGTTTTATGTTCCCAATCCATCTACTAAACTCTTGGCTGAAAAAGAAAATTACCGAACAGACAGACGGAAGGTCTCCAGCTCAAAACACAATGTACTGAAGGTAACAATAGACTCCAAGAAGGAAACAGATGAGAGCTCTTATACAATATCAAAGAGTAAAGATCAGTAGGTAAATCAAAAGGTAAATTTGGAAAAAATAACATTGATTAAATTTTGAAGCAAGACTCTGTTTCTTCCAGAAAATCTGCAAACACTCTTCATTTCTCAGGTAAAAATGACAAAACGACACAAGAAGGGTTACCGGTGGAGAGATGAAGATAAAATTAATAGCAGATATATTATTGTGATGATACAAGCCATCAAATATATCATTCAGCTCTTTGTCATTATCTGCATACATGGAAATGTCAAATTCCAAAATTTTGACCTACAAAAACCTAAAACAAGTCAAAAAAAATCTAAACACGATAGGACAATTATCAAAGTTATGTATCTTTAAAAATGTTTTAACAGTTGATTAAAATGTTTATTTTAGCATTTGCAATTTATATTTAGTAAGATCATCATTTCTGTTACAATTTATTTATTATTTTCCAATCAAATGTCATGTAAGTTACAAGAATAAAACATTCCAGTAACGGCACATGAAACTGTGGTAGGAACACAAAGCTCTGAGAAGTGTCTCTCAACATTTCTGATTAAAATTCATGTAATTTTTACTGGTTTGAAATTAAGTCTAAATGACATCCTCATGTATCAATTTCAGTATGGAGATGGGGAAGTTCTGTATTCCGGAAAGTAGCAGCAAACTTTTTAGTGTAGGAGAGACATGTGACTACGAGTATCTAGGGGTAAATATAAACATCACAGGAGGAGGCATCTACCAAAACCACACAAATAAATTGATTCTGAAGGGGAAGTGAATCCTTAACCAAATGAAATTTATAGGGAGAAACAGTTTCAATAAGGTTTTCGTGGAGAAACAGTTACAGTTACTAAACTGATTTCTTGTTTCATTGTTTGTACATTTCCTGGGTGACTAGGTGATTTGTATATATTACTATTTTTTTGAGAAACTCTTATCTAATTTTGATTGGGTTGTTTTTTGTTTGAACTTCAAAATCATTTTTCAGGACCGGAGAGTGATATATATCAGAAATGTGAATCTACTGTGAAGTTTGAGAAAGCTAAAACCCCTATACTTTATCATGTTCACCTTTTACCAAATAGGTGCAGAAGATGACAGTATAATTATTTTTCTGAAAAATCTCTTCAAAGTCTTTTTGGGGGGTACCATAGCTTATGACCTCTCTCTAGTCTTTCATTGCAAAAAAGCATTTAAAGCTTGTTCCTTTTAGGGGGCATAAGGTTTGTTTTGTTTTGGGGTTTTTTTTTTAGAAAAAAGTAATAAAACTTGAATGGGGATTTCTTTATATAATAACGCAGGAAGATCTGACTTTTTCATGAGATAAAGGCTTGCAAAAGGAATTCTAGGAACACAAGTCTACAATATATGATATGAAATGATGAAAAAATGAAGTTGAAAAAATGTGTGGTTTAGGACAAATGAAGACTCTGGAACAGTTTCTTTGAAGGGGCTCTCGTTTTCCATAAACTGAACAATACAATTCTTGGGAGGAATTGGAGACTTGAGACAGGAGGCTAAGTTGGATGAGGGGGAAAGCAAATGATGAACAGTCATTACTGTAAATGGAAGACAGAGAGGGGAAGTGCAAAAATTTGAGACAAAATTAGTGTCTGCATTGTTGAGGATCATGAGGGAGAATCAGGGATGAATAAGTCAGGTGCTGTAGGTTTTGCTCATCTGAGAATCATTCATCTGTGTGGTATTAGGTTTCTTTCTGTCAAAATCTTCAGCATAGGACTTCACTGCAGTGGAAGGTGGTGTGTGCTCTTTTGAGTTCATTTCATATGAACATGACTTATCCACCATGTTAATGGCATGTTACAGTGCGAGACACTGAAAATATTGCAAAGTCTCAAAGAGATAATCTCAGGAAAGTTTATGCAAACAAAGTTTTTATTATTTTTGATTGTACTAACCCAAGTTAGTCACAGGTGGTGTTCTGCTCTTGGGAATCAATATTTTAATTACTCTACATCAGGTTTGTCGTATGAGATTGAAACTAATTTCTGAGTGGAAGAACCTATTTGATTCATATCCTTTTTCTTGAACAGCTGCAGAGCTTTTCAGATGAGAGTATTGTTTTCCATAAACTGTCCCAGCATAACAACATGGGATGAGCAGCTAATAGTTTGTGAAATCAGTATATATAAAAAAATTATTAGCAAATTTATTTCAAGAATTAAAATTTATAAGCCATTTTTCAATTTTTCAATAAATATTGTTTAAACCAAAAAACTCTGATAATTTTGCAATTATTCATTGAAAGGTGCCATTGGCACTTAACAATGAATAGTTAAAAAAATATTAGCAAATATATTACAAGAATTAAAATTTATAAGAAATAATTGTATTAAGAAACGAATCAAAACTTATGATATGTTATGTTCCCTTAAAATCCTATAATTTTCCAATAATTCATTGTATGGCAACACTGGCGCATAACAATGAATAATTATTAGCAAATAGATTACAGAATTAATTATATTAAGAAACGCACCAAAACTTATAGAATATTAATTAAATTTGATAAAAAATCTTATAATTTTGCCAGTATTCATTGAAACACACAACCTTGCTTAAGCATAAGTAATACAAAATTATATTTCATACTGCATAAATATTATTAAAGTTATTGTCCATCCCATGTTTTGCGATTTCAATCACTGCGTGGTGTGGTAAAGTGTAAGAAATATACACGAATTTAGGGAATATGAATCATTTTCATCCTTGTTTATTAGCTTAAACATACGAACTAAAGAAGGTACTTTTGACTCTAGTACTTACATTCTGCGCGATTTATTGCATACTGGGCGTGATTTTTATTTTTTGTACTGAATCTTTGTAAAAACGTTTGTGAAAAAGTCGAATTTTCCCCATAGCCTCAGTGTTATTTTGGAGCTATTCTGATGCCAACTGCTAGAGGGCCGGATAACAATAGAGAGTATTGGGAGTGAACGCTCCCCCCAACCTCCCTGACTCTTTTGACAAGCATCCTTTGAAACAAATGTATAAATAGAACTGAACACGGATGGAAATTTTGACGGTGAAAATATATGTAACCCACTAAAATTAGTTCTGGATTTTAAATGGCAGATTATTAAAAGTGTGGAAAATGGATGCGTAAATTCCAAATCGGGCACATCAATTCGAGTCACTGGTGAAATGGAGCGACAGGTGTCACGTATATAAAAGAAAATAAGGAACGGGGCAACATTCCGCATGTCTTTGATAAAAAAATATACGGAAGTATTAAAACGTTTCTCAGATCTCAAAATGGCCACCGTTTTTTTTTTATCTGAACATGCGTGTTTGTTTTTTGGTAGGAGTAAGGTCTGGGCAAGTTGTCAATGTACAACCCTCTTTCTGTTATTGTGGGCCGCACGAATGACCCAAAGCGACCCAAAATGGACCCAAGACAACCCAAAACGATCCAAAACGGATCCACAATGGAACTGAAATGGACCTGACATTGGTCAATGACCAGTACCAGGTCCTGACGGAAAGTTATCTCTCGTTAACGAGAGATAACGCGCCACAGGTGCTAACCAATGATTAATCAAATGAGAAGACGAAAATATGACAATATAGGTTATAAGTGAACAAATTTATTTGATAGCACTGTAAACGGGGATTGGTCAAATAGTACCGCGGTCGAATGGTACCACGGTCACTTCGCATTGTTTGGAAAGTCTGGAATATCTTGAAGGTTTCTTGAAGAAACCATGCCAAGATGGATGTCATTCGGAATTTGGAACTGATTTCCATCACACTACTTATTTTTGGGTCAGTTAAAAAGGTGATAAACCAGCTTCCTGTGTGTGTTTACTTAATTGGTGGGGGGGGGGGGGGGGGGGGGGGGGGGTATATTTGAGATAGGGCCAAGTCTTGCTACATGGGGAAAAAACCACACTTTTGTTATTACTGGTAATTTGTTTTATTTCCATCATGGTTGTTCATCAAAACATAACATAATATCAATGAAGCATAAAAAAATACAAGTACAAATAATACATCACAGCAGAAGATAGAAAATGTCAACAGAACATAAAACAATACAAGTACAAATGATACATCACAGCAGAAAATAAGAATATTTTCATTGAACATAAAACAAATCAAGTACAAATAACAGAAATAGCACAGAATAGCACACATGATTCTTAGGGCTGGTTTATTAGCGGCCCAGTAGAAATACTTGAAAACCATTGGGCTTATTAGGGGCCATCGACTCGGCCCTTGAATAAACCCTCGGACTGTCAGCAATTTCTACTTGGTCGCTAATAAATCATTGTACCCCTCGCAAATCATGTTTTTGTATAATTAGCACATTAATGAAGAGAAAGAGAGCTCAATAGTCAGATGAAAGCCGGAATAATTTTGAAGTAGTTGATTAATAGTTGAATTTAGAAAAAATGGACACACGAAGAAAGTACTTGGAAATTATTCACTGAAAAAGCACACCTCGCAGTAATAACAATAGTTGAACCTAAAATAATGTCTACTTGACTTTTTCAACTGGGCTCATTGAGGAAATCACAATCGACTTGATACAGTAAGTGATAGGTAATAGGGGGGGGGGGGGGGGGGGCTACAGCATCCATTTTGAATATATATTCGCATGTTCCTCCCCCCCAGAAAACGTAAACACGCATGAATTTTACCAGTATATAGTATGCTTGCATAACCAAATTCTTTGCACCATCATTCCGCCAATGCTTTCATCAATTCATGTGCATGTGTGATTCTTGTCCACATTTTATCATGAATGCGGTACCACAGGCAGTTATTTCTGATGAAACTATGAGCTTTTCATGCTAATGACATGTAGGCTAAATTAAAATAATCTAAAATGTCGGTTATCGGAAAATATTCGATTCGGTTTCTTTCGTTTTTTAATAACCTAAAACAGCTCGGTTCTCAGAAACAGAAGCAGTGATACTTGATAAATACATGGAGTAGTGCTTTAACCGGGCATGGCAGCCACAATGAAGATAGAGTGCACCAGAAGTTTTATGTGCTTGTTTTTTTTATATTCACACTTTTTATTTTCAGCTGTTTTCTCTTTTCAAAGTTGTTTGGGGTCAGGTGGGATTCGTTTTGGGTCAGTTTTTGGTCGTTTTAGGTGAATTGTGCTGCCGGTTAGCGTGTTCACTGTTGTGTGTGGATTTTTAAGCGAACTACTGTGTCATCAACTCATTTCATAACGAAGGAAAGGAAATTGTTTGGAATTGTACTTTAAACGCTTCAAATAGTGAGTGATTCTTAAAAATTTCCCAACATCAAAACTTAATGGAATGTTTCCATTGACGCAAGGATTAAAACACACCCAAGAACAGAGGCGAGCGATTATTTGCGCACCCTGGACAATTTTTGCATGAGCGATGGTGCGCGAGAGCAATCGCGCGCCTTTCCCATGCGTCACTGCTCTGTGACCTTCAACATTGTAAATCGTAAACAATTGATTTCCGCATGATAAATTTATTATGTTTCGACCCTCGTTCATGAAACTTCATAGGTAGGTTGGCATCAGATAGAGGAAGAACCCTATTTATTTTGGACTTGCTAGGTGAAAGGTGAAGGTCACAGTGGCCTTCAACATAGTAAATCATAAACAATTGGTTTCTGGATGATAATTTGATAATGGTTTGACCCACATTCATAAATCTTCATAGGTAGGTTGGCCTAGGTGAGTGGAAGACCCCTATTTATTTTTGACTCACGTGGTCAAATGCCAAGGTCACAGTGACCTTGAACATAATAATTCATTAACAATTGGTTTCCAGATGATAATTTGACAATGGTTCTACTTACGTTCATGAAACTTCATAGAAAGGTTGGTCATTGGTGCAAAAAAGAGCCGTATTTATTTCGGAATCACTAGGTCAAAGCTCAAGGTCACAGTGCCCCTTCACATAGTAAATTGTAAACAATTGGTTTCTGGACGATAAGTTGATAATGATTAAACCCACTTTTGTGCTCTCACAACTCGACATTGGATCGGTGATCCTATCGGCATTTTTTATTTCTATTTTGTTCTGTTTCAATCAGAGTTTCAAGCACCGAAGCAAAGAAAATAGGTGACTTACGCGACTTAACAGAACTACCCAGTTTGAAAATAGATTACGTCACTTAGGATGCCAAAAATTCTCTGCTGAAAATATATCCACAACAGACGTATTTTCTAACACAGTATTTTTATTTCGTTTTACTGACGACTGTTAACTGTTGGGCCGTCTATTCCCAGAAAACACAAATGGAATTGAAACACATGAAAAAAAGCTTTAGTGATGACAAAAAAAGCCTTGTACAGGGCACAAATGTACATATGAAGGATCTTGAAAAAGTACCTTCCAAGTAACCATCTTACATCTAGTAGTCCAGTTCATACTTTCAGTTTTAGGAAATTATTAGCGTAGTAGACTTTGGTGAAAGACAACCACAGGAGGTTGCTGGGTGGGAGGGGGAATTGGCACAAATAAGATGGGTGGGGTCTTGAAGAAGAGGGTTGCAGTGGGGGATTTTCAATCAATAATTACTTTGTAATTCTTAGCTTAACTTGACAAAGTCAAGATAAACTATTGCCATCATGCGTGCGGAAGTCTGTGAGTCTGTTCACATTTTCCTTTAGCACGGGCTACACCCCGCAGTTCTTGTCTGATCATCACAAAATTTCATATGCAGGTTTGGGGTCATGTCTAGATGACAACGTCCCCTTTTGGTCGCGATCGATCAACCGGTATGGCTGCCCGAGCCCATAACCCGAAAACCATTAGCACAGTCTATTGGTCGTATTTATGAAAGGATTTCATTGTAACTTGGTAGGATGCCTCTGTATAATGCCTAGATGAGAACGTCCCCTATTGGGCATGATCTGTCAACCGTGATGGCTGCCCAAGCCCGAAACCCAAAAACTTTTAGCACACTCTGCAGGTCATGTTTAATATGGAGGGATTTCATTGTAACTTGGTAGGATGACTCCTTATGATGTCTAGATGAGAATTTCCCCATTTGGGCATGATCTGCCAACCGTGATGACTGCCCGAGCCCAAAACCCGAAAACCTTTAGCACAGTCTACAGGTCATATTTATTGAGGAATTTCATTGTAACTTGGTGGGTTGACTTCATATAATGTTTAGATGAGAAAGTCCCCTTTTGGTTGTGATTGGGCAGCTGTGACGGCTACAGGTGCCCAAAGCCTGAAATCCTTGAGCACAGTCTACAGGTCATATTTATGAAGGGATTTCATTGTAACTTCGTAGGATCACTCCAGATGATGCCCAGATGAGCTTGTCCCCTTTGGCTGCAATCATTCAACCATGATGGCTGCCCGAGCCCAAAGCCCGAAAACCTTTAGCACAGTCTACAGGTCATATTTATGAAGGGATTTCATTATAACTTGGTAGGTTGACTTCATATAATGCCTAGATGAGAACGTCGCCTTTTGGACACGATTGGGCAACTGTGATGGCTACAGGGGCCCGAAGCCCGAAAACCTTTAGAACAGTCTACAGGTCATAATTATGAAGGGATTTCATTGTAGCTTGGTAGGATGACTCCAAATAATGTCTAGATGAGAACATCCCCTTTTTGGTCGCGATCATTCAGCCTTTATGGCTGCCCGAGCCCAAAGACCTTTAGCATAGTCTATAGGTCGTATTTATGGAAGGATTTCATTGTAACGTGTTAGGTTGACTCCATATAATGCCTAGATGATGACATCCCCTTTTGGTCGTGATTGGTCAACTGTGATGGCTACAGGTGCCCGAAGCCCGAAAATCTTGAGCACAGTCTACAGGTCATATTTATGAAGGGATTTCATTGTAACTTCGTAGGATCACTCCAGATGATGCCCAGATGAGATTGTCCCCTTTGGTTGCGATCATTCAACCATGATGGCTGCCCAAACCCGAAGCCCAAAAACCTTTAGCACAGTCTACAGGTCATATTTATGAAGGGATTTCATTGTAACTTGGTAGGTTGACTTCATATAATGTCTAGGTGAGAACGTCCCCTTTTGGACACGATTGGGCAACTGTGACAGCTACAGGGGCCCGAAGCCCGAAAACCTTTAGAACAGTCTACAGGTCATAATTATGAAGGGATTTCATTGTAGCTTGGTAGGATGACTCCAAATAATGTCCAGATGAGAACATCCCATTTTGGTCCTGATCATTCGGCCTTTATGGCTGCCCGAGCCCAAAAACCTTTAGCATAGTCTATAGGTCGTATTTATGGAAGGATTTCATTGTAACTTGTTAGGTTGACTCCATATAATGCCTAGATGATGACATCCCATTTTGGTCGTGATTGGTCAACTGTGATGGCTACAGGTGCCCGAAGCCTGAAAATCTTGAGCACAGTCTACACGTCATATTTATGAAGGGATTTCATTGTAACTTCGTAGGATCACTCCAGATGATGCCCCGAAGAGAATGTCCCCTTTTGGTTGTGATCATTCAACTATGACGGCTACAGGGGCCTAAAGCCCAAAAACCTTTAGCACAGTCTACAAGTGATATTTATGAAGGGATTTCATTGTACCTTGGTAGGATGACTCCAAATAATGTCTAGATGAGAATGTCCCCTTTTGATCGCGATCATTCAGCCTTGATGGCTGCCCGAGCCCAAAACCTCAAAACCTTTAGCATAGTCTATAGGTCATATTTATGGAAGGATTTCATTGTAACCTGTTGGTTTGACTCCATATAATGCCTAGATGATGAGTTCCGCTTTTGGTCGTGATTGGTCACCTGTGACGGTTTCAGGGGCCCGAAGCCTAAAAACCTTGAGCACAGTCTACAGGTCATATTTATGAAGGGATTTCATTGTAACTTCGTAGGATTACTCCAGATGATGCCCAGATGAGAATGTCCCCTTTTGGTTGCAATCATTCAACTATGATGGCTGCCTAAGCCCAAAGCCCAAAAACCTTTAGCACAGTCTACATGTCATATTTATGAAGGGATTTCATTGTAACTCGGTAGGTTGACTTTATATAATGTCTAGATGAGAACGTCCCCTTTGGACGCAATTGGGAAACTGACGGCTACAGGGGCCCAAAGCCCAAAAACCTTTAGAACAGTCTACAGGCCATATTTATGAAGGGATTTCAATGTAACTTGATAGGATGACTCGTTTTGGAATAATTTCACTGTAACTTGGTAACTTTTGTTGATATACGTTAACTGTGAGGGCCACATACATTAACTGTGAGGTCATATTAACCCACCCCTCAGCTCTTTAGTACAGTGTACACCTCATATTATTTTTATCAAAAACATAGCATACAGGGAACAGAAATGAACATATTCCCAATTATCATAATTGTTGTCTTATTTCATAATCCTTTCATAAACATTGAACATTATCCTTTTCATCAAACACAACACACAAGTTAAGCTACAGTGTCATTGACACTTTCGTTTAACTTGGCATAGAATGCATCATAGACAACTGGACCTGGATTAATCAAGCATTAATGGAGGTCCATGAGCTGAAAATATGAAGGACAGCAGGGGGTGGTAAACAAATATTCTTAATTTTCCCCACTTGCCTATGAAGTCGTCCTACTTGACTGCAGTCTCCCTATTTTTCTGGAGGGAGATATGAAGTCTCCCTAAAATTCACCCGTAGGCTTGTCCCTACGAGGGAGTATATAGTAATCACATTGTTTGTCATACCCCGCTGTTCCTTAGCTGGTTCATCCATTCCTCTGTCCTGCTCATTTCTTGAAGTACCTATTATGCCAACACAATATGCTATTATAATCTTATTAATCGCTCTTCTTAAAAAGAGTAATTTTGGGCATTTTTTTGTTCATGGCCAAATCATTAAAAAATAGAAAAAGTGAAAAAGAGTAAAAAAAACATCCAAACTGGTCCAATGAGGGTCTGAGCTGCATGGTACAGAGCCTGATCTCCCATCCTTCCTCTCTAGCAGAGTCCACCTCCCACCAAACATGCAAAATAGGCTTCATATCAGTTTCTTACTTTCAGCCGTTATCTTTGAGGTTGCTTTTTTCCATGTCTCTACAAAAAACAAAGATTTAATGGTAGTTTTGAGCAATTCAAAGTCGCAAACAGTATGAAAATGGTAGATATGTTATAAAGTTGCTGTGGACTGATTTCTTCAAATCTTACCAAAGTAACACACACAAGTGCCTATCCTCTTAGTATCTCTTTTGTGAACAAGAGGGCAAATTTTGGAGAATCCTAAGGAAAAACCCTTTGGAAGCTTTAAAATAGTCAAAAGGCAAAATTTAAGCCAAACTGATCTGACCAGGTGCCGCTTGTGCATGGTGCACAAAACCTGGTAACCCATCACCTATTGTCGACTTCCCTCCAGCTGTGCACAAAGTCAATTTCCTCTTTTTCACAAACAATTTTTTCTCCTCTGATTTTTCCCCGCTGTATAAATTCAAGAAAAACGGCAGTTTTGGAAGATGTTTTGTAAGAGCTTATATGAAGTTCACCAATGATTTCTTTCAGGAAATTGCTTCTGAAAAATCTTTGAATATGCAAAGATAATGATTTTTGGTCACCCATTTTCTATTTGACCCAAGATGAAGGGTAGGCTCTCAAAATCGGTTGTCCCTGATGCCGTTGTGCCAGTTGCAGACTCAGAATGATTGAAATCTGTGGGTGTCAAGCCTGCCCTAGATAGTACAATGGAGCCAATATGGATATGATCAGTCTCGGATTGAGAACCATTCAAGAAAGCCCCTTCGGACCATCATTACTCTGATACAGCAGTACCATCTTTTATTATTGTCCAATGGGTCACCCTAACATCTTAATATCTGTGATGACAGAACTGCAACAGAATCATGAGCTGTAATGATAAAATTGTTTTTTTCATCTACATTACGATCAATGACAGGATGAGGAGGTGGTGCCAGAGGAACCGGCAATGCCTTGAGATCCTTTGTAGAATTAGATTTGAGAATGGACTTCACTTTGAACAACATCGTCTTTGTCCAAACTATGCATACAGCGCAATGAAAGTTTGGATGGCATCCATTGCAAGAAATCCAGTCTGTGTGGTTGTCATTGATGTGTTTCTTAAGCTGGCAGGTATTACAGGTAGCAACATGAGGTATCTTGAACACTGGAACCTGAGAAATATAAGCAGACAAGTTAGATTACATGTGTGACAGAGACAAAATGATACAGAAATCTCAAAAAGCCTGGAAAAAACATAATTATAATTGACCTACAAGCACAATAGGTAACAACACCGTCAACTGGGGTGACTTTAGACACTGAGGTGACTTTGGACAAAGTATAGAAAAATGTTTGGTTTTGCGACACTGTGGTCACCTTTACTTTTTTTGATAATATTCTCATAGGGTTTTCTTGAGTGGGATATGAGTGTGTTATATGAGAATAACTTCAACTTTTATACTGATCCCTGCTATTTTCATTTCTTATCTTTTGCAGGATGGAAAAGTGATTGCAGAGGCAAGGTTCGAACTTCTGGTGCTCCACGATAACACAAGAGAGACACATACTCAGATTATTTTTATTTTGTGCATAAAAGAGTCAGTTATAAGAACATAACTTGCTTATATGTAGACTTCACATTTAGAGGTCAATCAGTGTTTGTCCAATGTCACCCCATGATTTAGGTTCATGCTTGGGGTGACTTTGGACACATAGTGGGCACCAAAAGTTTGACCATTAGGGCGATTCTCCTGTTACATACGTTACATTCAGAGAGGTTTTTGTAGGATTTAGGCACTACAGTTCTGAAATGCCACTATTGTCACTATTTTCATAGGATTTCCATAAATGATAAAATAAAAAATAGGTTTATGTACTGTTATACCAATACACAATGACATTCATCTGAATGTCTTTCTGGTATTGGTGTACTTAAACGACCCCAACTATTCTTTTATAAAACTATGACTCATTTCCTGTTAAAATATTGAAAATGGAAGCATAATTTCATATGTAAAGTGCATAAGTCCTACAAAAACCTCTCTGAATGTAGCAGACATAGCAGGAGAATCGCCCATTACAGTACGGTACCTAATATTTAGTCACTTTCAGGACATAAATAAAGCTTAAAAATGCCTGGAACATACAAGAAACTGCCTGGATCAAGAGGATACAAGAATTATTCTGACGAGAGTCTCGCGATGGCAACAGATGCTGTTAAAAAAGGAATGTCAATTCGAAAGGCCTGTGAACAATTTGGCGTGAAAAGGGGAACTCTCTATAACAAAGTAAAAAATTTACACATGTCCACAGCTGGAGGACAGACTGTTTTAAATTGTGTTGAAGAGCAAGCTATTGTTAAGCATTTGCTGATTTTATCTACATGGGGATTCCCATTTGGAAAGATTGACTTAAGAAATTTAGTAAAGTTGTATCGAGATAAGCAAGGCCGAACTGTTCCTAACTTTAAAGAGAACTTTCCTGGAGAGGATTGGTGTAGGTTATTTCTGCAAAGACATGAAAAAGATCTAACTGTAAGAATGTGTCAGAATATTTCTAGGAAAAGGGCGTCTGTTGATGATGAATCCATTGATGAATATTTTTCTAATCTGAAGGAGGTTTTAAAAGATGTTCCGGCACAAAACATAATAAACTATGATGAGACCAATTTGATGGACGACCCAGATTCAAAATAAATGTTTTGTTACTCTGTTTAGTATTTTTTAAAAACACCCTCTTAGTCCAAAGTAGCCCCTATTGAGATGCCACTTTGGAAACTCCTTCAAACAAATTACTGTCCAAAGTCACACCACACCATGGGGTGACTTTGGACACTTTTCAGACAAAAAAAAAATGTAGAAAATGAAGAATCCCAATATCAAGTCTATAGTATTTGTGTTGCTGCTGATTAGTAGTCTGTGACCACGTAAAACATTCATTGAATAGAAGCACTGTTCACAAAAAATCAAAAATGAAAGATAAAATTGTCCAAAGCCACCCCTGTTTTAGAGACTGGAAGTGGAACAAAAAATCAACATTTTTGAACCTAACATAGAGACAAAAATGGTTAAAAAATGATTAGGATTAAGCAATAAACTAATACATATTAGAAGATATAAGTACAGTAATCAAAATATGTATTATAGTACCTAAGCCAACCAAAGACCCCAACTTTGGAAGGGGGGGAGGTACAAGTTATGTTAAGAAAACAGATTTTGTAACAATCTACTCACTGATCTAGTGGGGAAAAATTGTCCCTTCACAACTTTTGTTGTTAGCAATGGCCACGCAGTGTTATGGCATAAGCTTTACTGCCACTGCAGAGAGGAAACAGACGGTTGCATTGGATGTGCAATAAAAATACATGGCATTGAAGTACTGAGAGGATCTACAGGAAAGTGGCTAGCATGTACCAAAAAATTCTAGCATGGAAATTAAAATTTTATACCAAATTGTATTTCGTATTATACTTGCCAAAGTAAACACAAGTGCCTATTCCTCTTATTATGTCTCAGGTGAAAAAGAGGGCAAATTTTGGAGAATCCGAATGAAAATCTTCAGGAAGCCTTAAAATTGTGAAAAGACCAAATTTAAGCCAACCGGTCTAACCTGGTGCTGTTTGTGCATGGTGCACAAAACCTAATGACCTGTATCCCATAAATAACAGTCACCTTTTATCCATTTCCTGCCGGCCATGCATAGAGTTAATTTCAAAACTTTTCAAAAGACAATGCTGCATGTTTCCATGCCACTGGGTAGGCGAGCACATATAAATGACAGTTTGTATTGTGGGGAGGCCAATATTCTTGTGTTACTTAGGAAAGTACAATAAAAAATAAAATTTGGTGTGAAATTTTAATTTCCTCGAATCTTACCAAAGTTACATAAGTGCCAAATGTACAATAGACAGAGCATAAGATATGTCATGGAGGTGCAAAGACCTATCAGGCAAAAGGAAATTCCTGGATGTCAACTGTTATAGCCCCCATATTATATCGAGATTGATATATCATTAGTTGGTAATTCTTGGAGATTGCCATTTTTTTGCATTTTCTGACTGGTCTGACTCATTTGCACTGAGTGACCTTTGTTTACATCTTTGTTACACTAATCTATTGTACATATAGCTGTTGATTGTTTAAGTTGGTCAAGGACCTTGTTTACTTGAATTATGACAGAATCACCTAGAAACTGACAGAAAACAGAACTTTGGACATTCTTCTAGGACATTCTATCTGGTTACTATATATGTAAAGGCTTGTCAACAGAATTCAGAAAACTCATTTTTAGCTTAACTTGACATAGTCAAGATAAGCTATTGCCATCACGCGTGCGGAAGTCTGTTAGTCTGTTCACATTTTCCTTTAGCACGGGCTACACCCTGCAGTTCATGTCTGATCGTCACAAAATTTCATATGCAGGTTTGGGGTCATATCTAGATGAGAATGTCCCCTTTTGGTTGCGATCGGACAACCGGTATGGCTGCCTGAGCCCAAAACCCAAAAACCTTTAGCACAGTCTACTGGTCGTATTTATGAAGGGATTTCATTGTAACTTGGTAGGATGCCTCTGTATAATGCCTAGATGAGAACGTCCCCTTTTGGGCATGATCTATCAACCGTGATAGCTGCCCAAGCCCGAAACCCAAAAACTTTTAGCACAGTCAGCAGGTCATGTTTAATATGGAGGGATTTCATTGTAACTTGGTAGGATGACTCCTTATGATCTCTAGATGAGAATTTCCCCATTTGGGCGTGATATGCCAACCGTGACGACTGCCCGAGCCCAAAACCCAAAAACCTTTAGCACAGTCTACAGGTCATATTTATTGAGGAATTTCATTGTAACTTGGTGGGTTGACTTCATACAATGTCTAGATGAGAAAGTCACCTTTTGGTCCTGATTGGGCAACTGTGACGGCTACAGGGGCCCGAAGCCCGAAAACCTTTAGCACAGTCTACAGGTCATATTTATGAAGGGATTTCATTGTAACTTGGTAGGATGACTCCAAATAATGTCTAGATGAGAACGTCCCTTTTTGATCGCGATCATTCAGCCTTGATGTGTGCCCGAGCCCAAAAACCTTTAGCATAGGCAAAAGGTCATATTTATGGAAGGATTTCATTGTAACCTGTTGCGTTGACTCCATATAATGCCTAGAGGATGACATCCCCTTTTGGTCGTGATCATTCAACCATTATGACTGCCCGAGCCCGAAGCCTGAATACCTTTAGCACAGTCTACAGGTCATATTTATGAAGGGATTTCATTGTAACTTGGTTGGTTTGACTTTATATAATGTCTGTATGAGAACGTCCCCTTTTTGACACAATTGGGCAACTGTGACAGTTACAGGGGCCTGAGGCCCGAAAACCTTTAGAACAGTATACAGGTGATAATTATGAAGGGATTTCATTGTAGCTTGGTAGGATGACTCCAAATAATGTCTAGATGAGAACGTCCCCTTTTGGTCACGATCATTCAGCCTTGCTGGCTGTCCGATCCCAAAAACTATAGACCATAGTCTATAGGTCATATTTATGGAAGGATTTCATTGTAACTTGTTAGGTTGACTCCATATAATGCCTAGATGGTGACATCCCCTTTTGGTCGTGATTGGTCAACTGTGATGGCTACAGGTGCCCGAAGCCCGAAAATCTTGAGCATAGTCTACAGGTCATATTTATGAAGGAATTTCATTGTAACTTCGTAGGATCACTCCAGATGATGCCCAGATGAGAATGTCCCCTTTTGGTTGCGATCATTCAACCATGATGGCTGCCCAAGCCCAAAGCCCAAAAACCTTTAGCACAGTCTACAGGTCATATTTATGAAGGGATTTCATTGTAACTTTGTAGGTTGACTTCATATAATGTCTAGATGAGAACATCCCCTTTTGGTCATGATTGGTCAACTGTGATGGCTACAGGTGCCCGAAGCCCGAAAATCTTGAGAACAGTGTACAGGTCACATTTATGAAGGGATTTCATTGTAACTTCGTAGGATCACTCCAGATGATACCCAGATGAGAATGCTCCCTTTTGGTTGCGATCATTCAACCATGATGGCTGCCCGAGCCCAAATCCCGAAAACCTTTAGCACAGTCTTCAGTTCATATTGATGAAGGGATTTCATCGTAACTTGGTAGGTTGATTTCATATAATGTCTAGATGAGAACAGCCCCCTTTGGACACCATTAGGCTACAGGGGCCTGAAGCCCGAAAACCTTTAGCACAGTTTACAGGTGATATTTATGAAGGGATTTCATTGTACCTTGGTAGGATGACTCCAAATAATGTCTAGATGAGCACGTCCCCTTTTGGTCACGATCATTCAGCCTTGATGGCTGCCCGAGCCCAAAACCTTTAGCATAGTCTATAGGTCACATTTATGGAAGGATTTCATTGTAACCTCTAAGTTTGACTCCATATAATGCCAAGATGATGACATCCCCTTTTGGTCGTGATTGGTCAACTGTGACGGCTTCAGGGGACAGAAGCCCGAAAACCTTGAGCACAGTCTACAGGTCATATTTATGAAGGGATTTCATTGTAACTTCGTAGGATGACTCCAGATGATGTCCAGATGAGAATGTCCCCTTTTGGTTGCGATCATTCAACCATGATGGCTGCCCAATCCCAAAGCCCAAAAACCTTTAGCACAGTCTACAGGTCATATTTATGAAGGGATTTCATTGTAACTTTGTAGGTTGACTTCATATAATGTCTAGATGAGAACGTCCACTTTTGGACACCATTAGGCAACTGTGATGGCTACAGGGGCCCAAGGCCCGAAAACGTTTAGCACAGTCTACAGGCCATATCTGTGAAGGGATTTCAATGTAACTTGATAGGATGACTCGTTT
The DNA here is from genome assembly GCA_031216915.1 of Pictodentalium vernedei. Taxonomy (NCBI): domain Eukaryota; kingdom Metazoa; phylum Mollusca; class Scaphopoda; order Dentaliida; family Dentaliidae; genus Pictodentalium; species Pictodentalium vernedei. The sequence continues at coordinate 597,758,481 of CM062297.1, forward strand.
TGGAATAATTTCACTGTAACTTGGTAACTTTCGTTGATATACGTTAACTGTGAGAGCCACATACATGAACTGTGAGGTCATATTAACCCACCCCTCAGCTCTTTAGTACAGTGTACACCTCATATTATTTTTTATCAAAAACATAGCATACGGGGAACAGAAATGAACATATTCCCAATTATCACAATTCTTGTCTTATTTAATAATCCTTTCATAAACATTGAACATTATACTTTTCATCAAACACAACACACAAGTTAAGCTACAGTGTCATTGACACTTTATGGGTGAAACACACTGAATAAAGAACTGCAAATTGTGATAAATCATTCTTTATTTTCTTTGCCAAACTTGTTCTGGGTAGACTGATCTACACACTGAAGCTAGAGTACCCGGCTCCCAGGTAAGAGCCCAGCAGGTTGAGTGAGTAAGATGGTCTGGCCCCCTGGTAAGGGCCCGACAAAGTAGTCTGAGTAGTTGTTGGTAGGCTGAAATTCATCCTGATTCATTTGTGCAAATGATTCAGGTGACGTATGTGGCCCTCTGAAGAGGAGGAGTTCTGAAAAGAAATACATATATATCAAGATGAAGATAAGAAAGCTGGTTTGACAAGACTGCTGGAGGTGAATGGGGTGGTGGTGGGTGAATTTAAATGTTTTTTGTCGTAACTGATTTCTTTCCAACTTCCAGGAAGACAGAATTGGTAGACAAAGAAAGTTAGCGTCCCTACTAAAAATAGCAACAGGTGGAATCGTCGATCTTATAAGTGAACTGACCAGTCCAGAATAGACGATTCCACCTGCTGCTGACCAACCAGCGTGTTCCCCCCACAAACCACACCAAATATGTCGAGGCATATTTAGTTTCAATTTATGGGTGAAACACACTGAATAAAGAACTGCAAATTGTGATAAATCATTCTTTATTTTCTTTGCCAAACTTGTTCTGGGTAGACTGATCTACACACTGAGGCTAGAGTGCCCGGCTCCGTGGTAAGAGCCCAGCAGGTTGAGTGAGTAAGATGGTTCGGCCCCCTGGTAAGGGCCCGACAAAGTAGTCTGAGTAGTTGTTGGTAGGCTGAAAATCATACTGATTCATTTGTGCAAATGATTCAGGTGACGTATGTGGCCAAAGTGTATAGGAGCCTACCAAGAGGAGATCTAGGTTATACTATCCTTCCAGCAGTCAAGTCCCTTGCAGAGATTATCAATTGTCATTACATAACTCGATCTCACCCCATCCCTTCTACATCTACCTACCCCTCTCTCAGTAGCCTGATCTAAATATTAACAAGGAGAGTCCATGTTGTTTGACAAAACAACTATTCAAGTCAACTGTGTATATATACATGTAGTTGTATATGAAGCAACTGCCCCCCCCTCCCCCACCCCGCCATGCCACGATACCCTCAAACCACCATCCACCAAACAATTGCAATGGCAGCAATGTATATCTGGAAGTGTTCGGACTATCTTCCAGATGTTAGACAACGAATGAAAGTGCAAGCATTCGGTACACTGCCAGCCACTGACCCTCTTTGGCAGATGGGAATTTCCCTAACTTTGGTATTAGGATCTCTGTTAACAATACCTCCGTAATTGTTCTCACTGGAATTGTATGTAACTGTAGTCGCGTGTCAAGGACTGACCCCAATACCATGGTGAAACAGTACTAAACCAAGAACATGCAAATTTCATAAATGGATAAAAATAGCACCTGGCAATTCAACTGTACACCCACACACTCATTAGCATGGTCCATATTGTTATGGTATTTTTGCAAATTGTCTTTAAATGTCAATAATTTACATGCAGTTACATGCATCAGTCCTAGGGTACCAGTTTACAACATGTGTACCCAGTTGTCTTTGCCTAACAAGCACTTATAACAAATTGTCATCATTTAGAAGTTCATTGTCCTTACACTCCAGGTAGAGTATAAATTTATGGTACATGTACATGTTTAAAACACACTACATCCTGTAAGTTAGTTCTCTACATAGAAAATGGAGGCAAATTTAACTGAGATATTGAATACACAATTCACACCATATGAACACAGCAGAATAAATCCAACTCACTCCTCGTGACTTAGCAATCACTATACTGACAAACCACATCCTTCCTTTTGTTTTGAAAGAAAAATAATGCTTATTTGGGAACAAGTATTATCCTGCCAATTATATAATATCCGGAGATCCCAAAGGGGACAGACTTTATTTTACCAGAACATGACCTTGCCATGAACCAGTACAAAAACTCTCTCCACCTTCATTGTAGCAACACTAGATGTAAATCGCAAAGTAAGAACTTGCCGAAGTCTGAATATCTGTTTGTTTACCCAGAAAGTCCTTACCCCAAATATTTTACTTCAAGACTTAAGCCCCTTGAAAGGGTAGAATATGACCCCAAAAACAGACTACAAAGGGACCACTTCTATGAAACGAGACTAACTGTATATTTACCAATCCCTTGACACCTTGGTGCTGATTTTCCATCCTCTTGACTTTGGATATTGCTTCAGCATTAGTACATGTATCCCTACATGTGTCGTAAGTAAGACCATTAACCATACCTGTACGTATTTTGATACCTTTGATCCCATGTGAGCTATCATATGTGTTTAGAACATTGACTATGTGCCTGTACGCTATGAGTGAAACATCAAAGCTCTTTGAGCTGCCTGAATTGACTTATCAAAGGCTTTGATGTATCGCACATAACAATCTGGGGACCATCTCCCTAGAGTTTTTATCATATGGTCTTCTATGCGGACCCCAGCGGTGGATGTAGCCGCTCCTATGCGGAAAGAGTGGCCGGAATAATAAGTTGGGTTGTAACCGAGCCAGCTTAAAATAGATTTCAAATGCCCAACAAAGAAAGCTCTTGACATGGACCCTCCCTCATTGGTGATGAAAAGAGGACCACTATTGCTAAACTGAAACCTAGCTTGCATATATCTCTTAAGGAGTCCTACCGGGCAGACAGGATGTGGAATGGAGAACAATTTTAACTCAATACCTTGCCTGAAAGGATCTGTCTTTGAAGACTTTAGTTTAATAAGGCACATCTGGTAGTCAGGGGAAAATTTAACATCTTGAGCCTCAAGAACAAACACATCTACAGATTCACTTTGAGTCGTAAACTCTCCACAACGCAAAAATCCAAAAAAGTCACAGAGCATGCTGTCTGCAGTAGGAGGTCTGTGAATGATCCATAAATACCTCTGTTTAGAGCCCAAAATATATTGTTGAGGATAGGGAATGTGATTGGGAGGCGAGTTATGGATGGAGATGAAGCCATTTTTTTAACCCATGTAAGGAAATTTGCAATCTCTGCAAGGGTGAGCCATTGGCGTGGGCAAAAGGATTAGAAAAACCTGACTGCAGATAGTAAAACTTGATTCCCGCCAGGTACAGTTTCACAGTAGTGTACTTCAGATGCAAAATAGACTGACAATATGAAAGAAAATACAAGAGTACCTCTTCACTGATCAATGGAAACTTGTCGGCAGAATAACCATAACGGGTACAGAACCTTCGGAAACACTGTAGGCCAGAGTAATAAGTTGAGTGGGTACTATCTGCCAACGCTGAATCAAGTAGTTTGCAAACCCCAGCATTTAAAGAATGGAATTCTCCAACAGATTTGGGATCTCTTCTGGGTACTGGCAAGCTTCTGGTGCTAACTCCCGAAAATGCTGCATCTGAAAATGAGAGAGAGCATCAGCAATGTCGTTTCGAGAACCGGGAACATGTTGTGCATAGACAGCAAAATTATACTTGGCAGCCCACCAAGTTAGTTTCCTCATCAAATGCATGATTTTTAATGTCTTGGAGCGACCCTTCCTAATAATGTGCACAGTGGCCTCATTATCACAATGAAAAAGAACTCGTTTCCTACACCATTCCCTCCCCCAAAGTTTTGCAGCAACCACAATTGGGTATAATTCGAGTAGAGCCATAGACTGAGAACTACCTGTACCAGGGAGCAGCTGGAGTGATGTGGGCCATTGTCCCTGAAACCATCGGCCCTTGAAGTAGCCACCGAAACCAAGAGTTGATGAGGCGTCCGTAAATAAGTGGAAGTCGACTGTGAGAGTTAAATGATCATCCAGAAAGGACTTACCATTCCATTCTGACAGAAATCTGTGCCACATTCGCAAATCTTTACGACACTCACTATTCAAAACTACTGTGTCAAACAGACCTGGAACCTTTGTAGAAAGAGCAATCAAATAAGAAACAAAGGACTTGCCAGGAACTATGCAGGTACAAGCAAAATTTAGATACTAACAGGGACAATAATTCTCGTTTGGTACAAGCACGCAAATTGAGAAACTGTTCTATTTTACCAACCAGCCGAGTTAATTTGTCCTGGGGGAGCCGCGCTTCCATGTCCTCTGAGTCAAGAATTCTCCCCAGATATTCCATAGAGGTAGCTGGACCCAATGTTTTGTGGGGAGCAATAGGAATTTTGAGAGTGTTGAAAATTTTTGTCAAAAGAGCCATTGTGCGTTCTGGAATGGAATCGGGAGGATCAATTGTCAAAAAGTCATCTAAGAGATGGAAAATATGTGTTATCTGATAGTTGTGTTCTGCAATCCAGCAGATGGCTGAAGACAACTGATCAAAAATTTTGGGGCTGCTACGGCAACCAAAAACCAGCCTGCAAAAGAAATAATACTGCCCCCTCCATTTAATGCCATGTAAGTGCCAGAGGGAAGGGTGAATAGGAAGTAGTTTGAAGGCATCTACTATGTCGGTCTTGCACATCCAGCTCCCTTTTCCCAGTGTCTTAATAACTTTGATAGCATCACCTACTTTGACATAGTTCAGGGAGAATTCTTCTTTATCTATCAGGTCATTCAAACTTGAGTGGTCTGTGTTATCATGTGGAGCTGAGAGATCAACGATTATGCGTTTCTTACCGGAGTACTTTCCTGTCGCCACCCCAATGGGACTAATGCGAAAAGTTTTGAACGGAGGTGAGCAAAAGGGGCCTAACATGTATCCTTTTTCGAGCTCTATGCGCAATGCCTCATCAACAAATTCTGGGTCTTCTCTGGCTGACAGCAAATTTTTACATTCACAGCTAGTTTCAGGTGGTGATGAAATTCCGGTATCAAATCCATAACGTAAACCGTCCAGCAGAAAGTTAACAAACTGCCGATCTGGGTGGCCTGTTATCTCCCCCTCTAGGTGGTCTACGTCAACAGGCGTGGTAGCCGTCAAAGAGAGAGAACTATAGCCCTCTAATAGTCACTTAGCAGAATTTTTTCGTGACACCGAAACTGCACCACCCCCGGTGCTCCCCGAACCAACACTTTTTGTTTGACCAGAAACCGAGTTTGGCCCGGGGCAGTTGAGAATAGCATGCTCACCTTTACACTGCAGGCAAGCATGCAGCAGAGAACAGTTGTACCGCGCACATCCAGACTCACCATTGAAATTGTTACAGAGCTCAACCCCCAGATGTGTGATGCGCCTGAGATCTTTTCTGTCAACCCTACCTGCTCTGTTAAAGTTAGGGAAAACAGAACCCTTCTGCTTTTGTGGCCATGATGGCAGAGAAACACCCCCGTCCGACTGGGTGATGGACAGAATTTTAGGACAAAACTTGGTCTTATGCGCAGCACTCTCACAGACATCACACCTATTGTGTGTAACACCCGAGAAAATGCGTTGCATCAGTTCAGGGCTGCCCTTCGACCAGTCCACAAGGATATTTCTCTGCAGTAACCACGCTGCAGCTTCTGCTGAAAAAGCTTTGTGAAACTCATAAAATCCAAAACCACCATACTGATTATGCAGTTTCACAATCATTTTTTCATAACTATCTAGTTCTGCTCTTCTTTGTGGATATGCCTCACACATGACATTCTTGTACGTGGTGAACGCCAAAATAAATTCCGAAATTGTCAGGTTTTTGTTAAGCCGATTGTCGCCATCTTTTAGCTGGAAGGCCAGTTTGCCAACCTCGACAGTCCTCTGAACCCCAAATTCAAAATTTGGAATCAAAAGGCTGGCCAGGTTCACATCCTTTCCCTCCAGTATAGCTTTTTTGAGCGAGGGACTAATGACCTCAATGTCATGGTTGAGGCTATCCAATGAAACACTCCCAGTAAAATTAATGGTATTTAACGTACAATTCTGATAGTCACTCGAGTCACACTGAAAGGATGTTGATCTTCTGTCCTGTGGACCCAGCCACTGTGGTTGGTTGTGGTGGTGGTGTTGTCGGTATTCCGGGCGCGTTGAATCTAAGGCCGTAGCAATGGTAAATTCGTCCTCGGGCACCGAAGGCAGTGGCAAACTAGATTCTGGACGACAGCCTTGTGTCCGAGAATTTCCAGGAAACGTGTGTTCGAAATGTGCAGGTTGTCTGGTACCACTGGCAGTTGTAAGCGGGAAGAAGCTACCCGGTGCACGTCGAAACCGGCCCATGTCCTCGTCGAACTGACTGGCCGTCCTGCCTCCACTAAATGTAATTGGAAGAGAATGTCTCGTGTTTTCCTCCCGCTGTAAATTGGTTGCCTGCACAAAAGATTTAAAGGAGTCTTTTAAACCACTGAGCTCCTTTGCTAATCTCCTCAGTTCAGTCGAGTTCGAACCAGTCAGTGTTGTGTTTACAGCGGAAGCGTCGGTGTCTTCCGGTCCATATGCGTCAGCTGGTGGAGGCGGAACGGCGTGATATTCCGGACTCGGTTCCGTTACCGGCTCTTGTTCGTGAGTGGTTTGTACATGTGAATAGGTACCCCGGTTTCCGACGTCGACATTGTCCTTATACAACTAGACGAGCAACGACTTATTGGCAATGGGTGGTATTATGCCCAGCTCTTTTAGGTGTGCTTTCAATTGTGCGACCGTCCAAAAGTTTACGTCACCCGCAGATGTTGTTGTTGAGCGGCTGGGATTTCGGTCAGGTTTTTTCTGTGGCTCTCCCAGCACCGTTGTTGCTTTCACCCTGCCGGCGCCCTGGGGTGGATGGTGCCCTGCATCTTCCCAAAGTCGGTTTGTATCCAGGGAGGGAGGGTCGACGTACTCTTGACCTCCCTCGTGTCACAAATACATCCGAATCGACAGATTCCAAATGGCGAACAGAGGAGGCTCTGTCCGTCACTGCGACATTGGTTCCTCGCGAAAGAAAATCAACTTGGGAAGAAGGTATTCTTCCCGTTTCCATAATAGTTTCCACAGTATCTAACGCAGACACATTTTTATACCACCCACTTGAAAAGTGGGCGGTATATAGCATTCATGGTGTCCGTACTTACGTACGTCCGTACGTCCGTACTTCCGTACGTCCGTACGTCCGTGACGCTTTGGGGTTACACATCTGCTATCCGCTACTCCTCTTAAACCAGTGGGTGGATTTCATTGAAACTTACAGGCATTCTTTTCTATACATTATAGATGTGCACCTCCTATTTTGCTTTCAGGTATTTTTATTTTTTACTCTTTCCCAAAGGGCGAAATGAACTTAGCCAAATTGTTGTGATGCTTTAGGGGGGTACACTCCTGCTATCCGCTACTCCTCTTATACCAGTGGGCGAATTTCATTGAAACTCTCAGACATTCTTTTATATACATTATAGATGTGCACCTTCTATTCTGCTTTCAGGTATTTTTATTTTTATTTTTTTTTGTGGGGGGGGGGGGGGGGGGTACACATCTGCTATCCACAACTCCTCTTCAACCAGTGAACGGATTTCATTGAAACTCTCAGACATTCTTTTACATACATTGAAGATGTGCACCTCCTATTTTGTTTTCAGATATTTTCTTTTTTACAGTTTCCCATATTGAAAAGTGAACTTGTCAAATTCAATTGACATTCTGTACAGATCTGCTATCTGCAACTCCTCTTAAACCATTGAACAGATTTCATTGAAACTTTCAGACATTCTTTTACATATATTGAAGATGTGCACCTCCTGTTTTGTTTTCAGATATTTTCATTTTTAGGGTTTCTCATATTTAAAAATGGGCTTTGTCAATTCAAGCTTGCGTGGGAGGGTTGTTGACATTTGCTATCCACGACCTCCTTTAAACTAGTGAATGGATTTCAATGAAACCTTCGAACATTGGTGTCAGTCTTTGTGCTCTCTACATTAAACACTCTTTTACTGTTGTAAAATGTTTCTTGGTGGGAGTGGGTGGTATCATTTAGTGAGCAGTGCTCACAGTTTTTCTAGTCTTCTTCGCTTCGTGGCGACAAAGCACAAAATGAATCCTGATCCAAGTTTTCCATACTAAGTGTTAACTGGTGTCGGTCGATATAAATGAATTTAAAGGTTTTTTGTAGTGAATTAAATGAATTTAAATGTTTTTTGTCGTAACTGATTTCTTTCCAACTTCCAGGAAGACAGAATTGGTAGACAAAGAAAGTTAGCGTCCCTACTAAAAATAGCAACAGGTGGAATCGTCGATCTTAGAAGTGAACTGACCAGTCCAGAATAGACGATTCCACCTGTTGCTGACCAACCAGCGTGTTCCCCCCACAAACCACACCAAATATGTCGAGGCATATTTAGTTTCAATTTCATTAGAAAGCCATTTCACAAGAACTTATTTTCAGAAAGATTTATTCTATAAAACAGCAGTTGTTTCCATTGGAGATTATTATTGTTTCAGAACAGTGCATTTATTACATGTATAGAAGCAGTGGGGTAAATCAACCTATTCTTGGACAGATACCAATTGTCGGACGCTGAGTTGTTATTCTCGTGTTCCGGTATTTTTCCCTGAAGCCATCCACAATTCATTTCTTTTATATCAAGAACGACAATTACCTTTCATTCAGTTCGTTTTGACTCGCAAGAAGAGTGGAAACAGCCACAGTTATCGGCCTTTTGTTTGATCATGTGTTTGAGCGGTGACACTGAAGTTTTAACCCAGTTAACTTGGGAAAAAAACGGAGTGGTGAGTATTGTACAAAAGGCGGGTACATGGCAATGTCAATATGGACATTGCAATTCATCAAATGAACAAAAAAATTCAACATGTTTGTTACATGCATCTTTTTTTTTTAAAAAAAAAGACAATTAGATCAAAAATTGTTGTTTAACAGTAACACCGCAATGATCAAGTGTAATTGTACCCATTCTCGAACGTGGGTATTCCTATTTTCGGACATGGTTGTACCTGTTGTCGGACGGAAAAAAGTGTCCGAGATTAGGTACTTCACAAAATTATTCTTGCTAGAATGCTCTGAAGACCAAGCTAACCCCTGTCTTCTCACATTCTTATCAGCAATATGACGGCCTGGGGGTGCCTTCAAATATTTGAATTATGAAGTAAACAGTCAAGGGATTTCCCAATGGGCCATCGAGTATGTCATATTGTTGCATGAATGAAAATGACATGGGGTCTGTGAACAAACAAGGACTGGCGTGGACAGCGTTTTGCTTGTGTGTGGGGGCGGGGTGGATGGGAGGGGGTGGAAATGCAGACAGGGTTCAAAACTGGGGTCTATTTTTGGGGAGAGGTGGGGGCGGGGCACCTTAGCAACCACGTTATCAGTTACCTAAAATATTCCAAAGTATTTAATTTTTTTGTTTTTTTTTTGTTTTTGTTTCAGTTTGTTAATGTCGGGGGGGGGGGGGGCATAAATTTGCATCAGAATGGTCCCAATATTTTTCCAACTGCACGGTACCAGAAATTTCCTGACGATCTACACGACTGCGAATTTAATATTGGTCTGGTTGGTCGTCAAGTTCGGGGACGGTCCTAGCACCGTATGAGTGGGTGGGACAAATATTTTCCCTGTTTTTTTTTATTCCAGTCTGCCCCTAATTTAAAGGCATTGTGTTTATATATGTATGGTTGTTCGCCTGTACTTTTTCTTATCATGTCCTCTAAATAAATAAAAATACTTTTTTCCTTCAACAGGGATGGCTCAGTTCTCCGTTTTGAAGTTTGTAATGCACAGAGAAACTGGTCATCGTGCAGTCATTGGTGATAATGAAGGCATGCTCTTGAAATGGCAGATAGAGCAGTTGTACTTTTCGGAGATATTCGAAGGAAAACAAAATTATGTTATAGAAAAACTGAATCAGATAATAGATGAATGCTCATACTTTGGCTGCATTTCAGCACAAGTTGCCACAGACATATTCGCTAATTCAGATTTTTCATATTGTGCTCGCAGTGTGAAATCCTTCTCAAAACTATTCACCAGGAAAATCGAAGCGGCAACTCACCTTTTCTCTGAGGACATTGTTACTTTGTGTGATTTGAGAAACGCGGTAGAAGAACTTGACTCGTACTGAATACTGTCTAAAGGAATGGTATTAAATAAATGCCAGTGCTTCAAGTTGTGTGCGTTTGTTTTTCTTTCTCATGTTTGTTCGTTTGTTTTTCTTTCTCATGTTTGTTGTTATTTTATTCCTTTGTAGGTAATGGTTAGGAGTAAGAAGAGTGGTTGCCCTAAAACATTTTTAAACTGGTGTGAAGAGGATATGACTAATGCCCAAGATGATGTGAAGAATGGGATGTCAATCAGAAAAGCTGCAGAAAAATACGGAGTGCCGAAGTCAACACTAAGTGGCCGTGTAACAGGAAAAATAATGCCTGGAAGCAAACCGGGTCCCAAGCCATTACTGTCCTTCGAAGACGAAGAAAAATTAGTAAATTTCTCACAGACTTGGGCAGAAATGGGGACTGGGTTCAGTAAAGAAAATTTGAAAGTATATGCGTGTAAACTTGCCAACAAAAGAGGGGTACATTTTAAAAATGACAAACCTAGTGATAAATGGTATCGTGCCATGAAAATTCGTCAAAGAAATGCTGGAAATCAAATTGTCCTACTGGTACCGAGGAAAAAATATTTCGATGCACTTAGGAGCGTCATTTTGGAAAACAGCTTAGAAAGTAAACCGAAACTGATCTGGAATTTTTATGAAACTGGGGTGAATTTGGAGCATAAGCCACAAAAAATTATAGCTAAAAAGGGATTGCTTTTCCTCCAAGCAAGAACTAGCGGAAACCGTGAACTGATTACTGTCATTGGGTGTGTGAATGCTAATGAAGATACAATGCCCCCACATTGCATCGTGAAGGGAAAGACCCAGCAGGTACTCAGTGGTTTTGATACAGAGTATGCACCAGCAAACACATTCTGGTCAGTATCAGAGTCTGGTTGGACCAAGCAAGGGATAGGGCTGCATTGGTTCGAGAGTGTGTTTTTGAAAAGGGTCGGCGAAGAAAGGCCTCAAGTTCTGATATGTGATGGTCACACATTTCACAATTTCGTTGAACTTGTGGACTGAGCAAGAGAAGACAATATAATTTTAATTGAAATCCCTGCTCATACGTCACATTGGCTACAACCTTTGGATAGGGCTATCTTCGGACCATTAAAAAAAAAGTGGAATGCAGCGGGCCTGGAATTAATGAATGACAGTGGTGTCGGAGTATCTCACAAAAATTACGGACGGCTTTTCAACAAGGCCTGGGTATCAGGTATAAACAATAAGAATGTCCGTCAAGGGTTTTGCACATGCAGAATATACCCTTTGAATCCAAAGGCTATACCGGATGAGACATTCCATCCTTCACTTTTATACACAACACCCGATAAAACACCAGCAGCTGAAACACAAACGCGGCAAATAAATGACAATACCCCGAGATCACATAATTGTAATAAAAACATGACTTAAGATTCGACATCAGAATCTGCCTCAATACAACCACACGAGAATAGTTTAAACGAATCAATGGAAAGTGACATATTTATGCCGTTAGGAACCGTTGACAGCCAACAATGCGATAATCTCAATAATTCTGTTAACAGTGAAGCAAGTGGAAGTGGTTTATCGCGACCATGCCCAGCCATAGATGCCTTGCGTGCTGTAGAATCTGCCCTTTCTCAAAGTCAGCTGAGCGCATTCAATAGCAAACTAACAAATGGGGTAGAGGATGAATCTCCTTTGTTCCAAACACGGAAAAAATATATAGTTTTAACTAACACACACGATCCCATGTCTCCCAGTTGTGTCACAAATACTCGTATTGTTGACAAGTTTCACACTGACGCAGATATATTAAACTTTCCTAAAACTTTAAGTACGGAAAAAAAGTCAAAGGCTGTAAACAAATATTTTATTTTGACATCCGATGAGGTATACCAATCAAAAGTAAATGCTACAAAACTTAAAGAAAGCCGTGAGAGAAAAACACTTGAAAATGCTGAAAAGCGAGAGATAAGAAATCAAAAAAAAATTAGAAACTCTGAAATTGAAAGCCCAAAAGCATAACACACAAAGAACTAAAAGCACAGTCAAAAACCCCAGAGGACCAGATCCTGCAAATAATGCCAAAATTGAAAAGTGTTTAGTCTGTAATGTATTAGAGGATAATACAGATCTTCATGCACAGTGGGTTGCATGCGATTTATGCAACAGGTGGTTGCACCAGCAATGCATTCCTGCAAACTACTCTGTGGCAGTAAATGACACTGCCCCTTTTGTCTGTCTACCATGTTTTAGCCTTTTACCAAACGAATCAGACACATCCACTCAGCCATGAAAATTTAAAGCCCATGGCCCCATTTGAGTTAGACGGGCATAAATTGAGCTCTGAATGAAAATACAGAGGAACTTTGTCCATTATTCGCAAGTGCTTCTCGAGCGTTGTTTTGTTCTCAGAGACTGCATTGAATCGCATAAGTTTTTTTTATTGACTCCCTGGGCAGACCAGTTATTCTATCTTTTTAAAATTTATCACCATGCCCGGATTTTTATTCAGCAAGACTTCTGCGTTAGAGGAACGATTGACACGACACACAATAAATATAATTTACACTCAGTTTCCTTTGTCTTATCTCAGATAAGTGGTTTTCTTGCAACGTGAAATGCCTGATTGAATAATAGCCAGGTGTTACCTCTCCCCAGTTACCATAGGACCCACGGTAGGCTACCTGGGTCCGTTCTTTATATACTTCGCGGCGAAAGATAAAGATATATTCATCAGATAGTTGCATCTAAGCACTTAATTCTACGAACTGCACCTCAGAAGAAATCAGCGACAGTACTTGTCTTTTTCAAATTTCTCGGATGCCATAGAATTAAGAAAGGATGCTGATTTTGTTTACATTGGCATGGCGGGGGTTCGAACCCACGCCGAGAGAGTTTCCATCGGCACCAACCGCCTAGCGAAACTATACTGAATCACGCACACCACTCGGCCACCGACAGACCCCAAAAAGGGAATGCTAGTTAACCAAGTATATACGAGGCCAGTACAGAACACATGGAATACTCAATTATTTAATTATTCATCAGATAGTTGCATCTAAGCACTTAATTCTACGAACTGCACCTCAGAAGAAATCAGCGACAGTACTTGTCTTTTTCAAATTTCTCGGATGCCATAGAATTGAGAAAGGACGCTGGTTTTGTTTACATTGGCATGGCGGGGGTTCGAACCCACGCCGAAAGAGTTTCCTTCGGCACCAACCGCCTAGCGAAACTATACTGAACCACGCACACCACTCGGCCACCGACAGACCCCCAAAAAAGGAATGCTAGTTAACCAAGTATATACGAGGCCAGTACAGAACATACGGAATACTCAATTATTTAATTATTCATCAGATAGTTGCATCTAAGCACTTAATTCTACGAACTGCATCTCAGAAGAAATCAGCGACAGTACTTGTCTTTTTCAAATTTCTCGGATGCCACAGAATTAAGAAAGGACGCTGGTTTTGTTTACATTGGCATGGCGGGGGTTTGAACCCACGCCGAGAGAGTTTCCTTCGGCACCAACCGCCTAGCGAAACTATACTGAACCACACACACCACTCGGACACCGACAGACCCCAAAAAGGGAATGCTAGTTAACCAAGTATATACGAGGCCAGTACAGAACACACGGAATACTCAATTATTTAATTATTCATCAGATAGTTGCATCTAAGCACTTAATTCTACGAACTGCACCTCAGAAGAAATCAGCGACAGTACTTGTCTTTTTCAAATTTCTCGGATGCCATAGAATTAAGAAAGGACACTGGTTTTGTTTACATTGGCATGACAGGGGTTCGAACCCACGCCGAGAGAGTTTCCTTCGGCACCAACCGCCTAGCGAAACTATACTGAACCACGCACACCACTCGGCCACTGACAGACCCCAAAAAGGGAATGCTAGTTAACCAAGTATATACGAGGCCAGTACAGAACACACGGAATACTCAATTATTTAATTATTCATCAGATAGTTGCATCTAAGCACTTAATTCTACGAACTGCACCTCAGAAGAAATCAGCGACAGTACTTGTCTTTTTCAAATTTCTCGGATGCCATAGAATTAAGAAAGGACACTGGTTTTGTTTACATTGGCATGACAGGGGTTCGAACCCACGCCGAGAGAGTTTCCTTCGGCACCAACCGCCTAGCGAAACTATACTGAACCACGCACACCACTCGGCCACTGACAGACCCCAAAAAGGGAATGCTAGTTAACCAAGTATATACGAGGCCAGTACAGAACACACGGAATACTCAATTATTTAATTATTCATCAGATAGTTGCATCTAAGCACTTAATTCTACGAACTGCACCTCAGAAGAAATCAGCGACAGTACTTGTCTTTTTCAAATTTCTCGGATGCCATAGAATTAAGAAAGGACGCTGGTTTTGTTTACATTGGCATGGCGGGGGTTCGAACCCACGCCAAGAGAGTTTCCTTCGGCACCAACCGCCTAGCGAAACTATAAACAAAACCAGCGTCCTTTCTTAATTCTATGGCATCCGAGAAATTTGAAAAAGACAAGTACTGTCGCTGATTTCTTCTGAGGTGCAGTTCGTAGAATTAAGTGCTTAGATGCAACTATCTGATGAATAATTAAATAATTGAGTATTCCGTGTGTTCTGTACTGGCCTCGTATATACTTGGTTAACTAGCATTCCCTTTTTGGGGTCTGTCGGTGGCCGAGTGGTGTGCGTGGTTCAGTATAGTTTCGCTAGGCGGTTGGTGCCGAAGGAAACTCTCTCGGCGTGGGTTCGAACCCCCGCCATGCCAATGTAAACAAAACCAGCGTCCTTTCTTAATTCTATGGCATCCGAGAAATTTGAAAAAGACAAGTACTGTCGCTGATTTCTTCGGAGGTGCAGTTCGTAGAATTAAGTGCTTAGATGCAACTATCTGATGAATAATTAAATAATTGAGTATTCCGTGTGTTCTGTACTGGCCTCGTATATACTTGGTTAACTAGCATTCCCTTTTTGGGGTCTGTCGGTGGCCGAGTGGTGTGCGTGGTTCAGTATAGTTTCGCTAGGCGGTTGGTGCCGAAGGAAACTCTCTCGGCGTGGGTTCGAACCCCCGCCATGCCAATGTAAACAAAACCAGCGTCCTTTCTTAATTCTATGGCATCCGAGAAATTTGAAAAAGACAAGTACTGTCGCTGATTTCTTCGGAGGTGCAGTTCGTAGAATTAAGTGCTTAGATGCAACTATCTGATGAATAATTAAATAATTGAGTATTCCATGTGTTCTGTACTGGCCTCGTATATACTTGGTTAACTAGCATTCCCTTTTTGGGGTCTGTCGGTGGCCGAGTGGTGTGCATGGTTCAGTATAGTTTCGCTAGGCGGTTGGTGCCGAAGGAAACTCTCTCGGCATGGGTTCGAACCCCCGCCATGCCAATGTAAACAAAACCAGCGTCCTTTCTTAATTCTATGGCATCCGAGAAATTTGAAAAAGACAAGTACTGTCGCTGATTTCTTCTGAGGTGCAGTTCGTAGAATTAAGTGCTTAGATGCAACTATCTGATGAATAATTAAATAATTGAGTATTCAGTGTGTTCTGTACTGGCCTCGTATATACTTGGTTAACTAGCATTCCCTTTTTGGGGTCTGTCGGTGGCCGAGTGGTGTGCGTGGTTCAGTATAGTTTCGCTAGGCGGTTGGTGCCGAAGGAAACTCTCTCGGCGTGGGTTCGAACCCCCGCCATGCCAATGTAGATAAAGATATAGTTACGATATATCACTGTCGGTATCCATAAATTTGTGCAACCCGCCTCATGCATTCTGGCTCGGCGTCAATCAACACGTGGGCAGGCTGTTCAAATTTATGAATACATCTAACTAACTTTTTACGTATATTGGATGAATGAAAATTGCCGACATGGGAATGAACATGATATGTCAAATTCATATCATGTTTGTACATCTGTCGGATATTTTCCAGCTTTGACTTGTGAAACACTGAATTTGGGGATGGAACCAAGGGACTCGGAGCAATTTGAAAGTGGGCCGATGCAGTGTCACGGCAATCAGTAATGTCATGGTAAGAGTTGTGGCCAGATGCCACGACTCTTACCATAGCATTGCCGATTGACGTGGCTAATTTCGAGGACTGCCAATGTGTCCCAGTCGCCCCCCCCCCCCCACACTCGTAATTTGCATCATGCCCCATATTTTCCTTTTCTCCCCCCCCCCATCCCCCCCCATTGGCTGACCGACATTGTCCAATACATCGTTGGTGGAAGAGGAACCTTGGAAGCTGAAATCACTTGAATGTGTAGTCACCCCTTCTCGCCCCACCATAATCTGCAGTATGAAATACCTCATTGCTGTCTCTAGCGTAAATATTTATGCACATGACTTTTGGAAAGACCGGGTGGGGTGGGGTGGGTAGCATGGTGGGCTGCATGCAAGATAATTTAGAAGAGAATGCGATATTGAATGCCGATGGGGCGAGTGTCAATTCAAAGCAGCATGGCCATAACTGATCGCACCCCAAGAATTTGTTTTTGAATGTGAGCTGAAGTGGTGCATTCTAAAACCATTTTGTAAGAAAAATTATTTTCCTACCAAATAGTTTCTGAATGCACCATTGATTATCGATACAGACTGTTCAACGTCTTCAGGGCCCCCAATTCTGCTAAATTCGTTCACCACCCCCACCCCCTTTCCACACACACCTATCCCTTTCCCCGAAACTTTCATTTCTGTCCCACCTTCCTCTCCTTCAGCTCTTACTTCAACCTCACTCCCTTTTTTAGATGTCCCTATGTCACCAAAACTGCACGACAGATGCCGTCCGACAATAGGCAATATGCTGTCCGACATTAGGTAACAGGTGTCCGAGAACTGGTACCTTTCACTCCGAACATATTTTCCATTCCTGTCTACCCTAACCAATGAGAAATCTGATTGTTTAAATCTTTCAAAAGATCCGTTGAAACAAATATTTTCATTGGCTAAATGGGCAAGTTACATTCACGAGTCCTGTTGGTGAATTTTTGAAGAAGAAAGAGGGGGTGTCCGAGAATAGGTCGATTTACCCTGCTTCTTTGTGAATTTGGAAAGTGTTTCCAAAAGAGAATTTTGAAGAGAATTTATTCATCTTGGAAAAGACAATTTATACTTTCTGTGAAACAGAATAATATTATTTTGTGAAAAGCCAGGATTCTACTGGATTATTTGGAAATTATCTGTGGCGCCAATACTTCTTGAATTTTAATTCCATTTGAATTTTTCAGAGCATTTTATTATATTTTATTGGAGACTGCTGAAATTTCTAAGTAAAAAATTTATTACAAATCTGTGGGAACCTGTTTCTGAAGACACATTCTTGGATTTAATACTATCAGCTGGTAACTTTCTTCACAAAATTCTTCACCACTGGATTGCTGGATTCTGTCAGACTGTATGTTGGACTAATTCTATAATTGATAAGTACCACTGTTTGTATTTTGTGTAAACCAATTAGTGTAAAAGATCTTTGTATCATTTTTTTTTTATATAAATTTTTTTTAATTAAATTTTAGAATAGTTAAATTCATAGTTATTGTTGCTGATTCTCAGATTTCTTTCTGTTACCAATATCATTAATATTTCCACACCGTAACAGAAATTGGGGGCTCGTTGCCGAGATTGAATATAAAATAACGAGGAAGCTTTATTTGCATATTGCAATTATTATTTTGGCTCACTTTCAAAACATTTAAACTTTCTTAGAAAATTTCAGTATTATTATTTATATAGTCTGAGAACCAGCAAACCTTTTCATCATGGCATTTATTGTGACAGAATTTATTTCTGAATTTGAAATCTCTCCTAGTTTGGCCCTTTTAGAATCTCTTAAGAAGGAGGATTTATTCCAACTTGCTCATTATGTAAAATTACCTGCCACCCCTGGTCTGAACAAACATAAACTTAAACAGTTACAGCTCAATGTTAATCATTATATGGAGGAAAGGCCTTTTGCCTCAGTCTGAAACTCCCCCCTCTGAACCACAACCTACTGATGCCCTTGAACTCAAAAAGTTAGAATTGGAACTAAGGAGATCAGAAATGCAAGAAGAAATGAAAAGACAGGAAAATGAAATAAAATTAAAAGAAATTGAAGCTCAAAAAGAAAGGGAACAAATACAAATTCAGGCTCAAAAAGAAAAAGAGGATAGGGAATTAAAATTAAGGGAAATAGAAGCTCAAAAAGAAATGCACTTAAAAGAATTAGAAATTCAGACTCAAAAGGAAATAAAAATAAAAGAATTAGAATCACAGCATCAAGGCTCAAATGTAATTTCACCAAGTAGATTTGATGCAACCAAACATGTTAGGCTAGTTCCCCCTTTCAAGAAAAAGAAGTTGATAAATATTTTTCGCATTTTGAAAAAGTGGCAGCAAGCTTAGAATGGCCAAGGGACGCCTGGACTTTGCTATTGCAAAGTGTTTTGAAAGGGAAGGCCCAAGAAATCTATTCTGCTCTATCTTCTGAGCAAAGCAATAATTATGACACTGTTAAAGAAGCTATACTTAAGGCATATGAACTTGTTCCAGAGGCCTACAGGCTGAAATTCAGAAATTATTATAAAAATGAAAATCAAACTTAATATGTGGAATTTGCCAGAGAGAAGCAAAATTTATTTAACAGATGGTGCCATTCCATAGAAATTGGGAAAGATTTCTCTAAAGTAAAAGAAATGATGCTGATTGAAGAGTTTAAAGGAAAGATACATTCAGATATAAAGGCCCACCTGGATGAACAAAAAGTTGACACTTTAAACAGAGCAGCAGTACTAGCAGATGACTGTGCCTTAACTCATAAAATGAGTCGTAACTCCACAAATTTTTGGCCCCACAAGAATTCTTTCCAAAGTGGACCTAGACCAACTTCAGATAAAAGTCATCTTTCCAAGCCTCCAAACTTTTCACCGCTCAAATTTAATAAGAAATTTGGTGAAAACAAAACCTCTAATGCCAGCCCTACACCATTGCGACCCAACGGTTCAACTAAAACTTGTAATTATTGTAAGAAACCAGGGCATTTATTAACTGATTGCTGGCTGTTAAAATGGAAAAATGAGTCCTCTACTTCACAGAATGCACTAGCATGTGCTCCATGCCCTGAAAATTATGTAATAAAGCAATATGCTTTAGAAAATTATATGCTATTTATTTCTGAAGGCTTTGTTTCCCTTGAGGGGGATAAGCACTGTTCCTTACCAATAAAAATACTGAGAGATACAGGGGCTACTCAGGCTTTAATGTTAGAAGGCATTTTGCCATTTTCTGAAGAAAGTGCTACAGGGGCTCAAGTTCTAGTATCAGTATTGAGTCAAACTCTTTGAATGTCCCACTTCATAAAATAAATTTAAGAAGTAGTTTAGTAAATGGGACTGTGACAGTAGGAATCAGACCTACTCTACCTGTAAAAGGTATTTCTTTATTATTGGGAAATGACTTAGCTGGTGACAAAGTCACTGTAGAACCTCAAGTGGTGGATAAGCCGAGCGCAGATGAAAGTATTATTAATTTGAAGGAATGTTTTCCTTTTGCCTTTCCAGCATGTGCTGTGACTCGGTCCATGGCAAAGAAAGCTGAGGTTGATAACAACCTCAATTGTGTTGATTTGAACAGCAAAGCTGAGGATAAGAACAGTCACAGAATTACGGATTCTGAAGACATTGATTTGTCTCAGACATTTTTGAGTCAATGTGATGACTCCTCCAGAAATTGTAAAGAGGCCACTACACCTGAAAGTGATAGGGGAACCTCCTTGAATGTCATTTCCCGGACTTCTTTGATTCAGGAACAGGAAAGTGATCCTGACCTTGTTGAGCCACGTGAAAGGGCTCTAACAGAGGCAGAAGCCCCAAACTCCCTTATCTGTTATTTAAAAAAAATCTGATGTACTCATGAGGAAATGGCGACCACCAGAAGTACCCTCCAATAGTAATTAGGAGGTTTTTTATCAAATAGTTGTCCCCACTAAATACCGGAATGAAATAATAAGCCTGGCTCATGAAAATCCAATGGCTGGACATTTGGGAATTAGGAAAACCTACTCTCGTATTCAGCAATTTTACTGGCCCAAGCTTCGACAGGATGTTGTTGAATTTTGTAAAACCTGCCACACCTCTCAAATTGTAGGAAAACCCAACCAGAAGATTCCCCCTGCTCCCCTTCAACCAATCCCTGCTTTTGAGGAGCCATTTAGTAGAATTATTATTGAATGTGTTAGCCCATTGCCTTGAACAAGATCTGGAAATGAATATCTTCTTACCATCATGTGTGCTTCTACATGATTTCATGAGGCTCTACCTCTAAGAAATATTAAAACTAAGACTATAGTTAAGGCCTCGATAAATTTTTTTACGACGTTTGGTCTACCCAGGTCAGTGCAATCAGATCAAGGCTCAAATTTTATGTCAAACATTTTTCAGCAGGTGATGTATGAGCTCAAAATTAAGCAGAACACATCAAGTGCCTACCATCCTGAAAGTCAAGGTGCTCTTGAATGCTTTCATCAAACATTGAAGACCATGATAAAGGCCTCTGGTGAGGATAATGAGAAGGATTGGGATGAAGGAGTACATCTCTTATTTGCAGTCTGTGAGACTGTACAGGAATCTCTGGGGTTCAGCCCTTTTGAATTAGTGTTTGGACACTCAGTGAGGGGTCCACTCACTGCTTTGAAGGAGAAATGGCTCGAGGAAGAGCCACCTGAAATTTCTCTTCTGGACTATGTGTCCACCTTTAAGGAAAATTGCACCAGGCCAGAGAAATGGCAAATACACATTTACAGAAAGCCCAGAGTCATATGAAGACCTGGTATGATAAAAATGCGAAATTTCGCACCTTTAAACCTGGGGGCAAGGTGCTAGTATTATTCCCTTTAAAGGGCAATGCTTTACAAGCAATAGTAGGTGAAAAGTGCGGATACGGTATCGTTTGTACACGATTTTGTACATGTACACGTACATCGATGTACACCTCCATAGGATTCAGTGTTAAAATCGTGTACAGGTATACAAAATGTCGTTTTTTTTGGTGATATAGAATCCGCAAACGGTTTCTGAGACTCTCAGATCGCACTTTTAACGTTGAAATACCCGTTGGCAAAGAGTGAAAAAAAATGTATGAAATTTTAAGAAAATGAGGTCGATTGTCTGATCTAGAATCCGCAAATGGGTTTCCCCCATAGGATCCCACATTAACCGCGCGAGCAAAAAACGTGTTGCGGATTCTGTATCAGCATCAAAAAGTGGTTTGCAGATTCTGTATCATCTGTATCTGTACACGATTTTAACACTGAATCCCATGGAGATGTACAGGAGAACCCATTTGTGGATTCTACATCAGAAAATCGACTTTTGTACGGTACATGGAAAAAAGGTGATATTGAACCCGCAAAACCACCAGTGGTTCAGAATCGGCTATTGTTTTTGAGGGGATTTTTCCAAACTTAACAGACTACTATTGGGCGCTCCCATTTCTTGACGTAAGTGGGGGGAATACCCATAGTGGATTTTTCCAAACTTAACAGACTACTATTGGGCACTCCCATTTCTGACGTAAGGGGGGGGAATACCCATAGTGGGATTTTCCAAACTAACAGAAAAAAAACTAAGTTTTTTGGAAAATCCCTACTGTATAAACTTACTGAGAATGCCATTTGTCACGCTTGAAATGTATTACAGGTTTTTATTCAAATGAGTGTCAATTGTCAGTTAAATAGTTTAACTGAAAAACTATTCTATAGATGAAAGCGGAAACAGTTCAAAAGATTAATTGATATGATTTAAATGCGTTTTTGAAAGCGTTACATTACTGATATGTTTATTTGTGATTTTTCGAGTTTTCCTTATGGTGAGAATAAGCGGGTTTGCGATTTAACACTTTCGAGATCAAAACTCATTTAGAGAGGTTTATTTTGTAAATATTTTTTTTCTCATCTGGAATCGGTTTTGAGGCGAGGAAATAAAAAAAGTGATTGATATATATAGGAGAGAAAAAAAAAATATAAATAAATAGTTATTTAAAAAAATAAATATATCAAATCAAATAGATAATAAAAAAAATACGTAAATCATGAACGCTTCCCAGACGATTAGAGCAAGGTTTTTTTTTAAAAATGCTGATGAGAGCCTACGCATTCTGCGTGAACGAACAACTAGGTCGCCTCTTGTTAGAATGATGCGTTGGATGTCTGGATCACCTAGACTTCGATCATGAGAATCATTCGTGTCGGACGATGGAAAGGGAAGATATGGTCGTCAAGTATTTCGAACCGGCGTTCGAACACGTTCAAATCGACGAAGTGATCGCGTTTTGGAAGAGATTACTCTTCTGTAAAGATCGAGACAAGCCCACAGTTTCGGAAGAACTGAAATTGGCACGTAGAGGTCTGACTTTAGAAGACAAGGGATGCATCATGAAATTATTGTTCAATGAAGCATATGTCTAAGTTTTCTCATTGATATAAAATAAGGGAGAATAGAAAATAAAAATAAATACACATATAAATTTTTTATCTAATATTAGAAAAAAAAAAAACACAAAAAATGAGAACCAGAAATAAATTGTATCCGACGTTAGATGACGACGAGGATGAGAAGCCGAACGATGTTTTGCCGACGGCACCGTCGCTAGAAGAAAAAGAAAGAGGAGAGAGGTATCGCATCGATCAAATCAGTAGAATCCAAGCATATCTAACTCGAGAGAGAGATTCTCGCCGTTCTCTCAAGAAGAAGTATTCGCGTTTCTTGAAATTCGTCAACGCAGTCGACACGACACTCATCACGATTTCCATGGGTTTACACGCGGCCGGCATCGGATTGTTGTCGACCGCGGTTGGCATTCCGATCGTGTTGACTGTAGAAGGAGTGGCTCTCGCCGCTGGATTGTTTAGCACGCTCGGAAACTTTTTGAGTAGGAAATTATATCTGAAGGCGAGGAAACACGACAAGATTCGCGTCTTGGCCGACTCCAAGATCGACACGATATCCGAAATGATCTCGATGGCGTTGAAAGACGGTAGGATATCAGACAGAGAATACTTCACGATATTGGGTGAGAAAACGAAATACGAAGCCATGAAAGAAGCCGTGAGAATCAAGACTCATCAGATCATCAAGGAAGAGATGAAGGATTCTCTCGTGGAAAAAGGGAGGAAAGAGGCTAGGGAGGAATTCAGTAGGATGATAGAACTCAAGAGCAGCGATTGAAAAAAAATATATATATAATAAGAACAGAATTTTTAAAAAAAAATATTAAATTTATATATAAAATAAAAACGAAATTAATTTAAATAACTCTCAAAAAAATGTATTGAGTAAAGTGTAAGAGAGTTACCGAGACGAGTAATTCTCGAGAAGTACGAACTAAAAACGACAGACAGATGCTTCGCGGAATTTGCGACGTGTGTGGTTCTATCAAGCCTCGATTCATCAAAAAAAAGAATGCGAGCAAAGGCATCGTGAATAAAATGATTAATAATCTACCTTTCGAAATGCATCTACCTGGTCACAGTTTAACAGGACCTGGAACGAAATTGAACAAGAGACTAAACGCCGATCTGACTCCTAAATCTTTGAGCAAACCTGTGAATAGGGTGGACGCGGCCGCGTATGATCACGATCTGTGCTACGCCGGACATCCTGACACCAAGACTCGCAACGATGTCTGAGATAAAAACATGTTGGGGAAATTGAGAGGTATATCGAATCCGACCAGGAGAGAGAGAAGATAGAACGTTCGCTGGTCGGTAATCTGATCGGTGCGAAACGTCGATTCAGATGGGGCGTTCAAAAAAAAAAAAAACGCATCGGAAAAGAAGAAGAAACGATTATTGACGAGCGAATTGGCCGAGGAGTTACACAAACCCATCGTGCGTAAATTTCGAAAGAGAAGGGTGTTCGTGAAGGGTTTGGATGATATTTGGTCTGCCGACTTGGTCGACATGAGATCGTTTTCGAAGTGGAACGAGGGTGTCAAATATCTATTGACGGTCATCGACGTCTTTTCCAAATACGGTTGGATCAGAGCTTTGAAGAATAAATCAGGACCTTGCGTCGCCGAGGCTCTGAAGAGCGTGTTCGACTCATCTTCTCGAAAACCAAATAAATTGTGGGTGGATAAGGGAAAGGAATTCTACAACAATCACGTTCATTGATTGGTCGACCTCTACTCGATCGAAAACGAAGAGAAAGCCAGCGTGGTGGAATGTTGGAATCGAACGATGACGGAAAAGATGCATAGATACTTCACGGCGAATTCGACCAAGAAATACATATACGCTCTGAATGGTCTGGTCAAAGATTACAACAACACGCGACACAGATCGATCAAGATGACTCCCGCGGAAGCTAGCGATCCTCGAAACTAAAAACGGATCTACGCGAATCTATATCCTGAGAGATCTAAGATTAGGAAGAAGTCTAGAACGCCAAAATTTGCGGTCGGCGATCGAGTGAGAATCTACGCTTATAAGAAGCACTTCGAAAAGGGTTATACTCCTCGATGGACCTCGGAAATCTTCATGATAATCAAAATATTTCACACCGATCCAGTGACTTACGAAATCGAAGCTTTGGATGGAGAAGAGATCATCGGAAAGTTTTACGAACAACAATTACAGAAGACAAAGTTTTGATAAAGAAAACAAATTTCTTTTATTTACTCTCTTTAACATTTTCTTGTTTACACATATATATATATATATATATATAAGAGAAAAATAATAATAAAAAATAATTAAAACTATTTTTAGATAAAAAAAAAAAAGCAAGCTAATTAATAAACAAAAAAACAAAAACCCTTTAAAAATGGCAAATATACTAGATATAGCACAAAGCATAGTGAAAGATGAAAGTATTCAAGAATATGAGGTTCACGAATACGAACCGGTAACCGGAACGAGTTTGAACAATGCGGGAGAGATAAGAATCAACATCGAAACTCAAGATCTATTCGTCCATCCTAGCGAGAGTTACATAGTGGTGCAGGGACGTCTCACCAAGGAAGATGGGAGCGACTACGCCGCCGACGACACGGTAGATGCATGATGCCATTATTGGCTAGAGTAACCGTGTCGTCGGCGGCGTAGTCGCTCCCATCTTCCTTGGTGAGACGTCCCTGCACCAATACTGGCATCATGCATCTATTCAGTAATATAAAATACATGCTATCTGGACAAGAGATAGAATCTGTGTTTCATCCCCGTCAGGCCACCACGCTGTTCGGACTCTTGACGTATCCGGATGATTTTTCGAAATCCAGAGGACTTAATCAGTTGTGGATGAAAGACACCGTCGGCCCTGCTAGTGCCGGCGCCGCCGCGATATTCGACTACGTCATCAAGACGTCCAGACCTAAAGGAACGTTTTTGTTCAGGATACCTTTGAAACACATCTTCGGATTCGCGGACGATTACAACAAGATCATGTACGGATTCAAACACAATCTGACGTTGATTCGAAAAGGAAACAACGATGCAATAGTGAGACTCACTGCAACCGATGCGGGTAAGATAACTCTACACAAGATATCGTGGTTCGTTCTGCATGTGGAGCCTTCGATCGTGGAAAAAGCGTGTCTCTACAAGATCATAGAATCCAAGAGTAAATTACCTGTGGGATTTAGAATGAGACAGTGCGACACGGCTAGCATTCCACTCTCCACGAATAACTTCGATTGGAGATTGACAGTGAAATCCGCTTCCAAGAGGCCGCGTTTCATCGTGATTGCGTTTCAAACTGATAGGGACGGGTCTCAGGAAAAGAATGCGTCGCTGTTCGATCACTGCCATTTGAGAAACATGCAAGTGTTTCTGAACGCCACGAGATATCCAGCATATCTCCCGGCGAATACAAGTCGATGTATCCCATGTTCGTATTCGACGTTAGTAAACAGAGTGAACGACTCAAGAGTAGCGTCTTAGACATTCAGATCAAGATGCAATTCGATAGGAACATGCCGAGAAAAACCGAAGCCTTCGCCCTGGTCCTGTCGGATAGAGAATTACAATTTGAATCGGATGGAAATAAGATGTCGATCATTCGATGAGAGACATGTGTGAAAAAAAAAAAGTATATAAATAAAAATTTAAAAAAATAATTATAAAAATGAATGATAAAGAAAGAGAATACTTAAGAAGAAACAGACGTGTTTTGATTAAAAATATTTCGCAAGATTCATTAGCAATAATTCTAGACACGTTAGTCGAAACAGAACCTTTGATATTGACCGATTATATGAGACGTGAAATCGAAAGTAAAATCTTGATAGAAGATAAGACCAGAAAACTTTTAGACACGTTGACGTATAGAGGAGCGACTGCTTTTCGAGAATTTATAAAAGCTCTTCGAAATGCTAAAATAGATGCCGACACGTGTTTCGAGATAGGTGATCCAATTTCACGAGATGAAACATTATGAGAAATAACGTATTAAAACAAAACCAAAAAAAAAAATAAAGTAATGAGATCTAGAGAGATTGAACATCTTTCTAAATCTCATTACTTTTTTTTTTGGTTTTTAATAATCACACATTTTTTTTTAATTAATTATTTCCACGCGTTCACTGTTTGTTCAAAGGATCTAGTTCGATCAGTAGGCTCACCACGGAAGTGGCGGCTTCGGGATTATTGGTTTTCGTAACGAAATTAATCCTGTCTCCGGCGTTCACTTTGAGAGGCGTGCTGAACGTGCTAACATTCGCGTGTTGATTTTCAGTCTTTTCGACGCTGTATTTCTTATCGCTCTCTACTCCATTCACCACGAGATTGACGACCGCTCTGTTATTCAAATCCGAGGAAGCCAGAGCCATTCGAATGATTTCACCTCCCAACGGCATGGGATATCCCACCTGGCCATGTTTCGATCAGCTACCTCCGTTTCTGAAAGACCACTCTGTTTTCCCTCCTCTAAAGTGCCGGCCTCCTCGGCCCACATGGTGATCAATCATCTAGCGTATTTGAGTCTTTCCACCACCGAAATCAGGGTGCAGGAATCCGTATTGTTTACGGGATCCGGAAGATTTGTGAGCGCGTGTCCGCCCATGTCTAGTTTACCTTCCATGATGTCGCCCTTTCTCCAGACCGAGTTGTCGTCCACGTACTTCCTGCTGACTGCGCTGGAATCGAATTTGGGATCGTGATTGAGTCCGAATAAATTCTCACCGTTCATGTTGATACCACCCTCCATGGTTCCGCCAGATTGTTTGTTCAGGTAGAGATCGTCCACTTGCGATTCTACGTATTCTTGTGATCGTATCACGGCAGAATCTACGTAGCCCTTGTTGACTGCGGTTGAGTCCGCATCCATGTCGTCGACCTTCGACAGATTCAATATCTTGTTGAATCCTGCATTCAGATCCGATTTCATTTCTCATCTGTCAGACTTTCTCTGTTCCAGATCTACGTAGTGTTTGGTCGCCACGTCCTTGGGATTCGTGGGAGTGGCCACGTTCGTTATCTTGTTAGAATTGGCGTTCAATTCCGAGTGCATCGTTTTTTGAACATATCTATTTCTCAGATGGTCGCTGAATCGCGCGTGAGAGTCGTCCGCGTATTTCTGGGTCGCGGCATCGGTGGGATCTATGGGATTTGCGACGTTCACCAAACGTTTGGAGTTCAGATCGAGATCGTCGGTCATGGCTTTATCCACGTAATTATCTAGCATGATTCGTTCGAAATCCACGTTTCCCCTGTCGACATATTTTTTAGTCGCAGCATCTGCGAGATCTATCGGCTCAGGAAGATTGTAGAGCTTCTTATCATTCATGTTCAAAGGTTCCTCTCGAGGTTTGTATCTCCGAACGTAACGTTCGTCCAAGTTGGCAACGTCGTAACCATCGCCGACTTCGAGCGTCTTCCTCTTATTTTTTAGGTTGACTTTTTCGTTGTCACTTCTACCAAATTTATTGACTGGCATGTTGTTTTGAGATTTTTGTTTTTAAAAATATATTTCAAACACAGTTTATTAAAAATGAATTATTTCACTTATTTTTATTTTTCGTTTTATTCGATTAAAATTTTTTTAATTTTACCTTTATATGCTATAAAAAAAAAATCTCTCTCTAATGTAAATCATTGAGAATGTCTTGAAACCGATCTCCTTCAGACCATCTATTGAGAACGTAGAGACATAAGTGACCGCAAAACACTTGATCTGGTGATTGCACTTGTTCCATGTTGTAACGAACCATCGGTTTGTTGAAATAGTTCTTTATTTCTTTCGGCGGTGAGATTCCGTAGCTGTCGAAATAATAATTCTTCTTCTTCCCGTTCTTGAACCACGCCACCCAGTGAGTGACTTCACCCGATAAATCATCTAAATTTAAAATTCCGCATTCCGATTGTCGAGGTCTTCTCTTCGGCAAGGCATCTCTGGAAAACACGCCTAGAAAATCTTTGATTTTCAAATCCTTCGCCGCATTCGACAGATCGATGTTGGATAGGGGTTCGTTAGGTAAGACGACACCTTCTACGGATATCTCTATTTTCTTATTCATAAATGCGTATATTTTTTTTTTTTTATTTATTTATTTTATTATAATTCACAAAAATGACTTTATTTTTTTTTTTTTCTTTTTCTTTTTAAACTAACTCTATCGACTTCCATAATCTTGAATCCGTTTAATTCCTCTTGATTTTCTGGAATCCTGTCATCCTTAATCATATCTGGAATCTTATCATCCACAATCATATCTGAAATCCTATCGTCTAAAGTCCAATGTCCGAGTGCCAAAGTGTTTATTTTATCGTCTAACACGAATCTCTTATCGTCATCGGCCGCCAGCGAAATCTTGTTGACTATTTCGGTATACAAGTTGTGATTTTCGCTTCGAATCGATTTCATAGTCTTATACACCGGACCACTTCCTAACAGACAATCTTTATACTCTTGGAAAGAGATGTTTTTCTTCATCACGCACGCTTTAACTCCTTTGCACTTCTTGATCTCTTCATCTTCTAGACGATAAGCATACAGTTTGGGTCTCAAGCCTACGAATTCAACGATTTGTTTACCACCACTCTCATCCTTAAATTTACCTAACACCTTCTTGTTGTTGTTCGATTGAATGTTGGACGGGTGATCGATGGGATAATTGCTCGCGTCGAACCATGCGGCCACGTCCGGAGATATATCTTGGTAGACATCTTTCATCTCTATCTCATAAACTAAACTGTCCGTGTCGGTGAACAGTAGTTTGGTTTTATCACCAAATTTTCGTTTGACGTAATCGTAGTGAAACTCGTACATCAATCGCTTGCTGATATCTAAGATGATCGGTCCGAGATAATACGGTTTGTTGAACTTCAGGTGCGTCTTTTGCATGTGAACGGCCACTAGATTTTCGTTGAATATGGTTCGGTGTTTGTAATTGGGTTTCACCACTAATTTTTTAGCTCTTTTCTCAGATGTGACGAGTCGAACATCGGTTCTCTTCCTGATGTTTTCCATCGATTTACTGTACACGCAGTTGTTCATGAGTTTGAAGAAATCTTTTTCGAAATCGTTCTTGGCTCGAATTCTGAGATTCGTGTTGAGATCGATGTATTTTTTCATCCAAGGCTCTTCGTTGAATCAAATGATGCGATGTATGTTGACTAATTTCATCCCGTAATCGACGTATTGTTTCAAATTCTCACTGTAGACGACGTAGTTACGTTTGTTAAATAAATTGGGAATGAGTTTTTCCTTGTCTCCTTCGTTCGGTTCCTCAGGAGCCAGCAGATAATTGTTGTGTAGGTCGTGTAATTGTTCCGGATAGTTCAAATCAACTTCTAAAATGCAAGGATAGTCTCTCCATTTTTGCATCTCTTCCTGTTCCGTTACCCATTCGAAATTTCCAATTGGTAAAGGATGACTCATAGCCCAACCGTACAAATTATTAGCGTCCCAATACTGTATGTATTTATTCAACCGTTTCGAATCAAAACCTTCTTTCATGTAGGGATTGTTAGCTTCAGAATATCTGTGGGAGATCATTGAGACGCCACCTCTCGTAGCTTTTTCGAACATGAGCAACATGTCCACGTCGGATAATAATTCCAATTGGACTTCGGTGGTCTTCAACAGAGCGTCCCACGCCAGACCGGGTGCGGTGAAATACCAAGCCGGATCCAGATCGTAATTTCGACGACAAACGTCTCGAAAATTTTCGAACACGTCTGCCAAGAACAGAACGTCAGTCTTTAGATAGAGATCGTGATAACCTCTCATGATTTCCACACGTTTTTGGTGTGTTCGTAATTCTCATCGGAAATGTTGGATTCGTATAATTTTGAATAAAAATCTTCTTTCGAAGGTAGTGCGGTGTCGGCGAATTTCTTTAGATCGTTCATGTAATCGTAAGGATAGACTCCTTTCCTCAACATAATGTCTACTCGTTCTCCAAAATGTTCGCTCGTGATTTTAAATTTATCCTTGCTCATGTTATCGACTAATTTTTCCAGAGCGGTTGACATGAATGTAAAACTGTCGATGAAACGTATGCCTCTACGAATGAATTTCATTTTTTTTCCCAACGTCTCTCCGTCGATTACTCTTTTCTTCTCCATGAGCTTCCATTTCGTGAAGGAAATGTATCTTTCTTCGCTGTTCGCGATGCAATTTAATTCTTCGTGGGAGGTGCCGAGATTTTTCTCGAACAGATGACTGTCGTAACCCGAGAGATTGTGAAATATCACCGGATAGAAAACGGCATCTCGATATTTTAAATTACACTTGCTGTGAGCCGGACCGCGATACAGACCCGTGTAATGATCGTGGTCTCTGACCTTCTTATTTTCCTCCGAATTCTCGTCGAACGATTGTCTGCATATGTAACATTCGGTGGCTCTGTTATTTTCGCTCTGCTGCTCACGCGTGATGATCATTTTCGCTGGAGTTTTGAATTTATCGTATAACATTTGAATTTTCGATTCTAACTCTTCCACGAACCTTTGAGCCACGTCGTCGTCTTCGCACTGTTTCGTATAGATGAAGGGACCCATGTTGTGTTGCGAGTCGAAAGCGCATTTCACGTAAATGCAATAGCCTGAAGGTATGTGTTTTTGATATTTTTCGATGTAACTTTGAAGAGCGTTAGGTTGGCAGGAACTCATTTTCACGGTGAAACATTCGAAATCGCCGTACATGACAAATGGTACTTTTAACCTTCTATTGTGATTTTCAAACTTCATGATGGTGTTGGGTTTAGGCATGGTGACGCCTTTATTTTCGTTGCAATATTCCTGATGTTTCGCTAACGATTTTTTGCTGTGAAACATGTTCATACAGTTACAACATGAACATATCTTTCCTTTATGTTTATTATTTTGTCTCGACAGTAATCGGCTCGGATTTTTAACCCAACAATAATGCCGATTGTCACCATTCGAAATCAATAATAAAATAATCATCTTTTCTCTTTCGAGATACGAAGTCTGTCTGAGAGGATAGATCGTTCGTTTTTCATCGTCGTATCCCAAGACGTTCACCGCTACTGTGGGATTTTGAGCCTCGAAACGTTCGATGTGTTTTAACTGCGTTGGAAAAGTCACTCCGGTCCAATCGAGATTTTTAGAAGTCACCTCGTAACGAGAAACTCTATCGGAGTTCATTTTGACAGGGTATAAAGCGGAGGTGACTGCCCATTTAAAACACTGATCATCTTTATTTCTTACGGTGATCACAGCATTTTTTTTTAGCTAAGAAATACGGTAATTCCACGTAGGAAGACCCTTTCAACAAATCGTTTTCAGTTATATGAATTTCGAGTTTCAACACCTCATCGAACGTCCAATTACTACCTCCACATTGATAATTCGCAAGAGACGTCAACATCTTGTCTTTCATCTTTTCGAAAACATCTGATAAATCTGAACCTCAAAATACGGGTTCGACGTTAGATCTGAAAAATGTATTTGTCACGATGCTCTCGCCGGAATTCCCGTCGATTTTATTCATCACGCCATGGAGTATCATCTTAATTTTTAGTCCCGCGTTCATGTGTTCACAAAACAAATCCAATACTTTTTTCTTCACCCGTTCCATGAACAATTTCGGATCAATTTTTCGAACGAGGGAACCACATCGAAAGTTTTAAAAATGACTTTGATCGCACTCTCCCTTTCTACAGGATTCGATTGGAATAGTTCTGTGGCGAGTCGTGCTGCATATTCTTCTCCTTTCCCTTCGTTGATTGCTTGTCGGATTTCACTCGATATATCTCGTTCGTCTAGAATCTGAAGTACATCACTCGTTTTCGTTTTAGTTATTTTTTCTTTTCTTTTGAAACTTGAAGTTCTTCAATGGCTTTTCGTTTAGTCGTCTTCTTATTTTTCACAATCGAAACATTTTTGGTTTTTTTCAACGTCGGCATTTCGATTCCTTTTACTATCTTTTTCTTCTCATTTTTCACAGCACAGCCGATGCATTTTTTGACGTCATTGCTATCGACATTTCGTTTGCCTTTCCATCGTTTCGCAAATATTCCTGTATGACTTCAATTTTTTTTGATTTAGTTCTATGATTTCTGAAATGTGGAATTTTTAATAGTTTTCAAATCTCGTTTAACTGAGGTACGGTTTTCTCATTTAAATTTTCCATTTTTTTATTTGTTTGCTCCATTTGTAAGAATATTTTTTTTCGAATTTTGTATTTAAATAATTTGTTAAAAAAGTTTGGTTTTTTTTTTACTCTTTATAAATATAAAAAAGTTTTTTTTTTAATTTTAATTTTTTTTAATGTAAAAAATATTTTTTTTGGATGAAATTAATCAATTTTTATGTTCCTTAACGTGAAAAAAATTGAATTAATACGAGAAAAAAAGGATGTTAAAATTTAACTTTTTATTTATATATAAAGAGAAAAAAATTTACAAAAAAAATGTTTACATTAAAGAAATTAAAAATTAAAAAAAACTTTTTTTATATATATGAAGAGTAAAAAAAAAACGTACTTTTTTAACAAATTATTATTTGAATACAAAATTTAAAATATATTATTTGCAATAATTCATAAAACAAAAAACCAAATAATCAATCATGACAACAACACCTAAAAGATGCGAATTGAAATTGAAACGAGTCGAAACGTATAAGAAATTCGGTTTTAAAATCTATAGATTACAACGACACGATTCCATCGAATTGAACAAGGTCGAGACGAAGGGCTCAGAGCGCAAATATGACAAATATAACATGCCTTTGAAATTGGACGAAGCCAAGCTCGATTTTTTTTATGACTACCAAAGCGATCTACAGAAAATCGTCATCACCAAAGACAGAGAATTCGACAAGGACGATTTGTCGTTGTTCTATGGAAGTTACATATATCCAAAAATCTCACTCGAACTCGTGGACAAATCGAGTGGTGAGAGCGTGTTCACCGATGTAAAAAAACTTAAAAAAGTAAAGATAAACATTCAACACATTTTCGAAAAAGGAGAAGACACGAGTGTCAACATGCTAATAACGGACTTGGAAATATAAACAATAGAGAGATTGATTTTTTAGCGAAGAAGAAGGAAAAAAAAAAGTAATGAGATCATCTTTAGATCTCATTACTTTTTTTTTGTTTTTTTGTTTTCCTTCTTTTTTTTGTGATATGTTACGTTTTTATAAGAACACATTTGTTTATCCGAATGATAAATATGAATGAATGTTGTGCATCTCTTGGTAATACTCGCATCATTACCATTCTCTTCAGAAGGTAGTGGTGACGGTGGAAAACGTCTCATTCTTTTAAATTTCAACCGCCTATCCCGATCTTTATTTAACTCTTTTATTATTTCTTTCCTAAGATATCCATCATTAGCGTCTAAGCGTTTTTCCACATCTTTTTCGCACTCTATCTCGCGATATTCATCATTATCGTCTAATTGTTTTTCCACCTTTTTATCCATTTTATATATTATTTTATACTTTCTATGATTTATATTTTATATAATTATATAATTTTTTTACATTATAATAACATACTCAAAATCGGTATATTCTTAAATGGCGAATTCTCACCAAACAACAAACCCTTGCCGAGTCACTCAACGTTCCGTCCACTCTTTAGATAGAGACCGTTTCCACTCAAAGAGTTGTCACCTCTAACGGGTTCTAGATACAATCCTTCACCGCTGTTGTCTACGTGGACGCGACACACGGCTCCTTCCTTCTTCAAAAACAGTCTGCTGCCACCCATTAATTTCTCAACTGCCGAACTCGCGAGTCCCGTGAGAGCTCCCACGCCGAGAGTCTTTCCGAGAAAGGGTAATGCTTTTGCGGCAAAGGGTAATGCTTTTGCGGCGATTCCTGCCAATAGCGGTAGGAAACCGCCTTTCATTCTCAAATTGTATCTCAATTGAGCGGGACTCAATCTCACCGTCAACCCTCTCCCATCACAAATCGCTTTCTCCATCCTTTTGATTTGACTTCTGGTCCAGGCGATCGAATCCTGACCGCCACTCGTCAGATCTTCGTGAGTGAATTTGAATCTCACCGCCTCGCCTCGAGTTGTTAACGCTCTCTTAAGTTTCTTCCTCTGTCCTGCGGATATGTTCACGTTTTTAACCACGTATTGTGTCATAATTCTTTTTTTAAAATATATTTTCTTCAATTGTTTTTTTGTTTTAATGATAATTATATATATTAAATAATTTTTGTAAAATTAATATTGCGTTTATTTTATTTGTTATTTATATATATACACAATATTTTTTTTTTTTTGCTTTTATATTTCTCTTATGTGAAATCATATCGTCACCCTCTCTCCGCGAAGATCTAACAGTTCACCATTTTGATCCGTCAACGTGGTTTTGAGACTATACAACATGTCTAAAATCACTGGTAGATAAACTAAATTTCGAGGTCGTTCCACGATCTTATAACCCGGCGACACGTTTGGAAAGAAGGAATAGATCGTTGGTTGAGCGCTACCATTCATGTAGCTTCCAGCAATCACATCCACATTCACCAGAATGCTATTGACTGCGAGAATGTCGACCGTGTTTTCAGATGCCGCGTGGCCTCGATACATCTTTCGATCGAATCCCAGCATTTTGCTTATAGAATCGTCCGTGTTGAAATCCACTCGAAAATTATCTTCCAAATCCAACATCGTCTGTAAGGTATTAGGATTGGGAATGAGTCTGATCTTGTTGCTTCCCTTTCCATCCGTCTTCATTCGCGTCTGAATGTAATTGTTCAAATCGTCTATGTCGTAACTTCCTTTGGGAATTCGAATCTCCAACCAATCCACTCCGTCGGAATACTTAAACGAGTTATTCTTTTCGGTGACATTGGGAAAGGAATAATAAGTCTCCAGATTCACCAACGCCATCTCGTATCTTTTCTCTCTATTCAATTCAGTGGAAGGTTCGAATTTCATCACGAATCGAGTCGAATCGCCACTCACCACGATTTGAATGGATTGTTTTGCAGCCGTATTCTCGGCTATCCGTTCTAACAATTCTCCTTGTTCGAACATTATATTTAATTTTATTTTTATTTTTTCAAATATTTATTTATTTATTTATTGGTGTTTAAGGTCACATACTTATGCACAATGGCTAATCGTGACCGTGACAGTTTTACGGGTGGAGGAAGTCGGAGTACCCGGAGAGAACCACCGAGCAACGACGAGTAGCTGTCAGCTCTCTAACTCTGAACTCTGTACCTCAGCACAGGCAGGGTTAGATTGGTTGAAGACAGGCGCACCATCGACGTGCAGTACGCCTCAGTGCACAGCATCATCGTGCCCCCATGTAGGCAACGGGGTGAAGTGTCTTGCCCAAGGACACAACGCGGTTGCTGCAGGTGGGATTCGAACCGAGGACCTCTCGGCTTGCAGCCTGCACCTCTACCAACTGAGCCACCGCGCCCCCTATTTTTTCAAAAACTAATTATTTGAAGATTTATTATTTTCTATTTTTTTTTTTTACCTGCGTCGCCATCGGCGAAGCAGGTCTAGTAACCGCTCGACTCCATCCGTCAGTCCGTCCGTCAGTCCATCCGTCCATCCGAAACACTTTTTCCGTCAAAGTTTTCTTGGCTTCTATGAAAGGGAATGATTTTATATTTGGTCTGCTGCTTCATAATGATGAGTTGTATCGTGTAAGCAATTTTCAGATCTGCCGTGCAGCCACTTCCTGTTTGCCGATACTTTGAAATTTTACTGTACCCACTGAACATTGAAATTTTTCGTCAAGGGTTTCTTGGCTTCTATGTAAGGGATTGATTTTATATTTGGTCTGCTGCTTCATAATGATCAGTTGTATCGTGTATGCAATTTTCAGATCTGCCGTGCAGCCACTTCCTGTTTGCCGATACTTTGAAATCTTACTGTACCCACTGAACACTGAAATTTTCCGTCAAGGTTTTCTCAGCTTCTATGCAAGGGATTGATTTTATATTTGGTCTGCTGCTTCATAATGATGAGTTGTATCGTGTAAGCAGTTTTCAGATCTGCCGTGCAGCCACTTCTTGTTTGCCGATACTTTGAAGTTTTACTGTACCCACTGAACATTGAAATTTTTCGTCAAACTTTTCTCGGCTTCTATGCAAGGGATTGATTTTATATTTCATCTGGAGCCTGATAATGATCAGTTGTATCGTGTATGCAATTTTCAGATCTGCCGTGAAGCCACTTCCTGTTTGCTGATTCAATTGCATGCAGCGACGCAGGTCCAGACCTGGTATTGGTCTTGTTTATTTTCACGCCCTATCTTATTATCATCAGAAACATAAAACTTGTCGAATCCGCACCGATATGTTCCGCGATTAAATTCGCTAGTCAAATCGATCACGACAAAATTGTAAAGTCCTCCATCCCAAACCCTCTTACAGAATGTCCTGAATTCCGCCGCGCTCATGTCGTTTGCGACGTGATCGCTGTAGATGTGATTGAGATTCTTGAGATCTTGGCGAAAGAGACATAGAAAATTAGCGTTCTCCCTTATCGTCTGTCTGGGCAATCAAAAATAATTCTGCGACAGGTAGAAACAGTCCACGTTGCTGTGACGACCCCTAACGTAATACGATTCACATCGGTTCTGTCTCTCCAAAAGCAGATCGTCGAAAATCATGAGATTCTTATCTTCCGATTTCAATTCTCAAGGATCCGGAACGTCGCAAGCGTTCTCATAAAATCGACACTCGACGTTCGAAGATGCATTTCTCTTCATCAATTCCATCGCTGCACCGTCCAAAATGGTCGAAAGAGAAGCTTCACTTTTGTCGAATTCCTCCCTACTGTCAAAGATTCTGGCTATGTCGTCCTTAGGCAATCTACGATTCATGCATTCTCGAAGCATTCTGTATTCGGGTTGAAACAAGCTCTTGCCAAACACAAACAATCTGTCGTAATCCAACCAGTCGTGTCGGGACAACAGATTGGTCTTTCCACAATTCGATTTTCCCACTATCAAGCCTCTTATGCTTTTGGGAAAGAACTCATTATTCGACCTCTTAGTCGCGGCGGCGTTCCAAGACATATCTTTAATGTTCATCTTTGTTTATTTTTTTTTTGTTATTTTAGATTATTTCAAACACAATTTTTTATGTTTTTTTCAAACTCAGTTTTTAATATTATTATTTATTTATATTACATCGTCGCGAGTTCTCTTCAATCCAGGTCCACTCGTCATTTTGGCTAAATCTTGTATGGGTACCACAGCATCCTTAAAATCTTTCCAACTTTTCGGCGTTCGCTCTAACGTAGCTCGCTTCGCTGGTGGACTGATCAACTTGTTGATCAACGCGTTGGCTGCCCTCTTGCCAGCCACAGAAGCTATCCTACCACTGGCTTCGGAAGCGGCTTTCTTACCAGCATCCAAAGCCGTCTTCTTACCAACCTCAAACGCGGTCGATGCGAGTTTTCTACCCGCATTACTCGTGAACGCTCGCATTATAGAATCGACGATGCCAGAACTGCCTTGAACGTAAGTTCTAACGTATCCCCTGTTCTTTATCACCAACATATTTTTATTTTATAATATATATTTTGTTTTCACTGGTAAGACGTTTGTTGTTTAAATACTTTTTATTATTCTAGTGTAAAATTTACTGTTTTTTATTTTATATATTTTTTTTGTTTGTTTGTTTGTTTGTTTCTCTCTACTTATTATATACATCAATCCTTCAATTCGTTCATCAGCCTTTTATAATGTTTTTTTTTCAAAACCTTCTGTCGTAACAATTCGTCACATATGCTAACTATCTCATTATCTAATCCTGTGTTACCAGCGCGTCTACTTGCTATCAACAATCTCAATCTCTGAGACAGAGCGTCAGAATCGCTTGGAAGAAAAGTGGTTCTCACTCCTTTCCCGGTTCTCGACTCGTCAGACTTCTTATTCATATCCCATATGGGTTTCACCACTTTCGTCCACTTGTAACCTCTGTTGGCTTTGTGTCTTGTCTCTCTGGCATCGTTATTTCTCTCCATGGCGTGGGTCTGAACCAGAATGTCACCGTAATTGTCGAAATCCTGTTCCGTGTAATCTCCAGGCTTGTCGGAAAGGAGCAATGTGCGCAGTCCATCAGTTATTTTATACTTATTGGAACCGACAATTAAATCATCATCATCCTCTCGCACTTCTGTGTCGCCCACAAAAGTTCTACCGTCTGAATCCTCGCGAATTCCATACAACAGATCTCTCTTACCACCATCCTCAGACGACGCAACGCTATCAGTGGTGATAGTCGAAGCTGTATCGCTGCTCTCGCTCACGTCGGTTTCGATTCTCATGGGAACGTAATCCGGTATAGATTGAAAGGAAATCTGTTTTGTAAAACTACCGGGCAACGAACCCATTCTCAAAGAACTCTCTTTTATGGGTCTCAATTCTTCAACTATCTCCTTCTTGCTTCGCTCTTGAACCTCCGTCACGGGTTTAAATATATTTTTGGTCTCGCGTTTGAGTTCCATCTCTCCAAGACGTCTGCTTCTGTCAGCCGATTGAATGCTGTTTTTGGCACGTTCATATTCATTTAAAAGCTGATCTCGTCATTTAGCATCCATCTGTAAAAACATTTTTTTCGTTTTTAAATTATTAATATTTCCTTTGAGTATACTAATGTGAGTTATTTATTATTTTCAAAATTAAATGTATAATTATTTTTATGTTTTAAGTAAATAAAAATCTTCTGTCTTTAATATAATAACTAAAACCAGTTGAGAAAAAAAACATTTACAAAATAAACCTCTCTAAATGAGTTTTGCTTTCGAAAGTGTTAAATCGCAACCGCGCTTATTCCCACCATAAGGAAAACTCGAATAATCAAAAATCACAAATAAACATATCAGTAATGTAACGCTTTCAAAAACGCGTTTAAATCATATCAATTAATCTTTTGAACTGTTTCCGCTTTCATCTATAGAATAGTTTTTCAGTTAAACTATTTAACTGACAATTGACACTCATTTGAATAAAAACCCGTAATACATTTCGAGCGTGACAAATGGCGTTCTCAGTAAGTTTATACAGTAGGGATTTTCCAAAAAACTTTTTTTCTGTTGAGTTTGGAAAAATCCACTATGGGTATTTCCCCACTTACGTCAGAAATGGGAGTGCCCAATAGTAGTCTGTTAAGTTTGGAAAAATCCACTATGGGTATTCCCCCAGTGTTTTTATTAAAATTTATTTCACAAAATTTATTTCACAAAATTCTTAATTTTATTGGAAAACGTGGCAGTGGTTTTGCGGGTTCAGTATCACCTTTTTTCCATGTACCGTACAGAAGTCGATTTTTTTATGTAGAATCCGCAAATGGGTTTCTCTGTACACCTCCATAGGATTCAGTGTTAAAATCGTGTACAGATACAGATGATACAGAATCCGCAAACCACTTTTTGTTGCTGATACAGAATCCGCAACACGTTTTTTGCTCGTGCGGTTAACATGGGATCCTATGGGGGAAACCCATTTGCAGATTCTAGATCAGACAATCGACCTCATTTTTCTTAAAATTTCATACATTTTTTTCACTCTTGAGCGACGTGTATAATGTACACGTTCGCCAACGGGTATTTGAACGTTAAAAGTGCGATCTGAGAGTCTCAGAAACCGCTTGCGGATTCTGTATCACCAAAAAAAGCAACATTTTGTGTACTTGTACATGATTTTAACACTAAATCCTATGGAGGAGTAAATCGATGTACATGTACAAAAT
This sequence comes from Pictodentalium vernedei, assembly GCA_031216915.1. Taxonomy (NCBI): domain Eukaryota; kingdom Metazoa; phylum Mollusca; class Scaphopoda; order Dentaliida; family Dentaliidae; genus Pictodentalium; species Pictodentalium vernedei. Next base: position 597,798,874 of record CM062297.1, read on the forward strand.
CGTGTACAAACGATACCGTATCCGCACTTTTCACCTACTAGCAATATATTCAGGCCCTTATATTGTTAAGCACAAGATCAGTGATACTGATTATGTTGTTGAGACTCCTGATAGACTCAAAAATACTCAGCTGTGCCATATAAATATGTTGAAAACATATTATGAGAGAGAACCAAGCTCTCTACCAGTCTCAACAGTAAACCACATGGATGAGGTGGAAATTCCAGAGGAGGATATTCATGAAGGCAGCGAAAATGTACCTCTGAAGTTACAGAACTCAGATGTCCTGAGAGATCTACAAAATAAAATATATTATTTACTGCCTGACCAAAGAAAAGATTTAGTTGATTTTATTTTCAAATATCAACACTTATTTCCCGATCTGCCCAGCAGGACATCTGTTATTTTTCATGATGTTGATGTAGAAGAGGCAAATCCCAACAAACAGCATCCATACAGATTGAACCCTTTCAAAGCTGAGATCATGCGAAAGGAAATACGATATATGCTGGACAATGATATTATAGAACCTAGCAACTGGATTTCGCCCTGTTCACTTGTCCCAAAACCTGATGGGAGTTACCGATTTTGTACGGATTACCAAAAGGTGAACAGCCTCACTAAAACAGACAATTATCCAATTCCAAGAATTGATGACTGCATTGACAAACTTGGCCATGCTAAATTTGTGACAAAATTTGACTTGTTAAAGGGTTATTGGCAAGTCCCTTTAACCCTTTACCTAACATGAGAAGCAGACGGCACTTGCAAAAACAGATCTTGAATAACTAATTTGTTTCATTTTTTGTCTCAAAAACATAAGTTATGACCCCTCAGTGGAACGAGCTCGACGAGCTCGTTCCATTGAGGGGTCATAACCTATGTTTTTGAGACAAGAAATGAAAAAATAATGAAAATTAATTGGTGATTTTTGAGAAACGCGCTGGCCGGTTTTGGCCGTTACGTTGGGTAAAGGGTTAACAGAAAGAGCAAAAGAAATATCTGCTTCTGTTACCATTTGGGTTGTATCAATATAAAGTTACCCCTTTTGGCATGAAAAATTCTCCGGCAATGTTCCAGTGCATGGTTAACCACTTAATTGCAGACCTAGATCACAGTGAAGCTTATATTGATGATGTTATTATACACACAGATACAAATTGGGCTGATCATCTGAAGCATATTCAAGAATTTTTTGACAAAGTAACCCAAGCCAACCTTACTATTAACTTGGTAAAATCAGAATTTGACAAAGCAACTGTAAATTATTTTGGTCATGTTGTGGGCAGGGGCAGGTCAGGCCGATTGCAGCAAAAGTTGATGCCATTGTAAATTTTCCAGTGCCAAGCTCTAAAAAAGAGCTCATGAGATTCTTAGGCATGGCTGGATATTATAGAAAATTTTGTTTAAATTTCTCAGATGTTGTCTCCTCTTTGACCAGTTTATTGAGCAAAAGGGTTAAATTTGTTTGGACTGAGGAGTGCCAGAAATCCTTTGACAGAATAAAAAATTTATTAAATAATTCCCCTGTCCTAGCGAGTCCCAATTATGAAAAGCCCTTCAAATTATTTATAGATACAAGTGACAATGGAGCAGGTGAGTATATTGCCCAGGAAGATTCCCAAGGTATTGATCATCCTGTATGTTATTTCTCCAGAAAATTTCTCAAACATCAAAAGAATTATTCTACAGTACAAAAAGAAACTTTGGCTCTAATTTTGGCATTAACCCATTTTGATGTGTATCTAGGAACCACCCAATGCCCAATTACAGTTTACACCGATCATAACCCCTTAACTTTCATCAATAAAATGAAAAACAAGAATCAAAGGTTATTGCGGTGGAGTTTAGCCCTTCAAGAATATAATTTAGAGATTAGGCATATTTTGGGAAGAGATAATGTTTTAGCTGATGCGCTTTCCAGAATATCCTAATTTAAAATGATCTGATCGGTCCCCATTCACTTTAAGTGTATATATATATGTTTATTAAAAATTTTGTGAAGATTATCGTGTGCATATTGTAAACCAGTCATAGTCTACTAAAGTTATATAAAAAGTTTTCAGTACCTTCAAACGTTTTCTGTTAAGGCGGGGTGTGTTATAGCCCCCATATTATATTGAGATTGATATATCCTTAGTTGATAATTGTAGGAGATTGATATTTTTCTGCATTTTCTGACTGGTCTTACTCATTTGCACTGAGTGACCTTTGTTTACATCTTTGTTACACTAATCTATTGTACATATAGCTGTTGATTGTTTAAGTAGGTCAAGGACCTTGTTTACTTGAATTATGACAGAATCACCTAGAAACTGATAAAAAACAGAACTTTGGACATTCTTCTAGGACATTCTATCTGGGTACTATATATGTAAAGGCTTGTCAACAGAATTCAAAAAACTCATTTTTAGAAAGCCGTTTCGGAAGAACTTATTTTCAGAAAGATTTATTCTATAAAACAGCAGTTGTTTCCATTGGAGATTATTATTTTTTCAGAACAGTGCATTTATTACATGTATAGAAGCAGTGCTTCTTTGTGAATTTGGAAAGTGTTTCCAAATGAGAATTTTGAAGAGAATTTATTCATCTTGGAAAAGAGAATTTCTACACTCTGTGAAACAGAATAATATTATTTTGTGAAAAGCCAGGATTCTACTGGATTATTGGGAAATTACCTGTGGCACCAATACTTCCTGGATTTTTACTCCATTTGAATTTTGTGGAGTATTTTATTATATTTTATTGGAGACTGCTGAAATTTCTAAGTGAAAATGTTATTACAAATATATGGGATACTGTTTCTGAAGACACATTCTTGGATTTAATACTATCAGCTGGTAACTTTCTTCACAGATTCTTCACCACTGGATTGCTGGATTCTGTCAAACTGTACTTTGGACTAATTCAATAATTGATAAGTACAACTGTTTTTATTTTCTGTAAACCAATTAGTGTAAAAGTTCTTTGTATCATTTTTTTTTATATTAACTTTTTTTAATTAAATTTTAGAATAGTTAAATTCATAGTTATTGTTGCTGATTTTCAGATTTCTTTCTGTTACCAATACCATTAATATTTCCGCATGGTAACATCAACAGAATTGATTTGGTGAAGTGAATTGCAAAAGCAATGGGAACCCTGGCTCTTGCTTGTGAGAGGATCATAGACCAGACCTCAGTGAGTGAGAAAATTCCACCCCAAGTGAGTTAAAGATTTGGATGGACTGGGATCTGACTTCTTGTTACATTCCCTATTTTAGAAATTTCAAGAACACTTTCTGAAAGAAATTCACAGTTGTCCTCAATTAGGTTGATTTGAAACATAATTATAAACACTGAGACATCCATCACATCTTGAGGGATCCTCGAAAATTGTCATTTTTAGCTCAACTTTGGCGAAGCCAAATTTGAGCTTTTGTCATGGCCCGTCGTCCGCCTGTCCGTCTGTCCGTACGTCAACAATTGGATACGGCTCGGGCTAGAGGCCGTATTTATGAACCGATCTTTACGAAACTTCTTGGGTACCTTTGTTATGACCGTGGGATGAGAACGAGTGTTTTTGGGTACGGTCTGAAATTCAAGATGGCTGCCAGCTGCCATTTTGTACCGATGATGCAGAAATCTGTTTTTTGTACAGAACTTCCATTTGAAAGCTCTGATTTGAATAACTTTTTGTATGAATACGGGTTTTTTTCTCGTGCATAAATTCTGCAAATTAGACTAATTTTGATGTTTTTTGGTGTTACTTTCAGCACTGTAAGTGCAAATGCCAATACGGCTCTGGGCTAGAGGCTGTATTTATGAACCGATCTTTACGAAACTTCTTGGGTACCTTTGGTATCACCGTGGGACGAGAACGAGTGTTTTTGGGTCCGGTCCGAAATTCAAGATGGCCGATGGCAGCCATTTTGTACAAAATTAGGTGCAATCAGATTTTTGCACAGAACTTCCATATGAAAGCGCTGATTTGAATAATTTTTTGTGTGAATGTTTAGTACCATGGGATACATCACATATAATACAGGGTTTGTTCTCGTGCAGAAATTATGCAAATTAGATGAACTTTGATTTTTTCATTGCGACTTACACACAGTAAGTACACATGGCAATTACGGCTCGGGCTAGAGTCTGTATTTATGAACTGATCTTCACGAAATGTCTTGGGTACCTTTGTTATCACCTTGGGACGAGAACGAGTGTTTCTGGGTGTGGTCTAAAATTCAAGATGGCTGCCAGTGGCCATTTTGTACCTAAATTAGGTCTAATCAGTTTTTTGTACACAACTTCTATACGCCTCAGACTAGAGGCCATATTTATGAACCAATCTTTACGAAACTTCTTGGGTACCTTTGTTATCACCGTGGGATGAGAGCGAGTCTTTTGGGTGTGGTCCAAAATTCAACATGGCCACCAGCAGCCATTTTGTACCAAAATTAGTGCAATCAGTCTTTTGTACAGAACTTCTGTATGAAAGTTTTGATTTGAATAAATTTTTGTATGAATGTTTAGTAACATGGAATACATCACATATTGTAAGGTTTTTTTTTTTGTGCAGAAATTATGCAAATTAGATGAACTTTGATTTATTCAGTGCAACTTACACAATGTAAGCACACATGTCAATACGGCTCAGGGTAGAGGCTGTATTTATGAACCGATCTTCACAAAACTTCTTGGGTACCTTTGTTATCACCTTGGGACGAGAATGAGTGTTTCTGGGTGCGGTTCAAAATTCAAGATGGCTGTCAGTGGCCATTTTGTACCAAAATTTGGTCCAATCAGTTTTTTGTCACAAGTTCTATACTGCTCGTATTTATGAACTGATCTTCACAAAACTTCTTGGGTACCTTTGTTTTCACCTTGGGACAGGAACGAGTGTGTTTTGGGGTGCCTTTGTTATCACTGTGCTATGAGAACAAATATTTTGGGGTTGAGTCAGACCCACTCTGGGACTCAAAGATTTCTTTTCTAGTTTAGCATCTGACTGTAGCCCACCTTTACAATACTTTACCTGTACATTTGTTACAGGCAACGGTCAGTATTTATGTACAGACCGTTATAATACTTTATATGTACCTTTGTTATCAGGTCATTACCTAGATGTTTGTCATTGCTGTGTCACATACTATACATATACATGTCTTTGTCTTGACAAGTTGAGCTACAGTGTCATTGACACTTTCATTTAATATACTACTCAAAGTTTGCTAAACACCAAGTATATCCAACTACCTGTTTTACATTTTAGTTGAAATATTGCAATGAAAAGTGTATATATTTTTTATTTTATTATATCTTTAATGATTTAAGTACAGAAATTAAGATTTTATTTGTGTTTGACATTATTTTTTAGCTTTTGAATACGATAACCATGGAAAATGGATATTATTGGTAAAAGAGGAAATTTTTCAATTTGCCAAAAAGTTGACGGAGCGATCTGGTATGGGTTCAGTATCGAGTATGAGACCCATTACTGTTAATTACAGCTTGACAATGCCTTATCATGCTCTCAGTCAGGCTCCTGGTGGTCCTTTGTGGGATGGTGTCCCATTCTTGGACCAGTATGGCACCAAGCTTCTGGACACTTCTTGGCTGGACTGGACAGGCTGAAATTGCAAGCTGAAACTCATTCCAGACATGCTCGATTGGATTGAGGTCAGGGGATCTTGCTGGCCAGTCCATACGCTCAATCCCCTCCCTCTGTTGGTACATGGTCCATCCTCGACAGCATGGGCAACATGAGGACGGGCATTATCGTCCATCAGAATGAATCTATCACCCACAGCACCTGCATACAATCTGACGTGGACATCCAGGATCTCATCACTATACCACTGTGCAGTCAATGTACCACATTCAAGGACACAGAGCTCTGTAAATCCATCCCTACTGACACCGCCCCAGACCATGATTGACCCTCCACCATAGCGGTCATGCTCAGCAATATTGGCTGCATGGAATCGCTCTCCCGGTCTTCTCCATACCCTAGAACGCCTATCTGTGTGGTCTAGGCAGTACCTTGACTCATCTGTAAAAATGACATGTCTCCAATCTTCTCTGGTCCATCCAACGTGGTCCATGGCCCATTCACATCATGACTGGCTGTGGTTCTGGGACAGCGGAATGTGAATACATGGTCTTCTCGATCGGAGACCACATTCGTGCAACCTTGCCCGGATAGTCTGTATCAAAACATTTACCCTGGATGCATTCTGAAGGTCACTGCGAAGCTGGGTTGCTGTGGCAAAGCGGTTCCTACGGGCCTGAATGATCAAAAACCGGTCCTCAGCTGCAGATGCTGCCCTGTCTCTGCCACTACCATGCCATCTTACTGGTGTGCCATACTGCTGAATTCTTGCCCAGGCCCTGGTGATCACCGTATGGTGCACACCAAGGGCTTCACAATCTGATGATGGGTAGCCCGGGGGTCGCGGTGGCTCAGTTGGTAGAGGTGCAGGCTGCAGGCCGAGAGGTCCTCGGTTCGAATCCCACCTGCGGCAACCGCATTGTGTCCTTGGGCAAGACACTTCACCCCCGATTGCCTGCATGGGGGCACGATGACGCTGTGTACTGAGGCGTACTGCACGTCGATGGTGCGCATGTCTTCAACCACTCTAACCCTGCCTGTGCTGTGGTGCAGAGTTCAGAGTTACGATGTTGGAGAGCTGACAGCTGCTCGTCGTTGCTCGGTGGTTCTCTCCGGGTACTCCGGCTTCCTCCACCCGTAAAACTGTCACGGTCACGATTCGCCATTGTGCATAAGTATGTGACCTTAAACACCAATAAATAAATAAATATATGGGTAGCCCCTTGCTCCACCATCCCAACAGCCCACCACATTTCTGCTTCAGACAAATGTCTTCTTACATTTGCATTTGTCATATTCAATTATTACTAAATCACAAGGGTTTGTGTTGAAATGAAGATTGAATACCCTTCACATGTCATGTACATGTAGACAGTACATGAAAACATGAAAATCAAGGGGTACATGCTTGTTGTGTTTTTCTCAGGATTCTTCAAGATGTGCTGTCTTTTTCACTCAAGAGAAAGGAAGAGGAATAGGTACTTGTCTTACTTTGGTCAGTATAAGAAGAAATAAAATTTGGTATAAAATATTAATTTTCGAGCTACCATTTTTAGCTCAACTTTGACGTTGTCAAATATGAGGTTATGCCCTGAACGAGTGTTTTGGGGTGCGATCCAAAATTCAAGATGGCCACCAGCAGCCATTTTGTACCTAAGTTAGTACAATCAGTTTTTGTACAGAACTTCTGTATGAAAGTTCTGATTTGAATAAATTTTTGTCTGAATGTTTAGTAACATGGAATACATAATATATAATACAAGTCTTTTTATCATGCAGAAATTCTACAAATTAGATGAACTTTGATTTCTTCTGTGCTACCTGCACACAGTAAGTACACATGTCAATAGGGCTTGGGCTGGGGGCTGTATTTATGAACTGATCTTCATGAAACTTCTTGGGTACCTTTGTTATCACTGGCTTGAGACAAAAACTAGTGTTTTTGGGCGCGGTCCAAAATTCAAGATGGCTGCCAGTGGCCATTTTTACCAAAATTAGGTCCAATCAGTTTTTTGTGCACAACTTCTATACGGCTCAGGCTAGAGGCCGTATTTATGAACTGATCTTTACGAAACTTTTTGGGTACCTTTGTTATCACTGTGGGATGAGAACAAGTGTTTTTGGGTGAGGTCCAAAATTCAAGATGGCCACCGGCAGCCATTTTGTACCAAAATTAGTGCAATCAGTTTTTTTGTACAGAACTTCTGTATGAAGGTTCTGATTTGAATAAATTTTTGTATGAATGCTAACATTTGGCATTTGGTGCGCCATGCAAGGATCCCCATTGTAACATTGACCCCATGAAGATTTCTTTTCTTGTTTAGCATCTAACTGTCAACCACCTTTACAAGACTTTACCTATACATTTGTTACAGGCTACAGTCAGCATTTATGTACAGACCGTTACAATACTTTATATGTACCTTTATTATCAGGTCATTACCTAGATGTGTGTCATTGCTGTGTCACATACTATACATGTACATGTCTTGCACAAGTTGGGCTTCAGTGTCATTGACACTTTCATTTCACTGAGAATGAGTACGTCTACTCATTTATATGCATTTATAGAGGTGAAAAACCGCTTTTCTGTAAATTTTTCCCACACTTTTTTCACTAATATGTTGAAAACATATCCAATATTTACTGTCTGTTTCACCATGCCATGGCTGTAAAGCCTATGCCTACAACACAGACTGGTCATTCCTGACGGTGAGCTTTTTGGAGGCTTACTTTTACCTTCTAGCCAGTTTAAATCTGTCTCTTGGATGTAACATGTACCCCCTCCCCCCTCCCAAAGTAGTTGCTGTTGGTTAGTTTAATGTACCATTTATACATATTCAGATTACTATTACTGTTTCTATAATATGTATTTGTTGTGTATTATTCTCCATTTCATTTTTGTTTTTTAGGTCACTTCCTGCCTCTGAAAGTTTCATTTAGTGGACCACCTTGCAGGACTTCGTTTGTTGTCCAGATGTGGTAACTGAATTGGTTATGTTTACATCAATCATATTTCCTTTCATTATTATATATTGATACCTATGTTATTCTAGGTAAATTATAATCATATATTTTTGGGCTTTCTGTGAATTTGATCATCACTTCATCTTTGTTTCATGTGTAACCAAATTTTCGGTATTGATATTTTTCCTGTTCCTGTGTTGAAGATGTCTCAAAGTTTCTACCTGTGACAAATGCCATCCGAAGAAGCACGATTGTATTTCCTGTAATGGAAGCTGTCTTGATTTTCATTACACCATGTGTTTTGTCTGGTCCAGAAAGATATTGTTCGAAGTGATGTCAGTTCTGAAGTCTTTATACCAAGAAGGACCATAAGGCTTACCAATTTTATTGGCATTGCCACAACCTCCTATTATTGATCGTATTATTGATATTAACAATGATTATCTCAATTCAGGTCATGATAGCATTTACTTTGCGTAAATGTCAGATTTTGCATAGGTAAACAGGTTTGTAGATGACACTAGATATGAGTCTAATGACTCAAGACTTAATGAGAATAGATTCACAAGATGTTTTTTATCAATCTCTAGAGTCATTAGTCCACAAGGCAATTTTAGGTAATAGTGCTGCCAAATAAGGTTAGGGAGGGTCCATTGGTCCTTCCTTGAATGGCCCTAGTTCTGAGTCGGTTCAGAATATAGACCCTGTAGCATTATCAAGAGCAGACTTGGTATCTGAGGATATCAGACATTCCAGATTATTAACTGATGTTGTGACATTAATGATCACAGCTGCTGTGAGCCTACCACTGTTTGGCTTATGTCTACAGACTTGAAAGGTGGGGTGTTATCTGTTCCAATGTGTTTAGAAACACATGTCCATTTTGCTCACATAATGAGGTTGATTGTAATGAGCTTTGTGTCAGGTAAAGATACAACACATGGGATGTTATCTGTTCCAATACGATGTTTAGAAACACCCATCCATTTCTCTTACATACTGAGGTTGATAGCTGATCAACTATCGATGAAAGCCAGCCTTCAGGTATATTGGCAGATTCTTCTGAGTTTCATTGATCTCAGTATGCGGTGAACTCTATTAGTACTATTATCCATCAGAAATACTGTCCACAACATGTGTTAATACTCATAGATTACAATGATTGCAGGTAAACCATCAGGTTTGTCCAAGTCCTGGTGCTTTACATGCAACTTACCCCACTCTCTCTCTCTGCCGGCTCTCGTAGACCTGATACATTGTCTACCCCTCCGTAAGTGCCAAGTCCTTGAGAAAATGTTGCACTGTATACCAGATCGTGGCATGACAATTCTGATCTGTTGTTTATTGCAACCAATATTTATGATTCTTCACCATATACTGAGCATCAAGCACTACAGGAATGATTACAGAATCAACTTGTGCATCAGAAGAAATTCCTATGGGAACATGATCAGTCACAGATTACGTTCCTTTCTTTCATTCGGGTTGCCTATGTCAGATCTTGTGTTTGTTAGTCCTTAATCTGTTTACATACAGCTAGCTCTAGTGTTCTCTTCCTTTGTAGATATGTTACTTCACTAGTAAAGACCAGCTGAATTTCACCTACACCTAAACAGATCATGATTCTTTGCATTCTGACAGTTATATGTCCGCCTCCTCTGTTCAGCCTTCTTTTCATGACCTTGATTATGTTACTACTGATGAAGACACTGATGTTGAAGAATTTATTGACGAACAGTATGACAACATTCAATCTTTTGATTTTGGATGTTAGTACAATTTGAGATAAAGCTCCTATGGAATTCTTTGCACTTAGATCATGTTAAAGAAAGACTTTCAACTGTGTGATCATAGAACGAATATCAAAGGTCCATCTGCCAAAATGAAAGAAAGAAAGATTACAATGAGAAGGATAAAAAAGTTAAAAAGAGTGCAAAGGAACAACAGGCCAACATACCTCGAAGGAAGAAGCAGCAGAAAAGGCTGCAAGAAGTAGTGATGAACTGATTATCAAAACTTGCTATCAATTGATTACCGGTTATTTCTCTGCCAATTATGCCGATTCCAATGCCGATTCTGATGGTTGAAGTAGGACACTGAAGAAAATCTGTTGGTGCCTGTTATACTACAGAATTTCGTTGATAAATCATCAATTACGAAAGCTTAATACCACATAAGTTTTCAGAGTATGCATATTTAATGCTGGGCAATATTAGTAAAAATAATATTTGCATTTTGGTTGGGGTGTGGGGAAAAGATTGTTATTAACGATACAATCACACGATATTGTTCTCGTGAAGATTGTGTTTTATTCCTGTAAATAGTGTTAATACGGTTTTGTGTAAGGAAACAATACACTTGGCTGTATTAACCAGGAGTATACTGTGCACACATACTTTGTGTCTTAATTGAATAATAATTTTGATGTTAATATTTGTTGTGAAGTCGCATGATGCATGGTTTACACGTATATCAGAATGTATTATTCAGTGTTCCTTTTTCACCTTGTTACCTCCCTTGATGTGTTTCACCAATGTTTACATGAACTCTACCATCTTCAGAAAATGGTGGTGATCTCGTACCGATTGCAGTTGGTAAATTCCGTAATATCTCTGCTCTGCAAATTCCTAAATTTTCTGCTATGCACAACACGTTTTGAAACTTTACTGCAGTGGCCAGATGTCAAAGGGATTTTTAATAGTCAGGGTTAAATATATAATAACCAGAAACTGCCGGTTTTTACTGCTGGTTGTCATAATCGGCTGATACCCCATAACCGGCAGTTCCGATTGGCAATTCCGATTATCAGTTCATCACTAGCAAGAAGGGGTGATCTTAATACAGTCTACAAGATTACCAAGGAACTAAGCATACTGACTAAGCAACCACATCAAGTAAAAGATAAGATTGCTACAGAGCACGAACAAGCAGTACAGTGGGTAGAGCATTATACATTGGTATTGAACAGACCAGAACTTATGATCTCATTCGAAGGAGATCCCCCTCCTCCTCCCCCCGAGCTCCCAAGCAAATATGATGACCTGGATATTTGCGCCGATCCGCCATCAGCCATCAAAAGAAGAAGTAAGCATAGCCATAAAATCCATGAAGATTTGAAAAGCTGCAGGTACTGATAGCATTCAAGCAGAAATACTGAAGGCAACACTAGATGCACCACACTACCTCTTTTGTAATATCTGGGAGGAGAATAACATCCCTGGTGACTGGTCCAAAGGCCTCATTGTAAATCTACCAAAGAAGGGTGATCTAGGCAAAAGTGACAACTTGAGAGGCATAACACTACTCACAACTGTCAGCAAGTTCTTCTGTAGAGAACTCCTGAATATAATTAACACCTCATTTGATAACATCCTTAGAACAAGCTGGATTCAGGAAGAGAAAAATGATGTATTGATCAGACCTTCACACTGAAGAACATCATTGAGCAGTGTATTGAATGGAAGACACCCTTATACCTAAACTTTATAGACTTTAAAAAGACTTTTGACAGCACACACAGAGAAACACTATGGGAAATCCTAAGATCTTATGGAATACCTAATAAAATAGAGACCCTTATAAAAATTCTACACAAATTTCAAATTTTGTTCTTTTTTCAATTGTTTATTTTAGATGTTGATGACCCACAATTTTACAGATCTCTGTGCATTCTCGCTTGCCTAGGGGATAATAGAGTTCATGCTGTTATAAAGCCTGTGTACATCATTTTAATTTCATGTATCTCTATTTCAATTGGAAAACATATATGGGGGTGGGGGTAGAGTTTGGGTGAGGGAATATATACGGAGTCAAAAAAGAAAGTATAATACAAACAAATGTCAAAAAAATAGCATAAAGGATGAAGTATAATAGTTCTAATGTTGCATGTTTGTGGACAAGAAGTTGTGCAAAGAGTTTAATGACATGTTGTTGTCCACCCAACCATATACAATTTTGCTGTGGATTTCAAAATAGCATGTGCTACCCGAGAATGTCAAATTGAATGGGTCACCAACAATTTACTTTCCGTTATGTTATGCTAGAGAGCTTGGGTTATTCTATTTATTTTAAAAAATGCCAAGGTTAACTGAAAATCAGAGGTTGCATGTCATTGGTATGCATGAGGCTGGAATACATCCAGATGAGCTCGCTGCTGAGTTTAGAGTCACTGTGGCCACTATTTACCATCTCATTGGAAGGTATACAATCACTGGATCTACTGCCGACCGACTGCGTTCAGGTCGACCAAGAGTTACGACCCCTGCACAAGACCAACACATCAGGACGTCTCACTTGCAGGATCCATTCCTTCCAGCGAAGAGGACAGCAGCAATTACTCCTGGTAGAACAAACAATAGAATCAGTGCACAAACTGTCCTTAACAGACTCGCTGAACACGGCATCTGAAGTAGGCGTCCATACCATGGACCAATCCTTACCCAACGTCATTGTATGGTCAGAATGGAATGTGTATGTTAGCTTGTTCGCTGGACTCAGCAGCGTTGGAGCACAGTTCTTTTTAGTGGAGAATCCTGATTTTGTCTACGGCGTGCTGATGGTAGGGCAAGAGTGTATCGCCGACGAGGAGAATAGTTTTCTGATGCTTGCATGTGGGAATGCAACCATTTCGGCGGGGGTAGTGTAATGGTTTGGGCAGGAATTTCCTTGCACCATTGAACGCAGTTGATCTTCATCCATGGTAATCTGAATGGACAGCGATATAGGTCCGAAATTCTTAATCCTGTTGTTGTCCCATTGTTCAATGCTAACGTCAGATGTCACGTGCCACGTATCTGTCATGACTTTCTTGAGCAAACCATCAAACTTCTTCCCTGGCCCCCACTTTCACCAGATTTGATGCCATTCGAGCATCATTGGGATAAATTGGACCATCGGGTATGACTTCATGATCTTCAGACGTTAGGTTAGGCGATTTACGTAATGTTCTAAGGCAGGAGTGGAACGCAATACCGCAGGGTGACAACCAGAGACTTACCAGATCCATGCGCCGTCGATGTCTTGCCATCCAAGAGGCAAACGGTGGACATACACCCTATTGACTGCATGTGTGAACTTTTCCTTTCATCCCATGTCTGAATTGCGACGTCCTGATGTGACGCTGGCAACAATAAGAACATGAAATTATGCAAATTCATACAGCTGGACTTGAAATATGAATTTACAATAAATTGTTTTGGATTAAAGTCGATAATTCTAAAAAAAATTGTTCCTCAAAGTTTATTGTACTTTCTTTTTTGACTCAGTACATTAGGCTGGATTCTCAGTCTTTACAGGTTTTATCATGGAGGACTTAGAATTCATGTCACATTTTCCACTACTAGAGATTAATATGGGAAAAACAATTGTTTTGGTGTGGTAGGTATAAGAAGAAACAAATGTTTCTGGAAAAATGTAATTTCCAGTCCCTTGAAATTAAACAAATTCAGTTTCGTGGAATATCAGTTACATCATTGGGAATTCTGAAAGAATGTGCAGACTTTATTGTGGAACTTCTACTTTTTAATAAGGCCCAAATATGGGTTTCTAGAACCAAACCAGTTATGAGTAACACAGCCTTATTTTTGTTGAGACAGATGGCTAAAAAGTTTTGTTTCCTTTTATTTCCAGCTGGTGCTGATATTAGTGAGATGCAAGGGAAAAACTTTGGTGAAGTTTTTGGGGGCAATTTCCTTTCACACTGGGACTCACTTCACAAGTGTTCGAAGCCTATCATTGCTGCTGTGAATGGTTATGCAGTAAGTTTAATTCTAGATAATTGCTAGCATACTGGTGAGTTTGCTAATCTTGTTTAAGGTACCTATATGCTTCAGCTTGCTATCTGAGGTTGAGTAAGTATGTAAACTGGTGGTTAACTCAAATATAAAAACCTGTTAAAGTGGAATGTGACTTGAGTGACAGTCTATCTGCTTCACATTTTACCAGACTTGAAAGGCAGACAACACTTGCAATTAAAATTCTTGAATAACTATTTTTTTTCATTCTTTGTGACAAAAACATAGCTTATGACCCATCATTGGAATGAGCTTGACAAGCTTGTTCCATTGAGGGGTCATAAGCTATGTTTTGAGACAAAATAAAAAATTAATGAAAATTTAATGGTGATTTTTGTGAATAGCTCTGACTGGTTTTGGCCTTTCTGTTTGGTAAAGAATGAAATGAGAATGGTTTCAATGCACTCACCAGCTTTATTGTAGGATGACACAGCACTGAGTGACCAACAGTCAGACATAACCAGCATTTGCATATTTATCCCCCATTGCAACTGGTACAGAATACTGATGTTTCAAGATTTTGAACTGAAGGAAGTTCATTTTAGTCTGGAGAAGTTAGCCAATTTTGGTCAAACCTGGAAATTTTGAGGAGGACATTGTATTTTTTTTAATTTCTAAGGTAATGTATGCTGAACCCGAGGCCATTTGATACCACTCTGTAAGTCTTGGGCAACTTGAGACATTCCAGATGGCATCCAATATTGCCACCAAAATTCATTTATATATCACAATAAAACTTTCACAATGTATGTACCACACAATGTGTGTACCACCACTACATGGTGTATTGTTAACAAAATTCATGACCAAACCTCCAGGGTCAAGGTCACAGATTGAGGTCAACACATGGAATGAGCATGCACATCAACTTGTTTGTGTCCAGGCCCTAACTTTTTAGTGGGAAGAGATAGCACAATGAAACCTCCACAACATATGCACCAACACTAGATGGTGTATCACATGTAAAATTTACAGTCGACCCACCAAGATTAACATGGCAGAGAGAGGTCAACACATGGGATGAATATTCTCATAATCGATCTCTGTCCATGATCTTGACCTTGGTGGGTTGATCTCTTGTTTTGTATGCGACACTCGTGGTGGTACATATGTTGTATAAGTTTCGTTATGGTATCTCTTCCCTTTAACAATTTATGGCTCGGACACAAAATGCTGATCTGCATACTCACTCCATATGTTGAACTCTACCTGTAACCTTGATCTCTGTTGTGAATATTATATGCAACTCACCCTCTAGTGATGGTACATACGTTTTGAAAGTTTTATAGTGATATCTTTTCCCATTAAAAAGTTATTAAAGCTGTTAAAAATGTTATGGGTCAAACACAAACAAGTTGATCTACGTGCTCATTCTATATGTTGTACTCTGTGACCTTAACCATTGTGGATGGGTCATGAATTTTGTAGAGGACACACTGTCAGGTGGTGGTACATACATTGTGTAAGTTTCATTGTGATATATCAATAAATTTATAAAAACAGTGTTTTTAGGTGACTGTTTGGATGCCATCTTGAATATCTCACGTTGCCCAAGGTTTACAGAGTGGCATCAAACAGATTTGGATTCAGCACAAAAAGTTACCCCAGAAACATAAAAAAAATGTTGTCCAAAATGTTGTCCTTCCCAAAATTTGGTGCCCGGCCCAATTTGTGCAGGTCTATTTTAAGGGATGGAAGAACATTTTGAAAGCAAAATAATGGATTCGTTTGAATCAGGCATGGCGGCAAAATTATGGAATTGTCAAATAGAACTTCAAACTAAATTTCAGGTAGTTTCCTCCGAAGTTCAGAAAAGTCCAAAAAGAAATAACCCCAATAAATTATAACCCTAAAATGTTTGGAATGGCTGCCATGAGGTAGAATGCACTGCCTCATAGTCTGCTATGGCCTGAGTAAAAGATTAAAATGGTTACCATACATACCATAAAATGACTGGAATGTATTTTGCAACCCTTCTGTTACAGCTTCACAGGAAATCTTTTTGTCCTTCGTGATATGAACAGGTCAGTAAGATAGGGCTGCCATGATTATTAAGTTTAATAAGCAATTATTGGCCAGAAATAATCGATGGTTATTGACTGATCGTACCAACTAACCACAAAGAAATGTCTTGCTTTATGTCAGTCGATCTTCTCCATTTCAATACCTGATTGTCCCCCGACCCTTTGGGGGACTATTGTAATCAGCAGTGTCCGTCCGTCCGTCTGTCCGTGCGTGAGTGTGTCCGTCTGTCACACCCTTGTCCGGATGATAACTTTAGTTTGGATGATTTTACTGAAACTAAATTTGGTATGTGTCTTACTTGGGTGGAAATGCAGGTCAAGTTCGAAAATGGACACGCTCCACTGATTTCTACTGGATTTATTCCCCTTTTTCGACTTAAAAAATACAGTTTTTGTGTTGTCCGGATGATAACTTTAGTTAGGATCATTTGATTGAAACGAAATTTAGTATGCCGCTTATTTGGGTGGAAATGCAGGTCAAGTTCGAAAATGGGCACGCTCCACTGATTTTTACTGGATTTATTCCCCTTTTTCGACTTAGAAAATACGGTTTTTGTGTTGTCCAGATGATAACTTTACTTTGGATCATTTGATTGAAACGAAACTAAGTATGTGGTTTAATTGGTTGGAAATACAGGTCAAGTTAAAAAATGGCCATGCTTTGCGAACAAATTGCATCCTAACAGCTCCCTTGAATTTGCCATCTTGGTCGGGGGACCGGGGGTGTTGCCCTTGTTATCTTTGCATTCAATGGCAATGTTTTAGGGTCTTCAACTATCACAATACAGTGCAATTTTCTTTAATCAACAACAAATATATACGTAACAATTTCTGCATATTTCTGCTGATGATTGGTGACTGTTGCAAACTTTATCTTCGTCAGACAGGAATTATGGCAATGTCGCAAAAAAGTGTGCTGGTATGGTGTGCTCCTTTTCTGGTTTCATGGCATGAAGAACTTTCCATAATATCAAACACCGTAGCAAGTCAGTGTTGCCCCGCTGTCTCCGACCCACAGTCAGTTTGTTCTAGTATCAATTTGACCAAACCACGGTGTAAAATCCATTGGCTTGGGAATGAAGCTCCAAGTAAGAGGTTTCCAATTTGGGTTCTGGATCACAAAAAGTAACGGAACATGCAAATGTATGAAGATACTGATTTTAACTTCCAAGAAATGAGACGTTACAATTAATACCCATTTCCAAGTCAAGTCACGAGATGTCTTTAATTTATAATATAATAATTCTAAGATGAAGGTCATTGTTGACCCTTTGATTGTTGTCCAAATCTGATAGAGACTATCCGAGAGCAATACGACTGCTACTTGTAGTGTCAGAGTCAACGGCCCGGTAAAAGTGTATTGAGAATGTTCGGACTGACCGATTTTTACTCATTGATTGCAAAAGAGTGATCTCTCTTGTTGTGCGAAAACAATATGGTGGTTTTGTTGATATTTACGATTCGATTATCAAACCAGCCATACGTGGGTGGTACCTTTTGGGCATCCTGGCTACCAATTTGAAGCTTTCTCTACTGATCCAATGTGATGAAGATCGCTGTTTATCACAGCAAAATTACTGACAACAAGCATCATATCCGTCAAATATGATGAAATATAAACCTGAACATAATGGAAAATCAAGTGGTGAAATCTGCACTTCAGAGACTGATAATCGAAGACCATAAATAATAATTGATTACCCACCTTGTCAAAGGTTAATCGACTATCCAATTCATCGTGACACCTCTACAGTAAGACTACTTCCAGTCCATAGTGTCTACAATTCCTCAAAGCTGCTATTTTGTCTTGTTTTTGTTTTGATTACAATTTCAAACAATTCAGGGCAATAGGTATGGAGACACAGGTGACTTCAAAGTGTAAAATGAAGAATGTCCAGTGTGAACATTTTTTTCATCTCCTCTGACTGAAAGTCCAGGTGAACTATAGTGATCACTTTTCTGTATGTTGTCCATCCATCTGACGTTCATGGTGCATGAACATAGTTTTCACGACTTCTCTTCCAAAACTGCTGAACTGATTTCAGTATAATTTGAGGTGATTATTTCTTATGACATCACAATTTGATTTTATTCAAATCTAGTTGCCCTTTCGTTTTGGAAAAATCTTCATCTCATGAACCAATTGGTACAATAACGTTTCATATAGTAGTGAACTTTCTTTCTAGGTGTTGGGTTTAAGTTTGTTGAAATGAAGTTCATAGGGCAATATTTCTTTTGTAATGGGAGGAGGCAAGACTTTTGGCCATACCCAAAATTTCTGTTTTCAGAACTGATGGGCCAATTTGAACCAAATTTGCTATGCTGTATCTGGATCATAAGTACTTCATGCTAAAAAAAAAAAATTACGCATCAGCTTGGCAAACTCAGGAGTTGAGAAAAGAAATATTTTCAAACGCCCATATTTCTCAAACCACACAGAACAGAGAACTGTTATTTGGTATGAAACATCCCAAAAAAGTAGAATCGAATGGTAAAACAAAATTGTGATAGGCTGTGACATAGGGTACCATATGGGGAAAAAAATTGGCGTCAACATCATTCTTTGGCCCTGAAGTCAGCAACAATGAACTGACATCTGTGCTTTAGAATCTCCTTTTTGAGGATGCCAGACACAAATCATTGCAAGAATTGGTGGATGCAAGGCTGTTATTGGACCATGGAAGTGTTCAGCGGTGGTTTTAGCCGTTCAGGGCTGTAACTTTATAATAATTATAAAATTATTTCATGTTTCCCAATTTCGGGACATACGCCTGACTTCATCATTTTTGATAATGATTATTCCACTGTTTGTTAAGTATTCCTTCCCTATCCTTCTATGAACCCTTCCTGTTAAAAACTCTTAAGCTTTTTTGGCTATTTTTTGTTGAAATTTTTTATTAAATATCTTGGAAGTTTACCTGGTAGAGTGCTGGAAGCCCATATTTGGTCTTTATTCTGAAGTGCAGGTGCCACAACTTAATGGCTTCGTATTCTGTGAAGGTGCTTCGCATTATTTTTGAAGTAAAATTATTTAATATGTGGAGATTTGCCTTGTTGCAATTTATGGGAGAGTGCCAATATGACAAATTTGGATGACCAAAAATACAAAAATAATTTAGCAATCTACCAGTTAACATGTATTTCAGAATATTTATTCCGTTTTTCCCCATGGGTACATCCTCAGCCTAGGGGTTTTAGGTCGTTTAGTCTTGCATCTTCTATACCATGTATTGTTTTTTCTTCATATGAAGATCTAGCTTTGCATCTGGTAGCATTTAAATTGGTTTCCGGCTTTGGGCCTTTTTTGTGTGCCTGATGTCTTGTTTCCAGTTTTTTCATTGACATTGTTTACATTGACAACATCCTCAAATACAGATAGTATTTTATATTCTATTACTGTAGAATTACCGTGGGATACATGGATTATTATTCCGGTAGTGTAGCTCAATCAATTTGGATTTTGTCCACCACACTTGGACTCTATCGGGATGCCTTTGGGCTCTTAATGTTTCCTTTGGGAACTTAGGCCTTATTTCCAAAAAAAATTTCAAAAATTATTTTGAATTTAATTTAATATTATTCATGTATCTTAATTATATATTTTGTTGTGGAGTTTGGACGACTGTTATCGACTTGAGTTGATCAACTCCTGTGGACTCTTGTCATTCTTGTGTTCACTGGGATGACTAATGTTGGAGACGGATGTCGCGGTACATTGTTGGCAGTGAGGGGCTGAGGCCAGAAAGACCGGAAGCGGGAGAGGCCCCTCTCTACCCTAGCAACATTTGGGGCAAAATGTTGTTATGAGAAACTTGCACAAGCTGGAGCATATGTCCGCCCACTGCTTAGGATGCTCTGTCTAGTCTGCAGCTGGGGTTGGCTTCAGTCACGGCTTCCTCCACTACGTTTCACAAGCTGAAATGAAGTTTTCTGGTTGGAAACTTGCACGAGATGGAGCATACGTCCGCCCACCGCTCAGGATGCTCCGTCTAGTTTTCAGCCAGGGTCGGTTTCAGTCTTGAGATAACCAGTCAGCTACGCGAAGATGGAGCCTTTCTTCACCTTGAAGTCAGACCTTCAGATAGTTAACGATCCGAGGCATTGATCAACAGGACGCTCGGAGTAGAGATCTGATCTCCGGATCTTCGTCCCAGGAGCAGCAAGTGGTGGGAAAAACAGGAGACCGCTGCTCCTCAAGCCTAGGGAATGGACTTGCTGTCGCAGTTGCACAGCTATTAGCAGCATCCCAGCTAATGCAAGAGCAGCCTCCCTCAGACTCCAGTGTGAGCTGTCGGACTGTGCTGGGTTCGGTCCGGTCAGTTGTGCATGTAGTAGAAGCCTGAAGTTTCTCGATGGGACGCTTGGCTAGATCTGGGGTCAGATCACCAATTGGACAACCCTCTCCGTCCTGTTAACAGTCGGGGCCGACTGTCCATTGTGAGAAACCTTATTGAGTCGGAACATGCATCAAAATGTTCCTTCCACACTGCAGCCGGGGCCGGCGGCAGTTATGGCTTCTTCTACTTACATGGAAGCACATGAAAGAGGATTAAGCCTAGAAGTTTCTAAGTGGGATACTCTACGAGATCTAGGGACAGATCGAGAGTGCAGAGCGTTTTTTCATCCTGCTAACAGTCGGGGATGACTGTTTTATGTTGTTAGAAACTTCAATGAGGAGGAGCATCCACCCTATGTGACAAGTCGGGATGGTTCTCCTGCACTTCAGCCGGGGTCGGTTGTGGTTACGGCTTCCTCTTCTTCCATGGATTTGCAAGATAAGAAGCAGATGCCAAGAAGTTTCCAACGGAACACTCGGCGAGGTCTGGAGGAGACTGCGAGCTGGAGAACCTTCTCCTTTCCATCAGCAGTCGGGGTCAACTGTTTTTGGTGCGAGAAACTTTCTTGAGTTTGGACACTCGTTCACGCTTGTGGCTCGGGATGCTTCTTCCACACTGCTGCCGGATTCAGTGGCAGCTATGGCATCAGACAAGCTATCTGACTTCGGAAGTTCGGGTTGATAGCTAGTTGTTTGAGACTAGTACTACCATTTAACAGACTCCGATGGTGAGTTGTCAGTCGGTGCTGCGTTGGTCCAGTCATCCATTTAGTCGGATGGAGTTGACCATATTTGCAGATGGAACATTGGGATGGTGAGAGGGATGCGGAGTTTAAGATTATGAAAAGTCCTAAGCTCTTAAGAATATTGTTCCATCTGAATAAGTTTGCTTTTAGATGAACAGGCCAGGGATGAAAATATGTCCCTACCTGCATCATTTAATATATGCTCGGAAATAAAGGAATGTGCTATTTCATTGAAAAGAGCAAATCTGGGCGCAATGCCCTAAGCAGGTCACCTTACCAGAGCTATGGCACAACGTTTCAATGGAAAGAAATATGAGGACGTGGTTCCTCACTAAGAGTTCTTTCCAAGGCAGTCATGTGTGTCACGTACAACTCTGCACGGACAGTGAATTTGGAGTTGGTAAGACGTGATGCTGCTCTTTCGTTGTCATCACTAACAGATGACAAGGTGAAAAGCTCTCTCTGAGTCGCTCCGGTTACCAGAAACATACTATTTGACGACAAGCTTGCATTGATATATGTGAAGGCTACAAGAAGCTTCAGTGCTCTGGTATTGAAGTTGCTGTCTCATCAACACACTTCAGCAGACTGGGGTAAGCGAGGCCGTTCTGCTTCTAAGAAAGCATCAAGAGAATATCTTGTGAGGGTACAATAACCCTCTTATATTTACTCTGGAAGTCATCATTATGGAGACTCGAAAAAGGGGTAGAGGTCTGATCATGGCTAGGGATCAGACAGCCCTAGGCCGACGATTAACATAAAGCTATCATCTTCATGAGAAACTGGGCGTTAATCACGGAAGTTCCTTTCAAAGAGAGTCGCTTCTAGTGGAGGTAAAGGCTCTCTTAATGAAGGGATCATTTGAGGTCGTCGAGAATATATTTTGGTTGCTTGCCTCTTTGCAGTAGGTTACAAACCTCGCAAAAGAGGATAATGTGCGGAAGATTAGTGGATGAGAATGTAGTCTCCGCAGGCCTACTGCTATCAGCCCGAGCAAGCTCCACTTACAAGAATACTTGTTAGACAAATCTTCTAAGAGAGGTTTTTCTTCTGGAGGTATAAGCTTTCCTATTGAAGAAAAGCATTAGACGTCGTTGAAATTATTCTCCAGTTTTTTATTATCACCTGTTTCTCGGCCTGAATCCAGATGGATAGTGCACAGATAGGCTGAGTTATGTCTTGGCGTCTTGACAATTATGTCATTGTGTGGACGCCATAGTAGCCTTCTGTAAGGTTACAGCAGTCTCTTCGGTTAGGCTCTGTCCGCTGTCTTTGGGATTACAACCAAAAAAGATTCTGTGCTTTTCAGTTTGTTTCTCCTAGGTGTCATTCACTTGTGTCTTATTGTTACACCATAGTAGCCTAGCTAAAATCTTGAGTGAGATTTTTTTCAGTATTATGCAGTGGCATAACTGAATTTAATAACACATGGGACTGCGGTCTCTTTGGGAATTCTAGGCTGTTTATATAGTGGCTCTTCATTCTCTACCTTGCGCGATGGTAACTGTAAGTCTCCATTAAGTGAGCCTTCAGGGTCACAACTTAAACCGGCATATATATATCTGTCTTCACGTAGATGAAAACTTATAAGCTATGGCTAGCATTGTAAGTCTCCCTAGTGAGCTTCAGTTATCAGCTTTTAATGTCCTTCACGTACAGGAAGACCTTTAGCTGCTCCATCTGGGCTGAGTTAGTTGTCATATCGGACATGATACCATTTGTTAGAGGAGGTCATTCTCTTCAAACCGGTATGATTGATGGTAACTGTAAGTCTCCATTAAGTGAGCCTTCAGGGTCACAACTTAAACCGGCATATATATATCTGTCTTCACGTAGATGGAAACTTATAAGCTATGGCTAGCATTGTAAGTCTCCCTAGTGAGCTTCTAAGGCCTCAGTTATCAGCTTTTAATGTTCTTCGCGTACAGGAAGACCTTTAGCTGCTCCATCTGGGCTGAGTTAGTTGTCCTATCGGACATGATACCGTTTGTTAGAGGAGGTCATTCTCTTCAAACCGGTATGATTTGGTGTGAGTTATTATGTAAATACCGTGTATTTGTTCATCACGTCCTTCTCCACCCGTAGTGGCATTATGGAGTCGGTCAGACATGAGGGAGCCTTGCGGTTCCTACACTATTTGAACGATTCAAGTAATGCAGGTGAGGGGGGGTTCGATATGATTTTGATTCCCCCCTCCCCCCCACCGCCAATGTGTTAAGAGGCGATTACCGGGCAAGATGTAGTTTTCTTCCCATAAACCTTGTATGCATTTAAATACCTACATGCATTTCTTGACTTCTTGATTGGCATCTGAGTAGTGTTCTATGGCGACCTCATGGGCACATCCACTTTTTAGTTGGTTGGTTTCTTGTGGTTGTTCGTCTATATGTCATATACGAGCAAGTGATTCATCATCAATAAATTGCTAGCCTTTGGGTACCTGGGAGGCTGTCTAGTCAGTTAACTTGTATTCAGATGATTACATGCAGGATTTCAATGCTCACACACATAATTATACACCCACTTTCGAAGAAAATGGGGGTATACTGGATTACATGCGAAGCCCGTGCATCTGTGTGTCCGTCCATCCATCCGTCCATGTGTGAGTCCATCCAAGAATATTCATAACTTTCATAACTTAAGTAAATTATTATTTTCTATAATATTTGTTGGTCATAGGTATGCCCACACTAGTTACTTATTTTTTTTATTACTTGTTTTTATTACTTGTTCACTTAGAAATTGTGTCCGTCCGAGCCAAATTTTGTCTGTTCAGCCTGTATCTCGGGTATCGAATGTTCTATTGCAATGAAATTTGCCGTGAACACTACTTATGGTATAGACTTTAAAAAAAGGATTCAACAATATTTCTCACATTCTCCTTTTTAGAGTTATCCCCCTTTTTTGACTTAGAAATTGTAGGAAATAGACATTATTTGTCTGTTCAGCCTGTATCTCAGGTATGGGTTATCAGATTTCAGTGAAATATGGCATGCAGTTTGCCTATGACAAAGGCTTCTGCCTCATTGCATAAAACTTCCAAACACCAAACAAATTACCATACCAGATCGCTTTGAAACTTGGTATGCCTGTTTGGGGTGACCTCTAGATGGGGGCTATCGATTTTCTTCAATATCCGTCAAAAAATGTTGCCGCCGCCAACGTTCTTAGAACTTAGTTTAGTCAGACCACAATATTTCCCTTTGGCACACCCAACAGGGCACATTTATGATTGGATTGCTTTGAAACCTGGTATGCTTGTTTGGGGTGACCTCGAGATGGGAGCTATCGATTTTTTCCCATTTCCGTCAAAAAATGTTGCCGCGGCCAACATTCTTAGAACTTAGTTTTGTCAGAAGACCTGAATATTTCCCTTTGGCACACCCTACACGGCACATTTATGATCGGATTGTTTTGAAACATGGCATGCTTGTTTAGGGTGACCTCTAGATGGGAGCTATCAATATTTTTGTACTGTACCAATGACCCAGACTTAGCTGGTGCTAACTCTAAATATTTAGGGCCAAACACAAATTTCGCCCCCATCCCCAAAATTTGCCTGCAAAACCGAAAATTAGAAGTCCTATCTGGCCCTCCATACATTTTACCTTCCGTGCATGCGCAGACTCCAGCAGGAAGTCACCGAATCTGGCGCCAATAAATCATTCTTTGTTTGGCCCTTCAACCAGTAACATCTCACTGATATCTGTGCTTATAATCTCAGTTAAAATGATGCCAGACACAAAATCATGAAAGAAATGGTGGATCTAAGGATGAAATAAGAGGATGAGAGGAAGAAACAGTGGAAGGATGTGTTCAGGGCTGTAACTTATCATTTTTATGCAAAATTATTTCATGTTCCCTAATTTCGGGACATGGGCCTGATGTTTTCATTCCTGCTATGAAATTCCACGGTTTGTTCAGTGTTTCCTCTCTCCCTTTTCTTGATACCCCCATTGCTATTCTCCCATGCTTTTGGCATAATTTTTGTAGTTTTTTTACTGAAATTTCTTGGTAGTTTTTGGCATAGTAACAGAATGTTTATTCTGTTTTTTCCCATGGTTATGTCCTCACCCTCACCCGTTTTGGTCATGCATCTACCATCCGATGTACTGCAGTTTATTCTGTGGAAGTTTCTGTTTTACATCGGATAGTGTTTAAAATTGGTTACTGATTTCGGGCCATATTTTCAATGCCTGGAGTCTTGTTTCCGGTTTTTGTTCACTTTTGTTTACGTTGACAACGGTTTCTTCTGACAGTGATTCCTTGTCTTCTATTTAGTTCTGTTCATAGCCAGATACATTAATATTGTCCGTAAGTGTAGCATTAATGTTTAGATATGTTTTAAAATTTTTGTCAACACTTAGGCTTTTTTGGGATCCATTTGGGCTCATCGTTCCCTTTGGGAACTTGGGCTCATTTTGAAATTTTTTAAAAAAAAATTTTTCTTTTGAATTATTTTTCCAAATTTTTATCACGGATTATATTTTTATTATGTATCTTAGTTTTTTCAAGGGTTAGTGTGAGTACGATGACTGTTTAATATTTTTTCAAAATGAAAGAATATTGTTCAAATTATAAATCAAGGAAGTCTTCCTCTGATTCTCATGTTCATTTGTATTTACTGTAGTCAGTGTACTCGCACTAATTCTTGCTCAGTGTGTGCCATTCGGATGACAAACCTTGGAGACGTGTGTCATGGTATATTGTTAGTGGTGAGAGGTCCAGGCTGGTCCTCTCGCCTCAGTCTCTTTTTCAGAGGAACAAGAACAGGATGATGTTTCCATGATGTCTTCAAAAGTGTTCTTCCGTCGTTGCAATGAAGAGCTAGCGGCAAAGTGCTCAACGAAATGCGGCAAGCGCCTAAGAGGTCCCTAGTAGGATCGACGGTCACTTGTCGCCCACTAGCTCCCCCGGTGAAGCAATCATTCACGAAATGGTTGTGACACCTGGTTCATCCGTTGCGGTCCAGGGGAGGAGAAGGAGTGTTGCGAGCACTATAATCTCGGATCACACAAACCCGGCAATGACGGATCGGAGGAAGGAATGGAGGAAGCCATTCAGTCCAGTAGCTAGCTCGTCCAAGTCTACCCGGACCACGAGCGAGAGAGTCCCCTCTCTCTTAGAACAACATACGTACATTTGTCAGTCGGAGCATACGTCCACTCCTCCTGCTTGGGATGCTCCGTGGCATAGACAGTCTGGCACGGCTAGTCTAATGGCTTCCTCATCCATCTCGTCAACACACACGACCGCACCTTGGCTACGTGACTGCAGATATCCAGCCTGCTTCGCCGTCCAGGGATTCCACGTCGACCAGGTCACGCCATCCACTAGCCAAGGACACGAGGCCTTACCAGTCGAGACGTTTGCATAAGAGAAGTATGCAGGAATTCCGTCCCAAGAGCTTCCAGCTGCTAAACTATGGTAGACCATGGCTCTACAGGCCTCCATGACGGACTTGCTATCACAGATAGTTCAACTCATCGCAGCATTCCAGCAACCTTCAGAAACTTTTTCAGAACAGAAACTGTCTGAGGAAGCTGGATCGGTACTCTCCCCTGCAGGGTCAGAGAAGGACGACTGAGATTCACATGTGGTCCAGTCGGATGGTGAAAGAGAATCTGGAGCTGGAATATTTCCCTTTCTGAACAACATAAGGTAGCCGTAGATTTCATCTGACAACCCCTTCCAGAAGTTGTTTCTCCGGACCAGAGTGCTGCAATACCTGATAAGAGACTGATAGCATCACTAGACACAGATTTTTCGGCCGGAATAAGGATATTGCGCCTGAGTTTCCGACCAAGTCCAGATATGTCACACGGGAAACATTTGAACTTCTATATGTCGCTATATTTAAGCTAGCCTCTAAGACTGGCAAATCCAGTTTCTTATCGCCTCATGCTCTACATAATTCCAACGGTGAAATAGTTACTCAGCCCTTGAGATCTATGATGCCGGGTGTAGATGATCTGGGATAGATAAAGTGAGATCATATAGGGTGGAGCTATCTATATGATAGGCAAGTATGCTCACCCAGTGACGACGGAAGGAGGAAACTGATAAGGTCCGAGATCGGCTAGTCTTATGGTTTCCTCTTCATTCTGATAAGTGATCTTTATTTTACACAGGGCTATAAAACCCGATGAGTGGTGTCAGTTCCCTGTTGCCGGTGTAACGGTTAAGATTGGATACTTGGACCGTGACTCCGGATGTGTTGCATTTGCTTTGTATTTAAAGCTAGTGTGTAAGTGCTATGAATTTTAATAAGACAAGGGCTAAGTTTCACAGAGGCTTATGTCCCTTGTCTAAATCAGCTAGCTCATCCGGCAGATCTCACTCCTATGTGGATGATGTGATGCCGCGTATGTCCGTAGCGGTCGAGAGAGAATAGGGTGTAGCGAGCACTGTGGATCGAATTCATGCTCCCCTAGTGTTGATGGAAAGAAGAAGACAAGTTCTGAGGTATCATGCCTGGTAAAGAGAAAAAAAGAGGATCAAGCACTCCCGACCGCACCTTGGCTAAGTAACTCAGTTTCCCGGTCTTCGTCATCAAAGGTCCATCTTTAGTAAGAAGTCGCTCCACCTAGTAGCCAAGGAGATGAGGTTTCATTCATGGGGGTCGTCCGCAGTAATAACTATATTGGACTCCCTGTCCTCAGGCCTCTGTAACGGACTTGCTGTTGCAGTTGCACAGCTATTCACAGTATTCCTGCTAAGGCAGAGGCACTCATCGTCGATCTCAAAATTTTGAGCTGTTGCATAGTGCTTATTTGGTCCAGTCACTAACCTGTTTGGATGCTAGTGACTGTGATTCTATCTGATTTAATCATATTATGGGTAGGATATCTTTCCTTCTGGAATAACTCTTGGATGATATAGATATCATACATTATCATTTCCTTTATCTTGTTCCAGTGATTCAAATGCTGCAAGCAATTTTGAGAAACCGCTAGCGTAGTTAGATGCTGACTTCTCCGGTTAAGAGCAGGGTAGTAAGATCTCTTTCCGGTTAAGTCTACATGGGTGTCGCAGATCTTTGATTCTGTATACGACACCATATATATTATCTTCCGGCGGAAAAGTAATTCGGTTTCTTATCTTCTTCCTCTGTATTTTTAATCGTTTGTGATGGTTCACATACTTTTAAAAACAGCATGTGAAGACGTTGAGAGTTTCTCAGCATTGTTTGAGCAGGCTAAGATCCTAGTTTTAGCCTTACCTTCATTAGATGTTCGCTCGGACGCAATTGAGAAGATAATTTCTTTAGTCAGAGCGAATTTAGTCTCATGGTCTTATGTACTTAATTTAAGTACTGTGACGCATTGGCTGTATGGAAGGAATATTGTGGTCGTTAAGTACCTTTCTAAAATTCTTTCCAGTCATAGTATTTATTTCTCGGTCTTAACTTATGTTAAGTGAGAGTTATGCTGATGCAAAGAAGCCTTGTGTCTTCATTTTTGCATTTGACTAGGTGGAAAACTTGCCATAGGTCGCTTTAGTCTTCCAACTCTAGTGTGTATGATAAGAATCTATTCTTGTCTCTTTAAGCTGGGGCCTAATGTACCTTCACCAGCAGAAACAGTATGAGAGGTTGTCCTAGACTCAAATAGTCTATTTGGACTCATAGTAGGCATAGATATACCTAAGTCTTTGATGGTAACCTTTCATTATTGTAGGATTATACTACAAGAAAGCATCTATTCTCGACTCTTTAAGTTGGGGTCTAATCGACTACAGCCAACAAAAGAGTAGGAGAGTTTGTCCTAGACTCAATTCGCTTATAGGCTCATAGCGAAGATATAGGTATCTCTACTATACATAATTCTTTAGGATTTGTCTATACTACCACTTGGTTAGGGGTTTCTTGTCAGACTGAGTTACTGATCAGATTCCCCTGAGCCGGTGGTTTGAGGCTCTTACAGAACTTGGTCTGGCCGATTTTGACTGGAAGTGGATAATTACGTTATTTATGATTATCTTCCAGTCGAAAAGCTAACGTTTGGCAATTCTAGCGAGTATAGTTGTGTAGCGTGGCCAAGCTCCTAAGTGGGCGGAACAGAGTGCGACCCCCAACACCACGAACGAGAGGTTAATAATGGTAGAGTGGTTGGTTGATGGTGAGGGGTTAATGGATTGTCACCCTGTTTCTGTGTTTTGTTGAGCCTGGTTAGCGGCTATTTTACATGTCTGGTGTTCCCCATCTAACCTGGTCGCGGTTTCTTTTGATGATGGTTATCCTTTATTTCTCTCTTGCCCTGGTCATCGGGCTCGGTTTCTGGTAGTGGTAGGAAAATCTTTGGGTCACTGGGTCACCAGGTCACATATGGACAATGGGTCACCTGGGGTTAATAATTGATGAGAAGAGAGAAATATCTCCAGTTATACATTTTTATTTTCATATTTACAAGAAGTTCCTTTATATTTGTTTAAAGGGCTGTGTTGTACTACATTCTCAAGTATAATGATGGGCCTGGAACTGTTCTGGGAGTCAGGTACAAATAGATCACTTGAATAGGGTTAACCAGCCTGAAGGGTCTTACAAACTACTGTGGATTTTGACAGGGAACAGTAAAAGCATTGGTTGTTTGTAACTCAAACAATCAATACTTACTCTTAAAATTATATGTTACTTATAGGCCTAACGATTTAATTAAATACAAGGGTCTCCACGGCTGAATCATTCGTGCGTTGATTTATTACAATGAGCAGGTTGTGTTCTGAGCCAAAATAGAAATGACACATGTTTTTTCACATCAAGGTGGATAATTCTTATACAAAGTGTATGTTGATTAGCCACACTTCAGATTTGTTTACAAATAAAGATCGCTACTAAAAATAGGATTCCACATTGTGCACTGTCGAATCTCGGTCAACGTTGGTTGGGTTTTCACTTACAAAGCTACCTTTTTGGTTGGTTTAATCTTCGATTAGGTTTATTCTTGTTACTGGAAGTTTGTTGCTTGTGGTTCGTCTGCCTGTTGGGTCACCGGGTCGTCCCACTGGGGCGCTACGGGCTATTTATACTCGGAAACTGATCGCGAAGCAGTTGACCCGTTTCCAAGTGGGTCGACTCATGGAACTTGGTCATCTTCCATATAAGGATTTTCTCGGCAGTTTTTGTAACCATGCAATGGCGAGGAAACAAATTGCCGGAAGTCAAACCTTACATGAGAGATGGCGTGTCGAGTCACAGTGAATTACAAATAAAACGTGAACATGGGCATTTAAACAATGCGACAGTTCCCAAGACTAGCGTAGATGTGATCTGTACACATCAAACAACGGGGTACAGTATGCACCAAGGACGGTTTCCTACAATAATACGAATTCCGAAATGAAAATAACCCAGGTTTGTTCATGCTCACGCTTTTACGTTTTCGCCTGCAAAAATAACAGGGAATGCTATGACTATTTAATTGCACAGGTTGAATAGGTAATTCGTTCTCTTATTACGAACGATTGCAATAATTTAATACTAAACGTCCATATCAGTAAACGGGACACATAATACGGACACGACCCCAGTTGTACAAAAAAAATAATAAAATGGCAGTACAGTTGACGACAATACAAATTGACAGTATTGTTAGTTGTAAGTTTTAAAAGTCTAAGGCGCAGAAAATATACACATGAAATTCCTAATACACAAATTGAAGGCACCCCAAAATGCCACATCGCCCCGCTCACCCTAATCAGTTCGCCCCAAACTGACACAGAGAAAATATAGCGGTATATATATTTTCCCAACTATTTACAAGTGAAAATTTTTTTTGTACTCGTGAAGTATACTATTGGCTAGCTAGCACTAGCAGTAACTTATGTTAATCAGGTCACACCAGAACTGACATTGAGAGAATATTTATCTATTTTCTCCACAATTAAAATATAAATTCCTCAAATTTTGTCACATGAGTAGTGAAAATTGTGATTTCCCTTTTTTTGTTTTTTTTTAAACGAAAAACTAACTTTTAAGTCCATCAATTTTCATCTTTGAGCTATATAAAAAAATTTAAATCTCGCTACTCCTGCTAGAAATCTGACTAATAGTAACTATTTTACATAATAATTTACAAGCTTAAAAAAATCGGATTAACATATCTGGCAAGAAAGGCCATGCTTTTTTTTTTTTTTTCGCTTGCCCACAACCCCTTAAACGGACTACGTTACAAAAATTCTGAAGCAATGAATTACTGCGTCATAATCATATACCCACCAGTATGTGAAATCTACCAAGGATAGATAAACCGTTTACCCTTTTCTCTTTCACTGGTATAAATTACTTACAGTAAATTAGTACTGGCAGTTCGCCGTTTACGTCAATCTGAAATGATTTTATAAATTTTGATACAATGACAGCAGTTTATGAATCTCAGATATTATCTGTAATTGCAGCCAAAAAAAACCAGGAAAATTGAAAGAGCATAATTTTAGGTTTTATCTATTCTTGGTGATCCCAAGGGTGAAATTGCAATTTAATATGTTTTAATGTAAAATTTTCGGCAGAATCTGTGTTACTCTTCCTGTTTCCGTCTTACGGAGAGGTCAAGTGGTTGTACTTGTGGCTGTGGCAGGTCATCTGTGTTGGTGGACTGATCTCTGCATGGTTTGTAGTGTGTCTGTTGTGGTTGTTCCTGTGTGTTTGTTGATTGTTCCCTGTACTGGAAAGTGTGATTTGAATTAGTGCCAGTGTCTGTTGTCTGAATGAGGTCTGACTGTGTGCCTGTGTGTGTGACTGTTGCCGTTTCTGGTTCCGTTACGGCATCTCTTGTTGTGGCAGTCAGTGGTTCCATACTTGTACCGCTCTCTGTGGTCACATTGGTTGTCATGTGTGGTTCAGTGCTGGTATCTGATGTCCTGGTTACTTCAGGGTCCCGGACCCAGAAGTCTGTCAGCGTGTACGTGCTGTTGTCCGGCAGGGTCAATGTCTCCACTTTCTTTACTGCCAAATAGCCATATGGAATAAATCGTCGGCGGCAGGCCAGGTGGTGTTGCCTACTAGTTTTCCTGCTGGCAGCCAACAACTGCGCTGTCTGACCCTCCATATAAGCACTCGGAGCTCCGATGAAATAAAATCTGGGGTCTGCTGATAATTGTTCAGAAGATGTAAAGGGGTCAGGAAGTTTAAACAATGGATCAGGTCTAGCTGGTTGGACCGGTCCTGGTTCCGGATCTACCCTGTATGGTATGTATGGTGAGTCTGCTCGTGTAGTGGTAGTGGTTTCCATTGTTGTCAATGACGTTTGTGCATGTGTAGTCATGGTGGCTGTGGCTGATGTGCTTATGGCTGTTGTGGATGTGGTTGATATGGCCGTGGCTGCTGTGATTGTGGTTGACGTGGATACGGCTGACATGACTGTGTCTGATGTAACTCTGGCTGATGTGGATGCAACTGATGTGGTTGTAGTTAAAGTGGTTTCTGTCGATTCAGGGTTGTTTTCAATGATTGCAGATATAACTGGTTCCATGTTGGTATCTTCTGTAATTTCTGGCAGGTATCCCCCCATGATCTGATCAAATGGTTGTATTTCGAGTGTGTTTGTGGGTATCTGCGTGTTGGTTGAGGACAGGGTTTTCTCAAGCTGAGCCAACTCCTGTATGACTTGTGTTGCAAAATTTGTTTCTGCTGTGATGGGCGTGACTGGTCTACCATCTTCAGACTGCAGGTAAATTGGTGTCAGGTCTCCCCATTCTGTGGCTGGTTGGTCAAAGTCAATCATGTGGTCCACTTTCTCTGCTGTGTTGGATGGTCTTTCAGATTTCTGGGTGGTTGCGTGTCATGTTGGTTCCTTGAGGTGTACTTGTCTTCTATCCTGTGGTGTGTATGGTCGTGTATCTGTATGTTTTGGTTTCTTCGTGTTTCTGTTGATGATTGTGTGGTTTGGCTTCACAATTTTCGACAACACTCTGGGTGCGGTTCCTGATCTCTGAGGATGGCGGTCTCCTCTGGATTGGGTCTCATATGTTGTGTTAGCCTTTGGATCGGGCCACACTCCCCTATGGCAGGTGTCAATATGGTCTTTTAATCTTTACTTTCTCGCCTGTCTGACCCAGTATGTGCACCCCTTGCCACACTCAACTTCACCATACAGACAGTTTACGATGTTGCCATGTGCCTCTCTGATGTGCCTGGATCTCTTTCGCATGTCAAAGAATCTCTTCCCACATACTTGGCATTGATACTGCGGACTGGGTCCATGGTATGGTGACATCTGAAAACTATAGATAAAAAAAACACATTGAAGCCAATTATCAGGGCACCACATGCGATGGGGTCCCCGCACAGTTTTCCAGTCAGATAAGAGCTCAATTTGCCACACCACTTCCCTTCAATTATTATTCAGTTTTGCCTTTAGATTCCCCCCCTAGTCATCACGGTTTTAGGAAAGAACCAATTTAGCTTTCTGCCAATATGAGGTTTCAGCCTATTGTAATGCACCACTTGACTTTCACCACTTCGACCATTTCTAATTTTATAAAGCAGATCAGAGATGCGGGCTACCACCACGAAGGGTCCCTCCCATCTCTTCTGTAACTTATAGGATCTCCCTTTTTTGTGACGAGGCGAGTATAACCATACTTGACTGCCTAACTCATATGATGACATCTTGGATTTGACATCGTATTGACGCTTCTGGCTGTTACTAGCTTCCATCAGCTGCCCTCGTGCTGCTTCATGAAACATTCCACATTTTTTCTTCCAAATCCAGGACAAATTCCACTGGATTTCAGGTAGGCTCGGGTGGTTTCTCAAATAACAAGTCAACTGGTAGCTCGACTTCTCGTCCCAGCATCGTTTTACTGGGAGTTTCACCTAAGCTTTCCTGCACCGAAGACCGGTAGGCATACATGACTAATGGCAACTGCTCGTCCCAATCTCTTTGAGATTTTGAAATCATTTTGGAGAGCATATCTTCTATGGTCGGGTTCAGCCTTTCCACCAGGCCGTCACTTTGTGGATGATATGCTGTCGTTCGTGTCTTATCTATTCTGAAGGTTTTACATAATTGTTGAAATAAGTCAGACTCAAATTGTCTCCCTTGATCTGTATGGATTTGCTTCGGAACTCCATATCGACATATAAAATTCTTCACCAACTCATCTGCAACCGTTTTCACCTCTTGGTTCACCATCGGGTAGGCTTCTGCCCAACGCGTAAATAATCTGTTACAACCAAGACATATTTATTTCCATGATGAGTCTGAGGTAAAGGTCCCATTATATCTAAGGCTATTCTCTCCATTGGTGCCCCTACTACATACTGCTTCATGGCACCACGCAGCACTGGTTTGTTCAGTTTCCTCTCCTGACAGGCTTCGCACCTCACTATGAAGCGACGTACATCTTCATGAAAGCCGGTCCAATAAAACCGAGATCTTATTCTCGTGACTGTTCTGGTTATCCCTAGGTGACCTGCTGCTGGATCACTGTGTAGCATTTTTAAGACTTCAAGTCTCCAGCACTTGGGCAGAATTATCTGCCAAGAATGGGCATCCGCCTTCATATCAAGCCATTTTATGCTTAATATGCCATCTACTACTTCTGTTCTATCCCATTGAGCCCAATAGCTTTTCAACCTAGCTGATTGGTCAGAAATACTATTCCATTCGGGTCGCTTTAACTTGGATTCTTTCCAGTTGATCAACGTTGCTAAGATGGGGTCGTCTAGTTGAGCTTTTCTGATCTCAACTTTAAATCGGTTTTGGAACCACATTTGTGCCTCTACAGTTTCTGCTACCAATTCATCTGATCTATCAGCACTGTAGGCTTTCCCACGTGTGCCCTTCTCTCCGCTTAGAGCTCGGACAAATTCCTCAAGATGTCCTTCCTCTTTCATTTCCACCCTATGCACCAATTCATTTATCTCCCGTCGTTCACAATGATTGCTTGTTTCGCATGGACGTCTAGACAAGCCATCTGCATTAGAATGCAGATGGCCGGCTCTGTGTTCAATGGTGAAGTTATAAGTTTCAAGTACTTGTAGCCATCGGGCAAGCTGCCCTTCAGGATTTTTGAATCTCCTGATCCAGTTGAGTGCTCCATAGTCGGTTCTGATCTTGAAAGGAACACCAAACAAATAATGATGGAAGTGTTTAACCGAATCAATGACGGCTAGGAGTTCCCTTCGAGTGATGCAATACTGACGCTCTGATTTGAAAAATGTGCGACTATGGTAGGCCACAACATGTTCCCCGTCGTCGTGTAATTGGGACAACACCGCTCCCATTCCAACACCACTTGCATCTGTGTCTAATATGAAACTTTTGCTCATGTCTGGATACATTAATATAGGTTGTGTAGTTAAAGAAACTTTCAGCTTTTGGAATGCTTCCTCGCATTCAGTATCCCAGTGGAATTTGGATTTCTTCTCTGTCAGCATGTGTAATGGCTTCGAAATCTTTGCGAAGTCTCTTATGTGGCGACGAAAATATGAACAGGTTCCTAAATAGCTTCTAACGTCCTTCACACTCTTTGGTTGAGGCCATTCCAGGATCGCTTTATCTTTTCTGGCCCGGGTCTTATTCCTTCCTCCGAGACCACATGCCCCAGAAAGGTTACTTCCTTTTTGAAAAGGCTACATTTCTTCGGTGATATCTTGAGGCCAGCATTACCAATTCTGGTCAGAATTTCATCTAGTCTTTCCAAGTGTTCATCAAAGGAACTCGAGAAGCATATGATATCATCTATGTATAGGAGGCAGGTTTGCCATTGTAAGCCTGAAAGTATAAATTCAATCAATCTTTCAAACGTGGATCCTGCGTTACAGAGGCCATAGGGCATTGAGTTGAATTCATACAAGCCCCCTGTAGTTGCAAATGCCGTCTTAGGTCTATCTTCAGGTGCCATGCCTACTTGCCAATATCCGCAGCACAAATCCAATGTGGAGAAGAGAGTAGCCCCTCTCAAGGCGTCCAGTGAATCGTCGATTCTCGGGATGGGGTATGAGTCTTTGACTGTGACGCTGTTCAACTGTCTGTAATCGATGCAAAAACGTATCGAGTTATCCTTCTTTTTTACTAATACCACTGGAGAAGCCCATGGGGATTTGGATGGTTGTATTACACCTGTATCCAGCATGCGCTGTATTTCATCCTTTGCCTCGTGAAGCTGTGTAAGAGGTATTCTCCTTGGAGGCTGTTTAATAGGCCTTGCATTCCCAGTTTCGATCTTATGTTGAACGATATCGGTCTTCCCAAGGTCCTTCTTCGATCTGGCAGATACTGGTGAATGTTTGTAGAGAAGTGTAATGACCTTATCTAATTCATCGTCAGATAGTGCACCCCTGCAGGAATCTGCGATGACCTTAAGATGGTCAGGCAATTTTGCTTCGGTCATTTCACGGCCATCATTCTGGACAGCAAATATTGAGTCAGTTGTTTCACACTCGGTTTCCTTACCCATTAGTGCGTCTTCAATAATTTCCGTCTCTCTACTGTCAATTGTTGTACAGTCAGCTGTGTGTGTTCCCTTATATATGGTCTGTGGTTTGTCCAATAAATTTATAACCCGAATGGGTATGCACTGCTGCCCAGTGTCAAACAGACATTTTGCCACTAACAATCCACGCTTGCGTAGGGCCTTGCTTCCAGCCTCTACTACTTCTCACTCAATGCTGGAATTACCACATTTTCACTGACTGTGACTCTAAATACTGAAGGTGTCAAGCTCTCCATTTGACAGTGTAAAGGTTTCCCCTTACAAGTAAGTCTATTTTCTCTCAGGTTAATTTCAAAGTCAAAATGGTGGAGAAAATCATACCCCAAAATAACTTGGGCTGCCACATCTGCTCTGACCCATCTGTGACGGTAACTCTTTCCATCAACTCGTAACGACAATTGTGCAGTACCCAGTGGTGTCATCGTCTTGCCATCTGCCATGTGTAGCTTTCCACACTTGCTTTCTAAAGCTGGTCTCAGATGTGCAGGAATTGCAGAATAAAGTTGGCTATGCACCACCGAAATTGTTGATCCAGTGTCCACTAAACAATTAATATTTGTGCCGTAAAGATTTGCTTTCACCAGTAAACCATCATTAACTACTCCCTTGATGTCAAATAATTGTTTGGGTCTTTCCAAAGAATTCACCAAGTCTTGACCCGCAGTCTTGGCCTCTAACAGTTTCCCGAATAGGTTTGGGTCTCCACAGTTTTCTCATTGCCTCCCCTTGTAGGTTGGTACTCCTTCCTCTGCATGAGAGCCCTGTGTGTCAAGTCCCATTTGCGTTTGCGGCAATCTTTGATAAAGTGACCTGGTTTGTCGCAGTAGTGACAGTTAGTGTTTTTACGAGGTCCCTGCGTATTTGTGTTTGATTCATTCCTGGTGCTGGTTATATTTCTAACTGTGTTTGTGACACACTGTGTTTCAGGTCGTCTAGCCTGGATGAACTTCCTTGTTCAGCTACTCCTTCAACCTGCGCTCTGACATTGTACCTTAAGTGGCCTTTTCGCGCTCGGCTCACGCGAAAAGCCTCATACTTCAAAGCTAAATGCAAGGCTTCATCAATATTTTCTGTACTGCCTTGACATATGGCCCACTCCATATCTTCATCAATGAGTGCATCTTGAAAGCTTTTGTATGCTAGGCTATCTCGTAACTCACTGGATGCTGAGGGATAGGCCCTTCATGCTAATCTCTTAATATCTTGTGCTAGCTCAGACAAGCTCTCGTCCCAACGTCTGGTTCGGGCATTCAGTTGCGCTCGGTACATTTCACACTGGTTACAAGGTTCGAAGCGAGAACCCAAAATATCCACTGAGTGTGAGTAACTGTTGAGATGATCCTGGTTTATATCTGACAGAATGCTTCTTGCTGGACCATGCATGCATACTATTAGCTGCATAGCTTTCACCTGGTTATCCCAATCATTCAATCTGCTGACCATTTCAAAGTGAGTGAGGTAATCAGTCCAACTGGATTTTCCATCATAGGTGTCTGGTCTAGTAAAACCTGCATTATGATCACACCTCCTATTGCCTTGTGGTCCTGAGTTAGGTACATGCAGTTCAGGATCGTTATTTTCCCATTCGTAGTTGGGATGGGTGGGGTGTTCAGCATTATTATGTTGGTTCCAGTCCCACCAATTAGGCGCTCGGTTTC
The DNA here is from genome assembly GCA_031216915.1 of Pictodentalium vernedei. NCBI lineage: Eukaryota > Metazoa > Mollusca > Scaphopoda > Dentaliida > Dentaliidae > Pictodentalium > Pictodentalium vernedei. The sequence continues at coordinate 597,837,424 of CM062297.1, forward strand.
GTACCGGGTAGGTCTGCTCATAATTCACCCGCCCACCTGGTCTCTCGGTTTCAAACGGCCTTGGTCGAGCCATGTCCATATGCATGTTTTCTCCCTCTTTACTATGCCCCAGCGTGCCCTCATTCTGTTGGACCATTTTATTTAATGCACCACTTAGTAGATCTATCTTTTGGTGCAGATCTCCAATCTGTAAATTTAGCTCCCCAATTTTGGTTTTATTGTCCTGGATTAAATTTTTAATTTCTTTAGGAGCACCTTGATCTACTAAGGGACCAGGTTCCACAATACTTGGTGACTCTCCCCTCTCTGATATACAGTCTGAGTGGTCATCAGACATTTCTTCCGGATTACCATTGGTAGCAGCTTCCCGCCATTGACCCTTTTTATTATTTTTCGGCATATTTATTTATTTATTTTTAGAGGTAACTATAAAATTATTTATTTTTAATGCTCACTAATTTTATAGTAACCCTTGTACTACTTTTGTTGGAGTTATAATTCTTTATAAATTTCAAAGCATTTATAATTGATTATCATTTATTTGTGCATTTTAAAATTTATCCCACCTATGTGCCACCAAAATGTGTAGCGTGGCCGAGCTCTTAAGTGGGCGGAACAGAGTGCGACCCCCAACACCATGAACGAGAGGTTAATAATGGTAGAGTGGTTGGTTGATGGTGAGGGGTTAATGGTTTGTCACCCTGTTTCTGTGTTCTGTTGAGCCTGGTTAGCGGCTATTTTACATGTCTGCTGTTCTCCATCTAACCTGGTCTCGGTTTCTTTTGATGATGGTTATCCTTTATTTCTCTCTTGCCCTGGTCATCGGGCTCGGTTTCTGGTAGTGGTAGGGAAATCTTTGGGTCACCGGGTCACATATGGACAATGGGTCACCTGGGGTTAATAATTGATGAGAAGAGAGAAATATCTCCAGTTATACATTTTTATTTTCATATTTACAAGAAGTTCCTTTATATTTGTATAAAGGGCTGTGTTGTACTACATTCTCAAGTATAATGATGGGCCTGGAACTGTTCTGGGAGTCAGGTACAAATAGATCACTTGAATAGGGTTAACCGGCCTGAAGGGTCTTACTAACTACTGTGGATTTTGACAGGGAACAGTAAAAGCATTGGTTGTTTGTAACTCAAACAATCAATACTTACTCTTAAAATTATATGTTACTTATAGGCCTAAAGATTTAATTAAATACAAGGGTCTCCACGGCTGAATCATTCATGCGTTGATTCATTTCAATGAGTAGGTTGTGTTCTGAGCCAAAATAGAAATGACAGACGTTTTTTCACATCAAGGTGGATAATTCTTATACAAAGTGTATGTTGATTAGCCACGCTTCAGTTTTGTTTACAAATAAAGATCGCTACTAAAAATAGGATTCCACATTGTGCACTGTCGAATCTTGGTCAATGTTGGTTGGGTTTTCACTTACAAAGCTACCTTTTTGGTTGGTTTAATCTTCGATTAGGTTTATTCTTGTTACTGGAAGTTTGTTGCTTGTGGTTCGTTGACCTGTCTCCAAGTGGGTCGACTCATGGAACTTGGTCATCTTCCATATAAGGATTTTCTCGGCAGTTTTCGTATTCATGCAATGGCGAGGAAACAAATTGCCGGAAGTCAAACCTTACATGAGAGATGGCATGTCGAGTCACAATGAATTACAAATAAAACGTGAACATGGGCATTTAAACAATGCGAAGTTCCCAAGACTAACGTAGATGTGATCTGTACACATCAAACAACGGGGTACAATACGCACCAAGGACAGTTTCCTACAATAATACGAATTCCGAAATGAAAATAACCCAGGTTTGTCCATGCTCACGCTTTTGCGTTTTCCCCTGCAAAAATAACAGGGGTAAATTGTTCTATTATTACGAACGATTGCAATAATTTAATACTAAACGTCCATATCAGTAAACAGAATACATAATACGGACACGACCCCAGTTGTACAAAAAAAATAATAAAATGGCAGTACAGTTGACGACAATACAAATTGACAGTATTGTCAGTTGTAAGTTTTAAAAGCCTAAGGCGCAGAAAATATACACATGAAATTCCTAATACACAAATTGAAGGCACCCCAAAATGCCACAGTTCTTTAGATTGGGATTTATGATAGGATACATGTATCCCTCAATTCATTTGGATGGTTCATCTGTTGTTTCACAGAGCGAATTAACTAGCTGTTCGGCTCGCTTTTATCTGTTATCTGACGCATTAACAGCGATAGTTGTTTTTGTGCCGGATGGAATGGTGTGGATCGGCTTGGAATGTAATTTCGATGGGTCGCTTACACACATGTCTACTCCAGTTATTAACTGGAGTGGTAGATGTTTTTCCCTCTTTACCTGTTTTGTTTTAGAGAATCTTTTAACATAAGGTCAAGTTTGGGCATACATTATGGTTTTCTCCATTATTTCGAATGTGAGTTCATATATTGCATTACTATCCTGAGTCCGAGGGTCTCTCTATGCACATCAGAGTTTATCAGAAAAGAAGTATGCTTCTGTTCTTATTATTTTTCAACAGAAGGGACATTTATGTTCATTCTATTGTTAAATAAGTCAGTTAGCTATTCGTACTGCTTGGGTTATTTATCCTCCAATTAGCAATCAATGCTTAAGATTTCAGCGCATAAGTAAGCGCTGGCTATTTCTTGCGCTTATTCTAACTGTTTGGCTATTATGATCTTATGTGAGATCTCTTCAGTTTTCGGCGCATGGGAATAATAGTTTCCATTATTTGTGTTGCTAGTATAGGGCTTTTGAGCGCATACATTGATGCTCAGCCGTTTTCATGGGAATGAATGATTGGATATGTGTATCCTTCAGTTCATTTGTTTCTATTGATTTCATTGAGGTTATGGGGTCTGCTATTGAGCATTTGCCAGAAGCTTCCCCATTAGAAGGTTTTCTTCTTTAAGGGAAGTTTTGTTCTTCATGTCATTCTCTGCTCTCAGTAGCATTACGGAGTATTCAGACGTGAAGTAGCTTTATGATTAAGTAATGTCGGTGAGGGGGTTTCAACATATAACTGAATTCCCCCCCACACACACACACATCGCGCTGTCGCCTAAGTTTAATACATACATACTTTGCGTCTGGGTCGAGAGGGATCCCACCATTATACGCATACATGCAGTTCTGTTGCATTTGTTTCCGGTATTTAATTTCTGATTTTGGAGCCAGTTTTTCATACCTACCTCCATTTGTAGATTCTGGTCTCTATTTTGTCGGTTTAATCACATATTTTCATGTGTTTATAGTTGTAGATATCAAATAGTACACATTCGGCGTCTGCAGTGCATATTTTTTAGCAGATAATGTTATTTACCAAAATCATCGCTATAGCCTTGGCTTGTGAAGTGGAGTTAAGCACCATTTATTATTCATGAATTAATTTTTTGAGTGCCTGATCGATATTTTTATATCGTTTCCGGGTACAGCTTATTGATTCTAGAAGTTATGTTAAAAAAAGGGGGTGGGGGGGGGGGGGGCATCATTTTGTCCACTTCTCTGCCTTATGGGGTATTTAACTATTGAGGAAGCTGTCTTATCCATACTATGTTCGCCGATCAGCTGCAATATTATTGTGTGGCGTAGCTTTATGTGAAATTTTTCTCATTTTCAGTATGCCTTAATTATTTTTAGGGTCTAGTCCGGACTAGTCTCTAAAATTGTTTATTTGTTACATCTTAACATGATTTTATGCTTAGATTTAGGATGTACATAATTGATACATATTAGGTTATGTCTCTTCTATTATGGTATTAAGAGACATACATGTAGTTCTTATTTCTTCATCATGGATTGAAGGATCTGATCTATGTTGATCTACTATTCCTGAAGTTCTAGGCCCTCCGCCTTTTTACGATTCAGTTAAGTCTGGGTCATTGGTACAGTATAAAAATGTTAAAAAATTTATAGTAATTTATATATTTTTTATACTTACCAATGACCCAGACGGGAATGGCCCTCCCATGAGTGGGCAGTACTGGGCACTCATACCTCCCCACTGATTTATTATAATCTTTTTATACAAAGAATGATTTATTGGCACCAGATTCAGTGACATCCTGGAGTCTGTGCATGTGCGGAAGGTAAAATGTTTGGAGGGCCAGATAGGACTTCTAATTTTCAGTTTTGCATGCAAATTTTGGGGATTGGGGGGCAAAATTTGTGTTTGGCCCTAAATATTTAGAGTTAGCAGCAGCTAAGTCTGGGTCATTGGTAAGTATAAAAAATATATAAAAATTACTATAAATTTTTTAACTTTCTTCAATTTCCGTCAAAAAATGTTGCCGCGGCCAACATTCTTAGAACTTAGTTTTGTCAGACCACAATATTTCCCTTTGGCACACCCATCCGGGCACATTTATGATTGTATTGCTTTGAAACCTGGTATGCTTGTTTGGGGTGACCTCTAGATGGGAGCTATCGATTTTTTTCCATTTCCGTCAAAAAATGTTGCCGGGGCCAAAGTTCTTAGAACTTAGTTTAGTCCGAAGACCTCAATATTTCCCTTTGGCACATCCTACAGGGCACATTTATGATCGGATTTCTTTGAAACCTGGCATGCTTGTTTAGGGTGACCTCTAGATGGGAGCTATCAATTTTCTTCAATTTCCGTCAAAAAATGTTGCCGCGGCCAACGTTCTTAGAACTTAGTTCAGTCAGACCACAATATTTCCCTTTGGCACACCCTATAGGGCACATTTATGATTGATTGCTTTGAAACCTGGTATGCTTGTTTGCAGTGACCTCTAGATGGGAGCTATCGATTTTTTTCCATTTCCGTCAATAAATGTTGCCATGGCCAACGTTCTTAGAACTTAGTTTAGTCAGAAGACCTCAATATTTCCCTTTGGCACACCCTACAGGGCACATTTATGATCGGATTTCTTTGAAACCTGGTATGCTTGTTTGGGGGGACCTCTAGATGGGAGCTATTGATTTTCTTCCATTTCCGTCAAAAAGTGTTGCCACGGCCAACGTTCTTAGAACTTAGTTCAGTCAGATCTCAATATTTCCCTTTGGCACACCCTACAGGGCACATTTATGATCGCATTGCTTTGAAACCTGGTATGCTTGTTTGGGGAGACATCTAGATGGGAGCTATCGATTTTCTTCCATTTCTGTCGAAAAATGTTGCCGCGGCCAACATTCTTAGAACTTAGTTTTGTCAGACCTCAATATTTCCCTTTGGCACTCCCTACAGGGCACATTTATGATTGGATTACTTTAAAACCTGGCATGCTTGTTTGGGGTGACCTCTAGATGCTAGTTATTGATTTTCTTCAATTTCTGTCAGAAAATGTTGCCGTGGCCAACATTCTTAGAACTTAGTTTAGTCAGACCACAATATTTCCCTTTGGCACATCCTACAGGGCACATTTATCATCGGATTGCTTTGAAACCTGGTATGCTTGTTTGTGGAGACCTCTAGATGGGAGCTATCCATTTTCTTCCATTTCCGTCGAAAAATGTTGCCGCGGCCAACATTCTTAGAACTAAGTTTAGTCAGACCTCAATATTTCCCTTTGGCACACCCTACAGGGCACATTTACATTCGGATTGCTTTGAAACCTGGCATGCTTGTTTGGGGTGACCTCTAGATTGGAGCTATTGATTTTCTTCGATTTCCATCAAAAAATGTTGCCACTGGCAATGACCTTCGATGAACTTAGTATCAACTTAGTGCAGTTAAGCATCAATATTTTCCTTTGACACACCATGCAGGGCACATTTATGATTGGATCACTTGTAAACCTGGTGTGCTTGTGTGGGGTGACATCTATATGGGAGCTGTCGATTTTCTTCCATTTCTGTCAAAAAATGTTGCCGCTGACCTTTGAACTTATTTTAGTCAGACCTCAATATTTCCCTTTGGCACACCCTTCAGGGCACATTTATGATTGGATCACTTTGAAACTTGGTATGTGTGTTCGGGGTGACCTCTAGATGTGAGCTATTGCTTTTTTTCATTTCCATAAAAATTATTATCGTTATCACCAGCCTTTGAACTTACTGCATTTGTGCATCAATTTATCCCTTTTGCACTCTTTGCGGGGTATATTTATGAATTTCCATAAAAAAACCCAAACAACCCATTGCCACAAGCAATGACCTTCTACTTAGTGCATTTATGCTTTAACATCTTCCTTTGGCATGCCTCAGAGGGCACATTCATTATCAGGTTGTTTTGAAACTTTGTATGCTTATGCAGGGTGACAAAGATAGGAGCTATTGATTTTCTTTTCATTTCCATCAAAAACTGTTGCTGTTAGCAACAATCTTTGAATTTATTGCATTTGTGCATCAACATTCTTTGACATGGCCTACAGGCCACATTTATCATAGGATTGTTTTTGAACTGGGTGTGCCCATTTGGCAAGACCTTTAGATAATAGCTATTGATTAGCATTCATTTCTGTGAAAAAAGTTGCCATTTACAATAACCTCTGAACATTCTGCATTTGTGTATCAACATTCTTCCTTTAGCCAGTCTCACAGTTTACATTTAAAAATGTATGGATTACTCTGACGTTGTACACACACAATGCTGTTATGTTGAAATTTCATCAATGGTACCAATGATCTTCAATTTTGCCATTTCATTTATAACTTACGAGGTTCAAGTTTGTCAAGTTGAGCTACAGTGTCATTGACACTTTCATTTACCTCTCCTCCGGCTTGATAAGTGTGTAACTATAATTGAAACTGTTTTGTCTGTAGATTATATCCTGGATACAGCTTATGTTTTATTGTATATGGTGTATGTTTGTGGAGGGTAACCTCTCATTCTCAAATACGCCATCCCAATTTTTGGAACTTAGTCTGGACTGGCCTTAAAAATTGGAAACTTGTTACATACAATTAGCAAAGTTTTCATGCTAAGTATACAGAATTACTTTAATTTGCTTCCTCATTTATGTTATGTCTTCTCTATTACTGTATAGAGAGACATACATGTAATTACTTTTAAATTTAATTTCCTTTCAACTTGGATTACAGGCTTGGAACTATGTTGGTCTACTAATTCTGAAGTCCTAGGCCCTCAGCCTTTTTACAATTCATCTAGTCTGGGCCATTGGTTTATAGTATAAAAATATTATAAAATTTAAAGTAATTTATATATTTTTTATACTTACCAATGGCCCAGATGGGTATGCTCCTCCTATGAGTGGGCACTCATACCTCCCCGCTGAGTTATTATGTAGTACGCTTTTCTACAAAGAATGATGTTGGCGCCAATTCCTGTCACTTCCTGATGGCTGTACATGTGCAGAGAGTAAAAGCATGGAGGACCAGATAGGACTTTTCATTTTCAGTTTTAGCATGAAAATTTTGGAGATGGTGGGGGGGGGGGGGGGGGGGCGGTGGGGGGAGCGTTCAAAATTTGTATTTGGCCCTTGATAACTTTGAGTTTGCACCAGCTAGTCTGGGCCATTGGTAAGTATACAAAAATATACAAATTACCTTAAATTTATAATTTTCAACTTGGGAAATTCTGACACAGCATTTTTTCAAAATTTAAACAAATCTTTTACAGAAGCACCAATCATTATCTCTTTGATATGTAGTACACAGTATCTTTAGAGGGATCAGATTCAAGTTTGTTCAAATGACGCCCCTTGATTTATATTTAGCCTCTATACTGGGCCTGAAATGTTAAATTCTTTAAAAATCTTCTTTAGATCCACAAATCAAAATCCTTTGATATATTCGTTGAGAAGCATCTTAAGTGGGGTCTGATTCAACTTTTTTCAAATTGTGTCCCTGAGCTCATACTTGTTCTCCCATAGGCAACTCACATGTTACTTTAATGTAATTTGAAGGATATTCTTTAAAATTCTTCTTCAGATCCAAGAGTCTTAATCCTCTGATATTTGGTGTACAGTATCCTTATGGGGAGGGGTGTGGAGGGGGGGGGGGGGGGTCACATTCAAGTTAGTTCGCATAAGGACCCTTGATTCAAATTCCATATTTGAACTTGGTGCAATGCAATGTCTGAGAAATATTTAAAAATCTTTAAAATCTTTTGATATTTGGTATATAGTATCCTTATGGGCATCAGATTCAAGTTTGTTAAATTGAAGTCCCTGTTTTCATATTCAGGGTCCTTATGGGAATTGTGTTCGTGAATTTGAGCTCCCTATGAGGCCAACAAATTTTAACTTAGTATAATATGAGGAAAAATTTTCCAAATCTCCTTCCGATTCACTGGTCAGAATCTTTTGATATTTGGTATACAGTATCCTAAGGAGGTCAGATTCAAGTTTGTTCGATTCATGTCCCTAGACTTGTATTTAGGCATGTTATAGGAATCAGAATTTGAACTCCATGCAGTATGCGGAATATTCTTTAAAGATTTTGCTCTCCAGATTCACCAAACAGAGTCTTTTGATATTTGGTTATAGCATTTTGTTAACTCCTAGATTAAAGTTAAGTTTCTTCAAGGTGTTACTCTTGATTGCTTTTAGAGAGCCCCAGCAGGGTATTTATCATTGCGTCCCTATGGAGAATTTGATACTGGTATTTGTTTCTTTATATGATTTTTGCCCATGAGTTACAGGACCGTATGTGATCAGACTTAATCTGATGTTAATGTGGATGGATAAGCTTGATGTTTGTTCAAATGGGGTCACCAGGTCACATGAGTACCTTGAAAGGGGGGGGGGGGGGGGGAGGGCAGTGCCGATTTTTTTTTGCTTAAAAATGAGTTTTGAAGGATTCTCAAGTGATTTTATCCCTCCCTCCCTCCCTCCCTCCCTCCCACCCCCCACCCCCACAAAAAAAATAATAATAAATAAAATCACCCTCTTGATCCCTGCTAAGCTATTGTTATGGCACATACGGATGTCTGCGAATCTGTTTGAACTTCTGTCCACAATTTGTTTGGCACAGACTGCAGCACCCAGTTCTTTTCTGATCATCACCAAACTTCATATTTATGATCAGGTTCATTTAAAAGATGAGGATGTCCCATTATGATCACAATCACCTCTACAGAATGACCACCATCTTGGATCTTGGATTTCTCTAAAACAGCTTGCAATTACTATTTGTGCAGTTTTCTTGAAACTCTGCAGAATGACTTAGTATGAGGAGTAGATCAAACCTTCATATGTTGTTCATGGTCGGCTGCATATAATGATGGCTATTGCTTCCTACGTGGATTTCTCTGTCCACCACTCATTCAGCACAGGCTACAGCCCTAAGTTTTTTTCTGATCATCACCAAATGACTGATTCTTCTTCACGTTCTGCTTAGTTGAGACCATCCCATCATGGATACCCACAATGGCTGCCACAACAACCTCTTTGATTTCTTCAACACAGGTCACATTTTTGTATCAATAATCTTGAAACTCTGCAAGGTGACTGTATGATGAGTAGATAAGAACAACCTGTTCTGGTCATGGATTGCTGCCCATAATGGCCATTGTGGCAGCTGTCTTGGATTTCTTCAGTACACCCTGTAGGTAGCATTTATGCAGCAATTTTCTTGAATTCAACAGGATGACTTAGTTTACCAAGTTGATGAGAACGTCTGATGTTGGTCATGGTCGACCATACACAATGGCTACCACCTGCAATTGCCACCACAGCAGCCATCTTGTTTTCTTGTTTTACTTCAGCGCAGCCTACAGGTTGATTAAACTCCTTATTCTTCCGGTCTTCTCGCTGCTTTTTGGTGTACTGACAGACAGTCAATAGTACTTGGCCATCTATATTTTTCAGGTTTTTGGGGAATTGGGTGTGCCTTCTAGGGATGTTTTGAAGGTCAGTCACACTCGTGTCTCAAGGATGGTATGATCTATGAACCTTGAACCAACACCAAATGAATCGAAACTCATTGGTGGTTCAAAATATGGGTCAAGGTCACTGAGGCTACTCGGGGATAATTGCGAACATTTTTCAGAATTACTGGACATCACATTTTATGACCCCCCTCCCCCTAATGCATTCCTGGTGTTCATAAATGTATTACTACACTCAAACAAGTGGTCGGAGTCTAAACATTCTGAAAGTGGGTCATGCTCATATCTCAAGCAGTGTATTACCAATTGTTCAACACCAAATGAGTCCAAACTCTATGAAGGTTCAAAATATTGTCACGGTCCCTGAGCTCACCTAGGGAGTCATTGAGTGCATTTTTCAAAATTGCTGTAAATCGCATTTGATGACTCATAATGCATTCCCAAACTACATCATGTATTTTTACACTCAAAAAGTGGGCTGGGACCTAGTCCAGCATACTAGCCTTGGCAATATACACCAAGTCTAGTAGGAATGCTTCAAAATGCGATAGCATATATCAGCACAGATTTTTGGCAGAAAGAATTTTGCCCACAAAGTCATTCAGATGTAATTCGGATTGATTAAATATATATATTATATATTTGTTGTGTAGAACATCTTTCGAATGCATGCTGACCATTAAAATAATTGGTCACGAATTCAACTGATTTAATTTAACACAATTTGTCACTTTGTTAAAGATTATTGAACGAAAAGGCATATGTTCCACAGTTATGACCCCTGCCAAGATATGCAGTGTTTGAAAATGTGAAATAGCATGCTTTTGTTCAAATGGACAACTTACTGCTGCCGGCAACAGAAGAGACGTCCGAAGTTTCAAAAATGTAATTTTGATCAGTGCACAGACCAAGTGGGTAAACGTGCAGTTCAGTAACTCCCAACATTAAAACAAACAAAAATATAGTTTGTTTTCAAAAAAATTATTTGATTAAGTAAACATAATAAAGAAACGTAATCAGAGGCTTCACAAGGGGTGGTGGGTGGGGACACCTGAGTTCCAACTCCCAAATGCCAATTTTAATTCCCCAGCTCATTGAAAATTCTAGTTCCGCCTGGCTAATATTCCTACTGGGTAATATTCCGATGATATGTAGTTTTGAATCTTGACACGTACACAAGTCCAAGTTGGGACCCAAAACAGACACAGTATTATCCGACTGTAAACCTGTCGCAGCTAGTGTTTGGGTCTGGTCATAATCATGGCATTTGATATGTATGCGCCCCACTCCATCTGGCTTCTTCTCAAAGCCCCAGAACGAAATCTCACCTTCTTTCCATCTCACTCTTTACATAAAGGGAAATAAAAGAATTACTTTGTTATATTAAGCCTGTTCTTAGGTTATAAATGGAATAAATTTATAAGTGATTTCGGTAATGCACTGTGATTTTCATGACGGTTTGAACAGGTACTTTTCTGAAATTGCAACATACGAGGCACAAAAAAGATAGTGCTGCAAACTAGTCTTCACTATGTATGTACATGCTGTGTATGTTATCGCCAAGTGCAGTATAAGCCTGGACTAGTAAAAAGAGTAGTGCCGAAATGGTTGGCCCCTTTTTGTAACCGGCTAACCGTCAGGCATAACCGGATTTCAACCGAATATCTGTTAATTTCAACTGTTGGGATTATTGCCTTGTCTATGATGCAAAATCAGTAAGGAATGGTGAGAAAACAGTTCAAAACACTGCCACCTGAACTCCGCAAAATGTAAATAAACAAAAACCACCAATGCCAATGGAAATCGCCGATGTGCAAACGATTGTTAACAATTTATATGACTGCAATAGTCCCACATAATAGTTATGATACATCATAACTGTGGTCACAAAACCGGGCCTTGCCATTTGATAGTCACAGGCACGTGGCATGCTGCGCACCTGAAACAAAGTTTGCATGTGCAATTTGTTCCCACGGGTGTGTATTTGAAGTGTGGGATGATTGTCATTGATATTAGTTAAGAACCAGTTTGTAAATTGTAATTAGGAATAGTTAACTGTATTAGCAAAGAGCCTCTTGCCTTGAGTGGCGTGAATTTGATGTGATCATAGGGTGAATATGTACTATTAATTTTGAGTATCTTTTTCTGTTCACTGCTGAGATAAATGTCACAAACAGTACCACGCTTACATTTACCTATTCCATGCAATGAAATTTCAGATGAGAATATGTTGCGAGTCATGAAAGTGGTGTGGTAAGAAATGATTATATGTTCCATTGACCAACTTCATCTGGCATTGACCATTGAAAAACAAATTTTAAAATGCAAGATTTTAAAATAGTTTTTTTTATGACATACATTCATACTTTTAAGCTGTTCAATAAAATCAAAACATGGTTTTTCTGAAACATGTTGGCAAAGTACCAAACAGTCTATTTATTTTGGTAGCACCATTTCTCACACTGAGGGATTGTTTCGGCATTATAATCTGCAATTAGCAACACCACATCAAAGAGAAGAATGTCAAATTTGTCTGTAGAAAACTTATGTTACATTGACAGGCACATGCTCACTGTTGCCCATGCAGAAAACATGCAGTATACTCAACTGTTGGCAGTTTGTTACAGAGTAACATTTATCCGTGACTCGACAGCCCAAGCGACTGAAATAACTGTTCATACAACATTCCAACACCTTAACCCTTTCATGTTATGTTGAGTACATATCATTGTAAATCGACAGATGTTTGGTATCTTTGACAAAGCTTGCATCAGCAAAAGAATTCTAGCATCTCATGGTCAAAAATTATTTATATTTTTAATGTACCAATGACCCAGACTTAGCTCGTGCTAACTCTTAAATTCTAGGGCCAAACACAAATTTTGCCCCCCCCCCCCCCAATCCCCCAAATTTGCATCAAAATCCAAAAAATATATGTCCTATGTGGTCCTCCATACTTTTATCCACTGAGCATGCTCAGTGTCAAGGAAGTCTGAAATTGGAGCCAATTCTTTGTTTGGCCCTTCAATCAGTAACATCTCACTGATATCTGTGCTTTTAATCTCAGTAAAAAATCATGCCACACACAAAATCATGCATGAAATGGTGGATTTAAGTATGAAATAAGAGGATGAGAGGAAGAAACAGTGGAAGGATGTGTTCAGGGCTGTAACTTATAATTTTTATGCAAAATTATTTCATGTTCCCAAATTTCGAGGCATAGGCCTGATGTTTACATTCTTGTTATGAAATTTCCACAGTTTGTTCAGAGTTTCCTCTCTCTCTTTCTCTTATACCCCCCTTGCTATTCTCCCATGCTTTTGGCATAAATTTTGTAATTTTTTTTTCTGAAATTTCTTGGGAGTTTTGGCTTGGTAACAGAATGTTTATTCTGTTTTTCCCCCATGGTTACCCCCTCACCCTAGGGTGGTTAGGCGTTTCGGTCATGCATCTACCATCCGATGTACTGCAGTTTCTTCTTAGGAAGCCTCTGTTTTACATCGGATAGTGTTAAAATTGGTTACTGATTTCGGGCCATATTTTCAGTGCCTGGAGTCTTGTTTCCAGTTTTTATTCACTTTTGTTTATGTTGACAACAGTTACTTCTGACAGTGATTCCTTGTCTTCTATTAGTTCTACTCATAGCCAGATACATTAATATTGTCCGTAAGTGTAACATTAATTTTTAAACATGTTTTAAAAATTTTTGTTTACACTTAGGCTTTTTTGGGATCCATTTGGGCTCAGTGTTCCCATTGGGAACTTGGGCTCATCTTGAAATTTTTTCGAAAATTTTTTTTTCTTTTGAATTAATTTTCAAAATGTTTGTAATGGATTATTATTATTATGTATCTTTGTTTTCAAGGGTTGGTGTGAGTACGATGACTGTTTAATATTTTTTCATAATGAAAGAATATTGTTCAATTGTAAATCGAGGAAGTCTTCCTCTGATTCTCATGTTCATTGTATTTGTTGTAGTCTGTGTACTCGCACTAATTCTTGCTCAGTGTGTGCCAGTTCAGGGAGTCCACATCGACCAGGTCATGCCATCCGCTAGCTAAGGACACGAGGCCTTTCCATTCGGGACGTTCGCATATGAGAAGTATGCAGGAATTAACGTCCCAGGAGCTTCCAGCGGCTAAATTATGTAAGACCGCGGCTCCACAGGCCTCTGCGATGTACTTGCTATCACAGATAGCTCAATTCATCGCAGCATCCCAGCAGCCATCCAAAACTTTTTCAGTAGAGAAACTATCTGAGGAAGCTGGGTCGATTCGCTCCCCTGCAGAGTCAGTAAGGTCGACCGAGATTCTTATGTGGTCCAGGCGGATGATAAAAGTGAATCAGCACAGCTGAAATTTTCCCTTTCCGAACAACTTAAGGTGGCCGTAGATTTCATCCAGCAACACCTTTTAGAAGTTGTTTCTCCAGACCAAAATGCTGCATTACCTGATAAGAAACTGAAAGCGTCACTGGACACAGATTTATTCGGCCTAGGGACATTGAGCCTGACTTTCCGACCCAGTCCAGAAATGTCACGGACATTTGTACTTCTTATCGACACTATATTCAAGCTAGCCTTTAAGACTGGCAAATCAAGTTTCTTATCATCTCATGCTTTACAGCTGCCTTTCGTCAATCATAGAAATAGATTTGAAACGGCAGGACAGGGCGTGCCGGAAGTTCCTCTCCGTTTAGACGACCATGCAGACGACTTGGAATTGTCATTGCCAGCGTCTATGTTGATTTATCCAGTACGCTGATGATGACTATCTTATCTAACAGAAAAATCAGTTTAGACGCATTATCTTACACAGATCACCTTACCAGAGCATTATCATTACGTCTCGAAGGAAAGAATTCCAGGTTGTTCAAAACTTCCTTGAGAGTTCTTTCGAGGGCCATAACATTTTCTACGTATAACTCCGCCCTTTCAGTGGCAATATGGAGTTGGTCAGACGTGATGCTGCCCTGGCTGCATCCACAAGAGAGGATAGTAAGGTGAAAAACTCTCTTCCAGTCGCTCCGGTCTCAGAAGAGCTTCTCTTCGACAGTAAGCTTTCTACAATCTATAATCAGATTACTAAGAAAGCTTCGGATTCTCTGCTTTTAAATCCGCTTTGAAAAAGACGGACTCAGCAGGGAGGAGTAAGGCAGGCACTTCGGGGGCGAATACGTCCAAAGGAAGTTCCTATAGAGGATCTAAGAAAGCCTCTACGTCTTACTCCGGAGACTGTCAGAGTAGCAACTCAGATAGGGGTTGTAATGCTGGCCGAGATATCCGGTCAGACGCCCCTAGGTCGACTGGGCGAGGTGCGGGTCGTTGAGGACGTGGTTTCTCCTCCCGCAACCCTCGCAGGACCAGGATGTGATGGTCTAAACCTTTATGCATTCCAGTGGGCGGAAGGCTGTCGAGATTCTTAACCAATTGGTTGTCAATTTCGGATGACCCATGGGTGCAAGGGGTTGTTTCCGTAGGTCTGAAACTGTCCTTCATGGAAAAACCTCCGTTAACTCGAAGTCCACGCTGGTCTCAGCTTCCGTTAAACTTTCAGAAGAGAGATTCTCTTCTATCAGAAGTCCAGTCTCTTCTGGACAAGAACGTTATAGATGTCATAGAAAACCAGGAATCTCCAGTTTTCTACAGTCACCTGTTCCTGGTTCCAAGACCAGACGGCTCGTTTTTCGTCAAGTTATAGATCTGAGCTGGATAAACAAGCTGATCGTGGCTCCAAAATTTTATATGGAGACCATCCGATCGGTCAGAGCGAGCATTCGAGTGAACGATTTTGCTGCAAGCATAGATCTCAAGGATGTGTACTTTCACGTCATGGCACATCCGGCGTTTAGAAAGTACCTTCGCTTCGCTGTCCCAGGAGTTGTTTTCAGTTCTGAGCAATGATGCTCTGGTCTGAATCTAGCACCCTGGGCCTTCACTCGAATAATGATCTCGGTAATGACTCATTTCCGAGCTCATTCATCTTTGGGAATGTCGGCCTACTTGGACGACATTCTTCAGAGTTACGGCAGCAAGTTAACGCTTCAGAACGATGTTCAGAGTCTGCTTCAATTGCTCCGACGTCTTGGTTTCATAGTAAACGATAAGAAGTCGGATCTAGTGCCGTCCAAGTCATTCACCCACGTGGGAATGAGCTTAGAGATGCACAACAATCTCGTTCGTCTGCCGTTAACCAGAGCAATATTAGTCTGTTGTTACGCTCGCTTTTGTCTTCACTCAGATGTAGTAACAGCGAGAGAATTCATGAGACTGACAGGTTTGTGCAGAGCCGCTGCAGATCTTATTCCGATGGGACGGCTACGCACTCGTCCACTCCAGATATTTTTACTCAGATTTGGAGTGTGAAGACTCATTTGCTCGAAACGAACATCGTCTTGTCGAATCATGTGAAACATGAGATTCAGACTTGGGTAGATATTCAGTGGTTAACTCAGGGAATACCACTGCAACTGCCGGATCCGATTTTTATTGACGGATGCGAGTCAAACAGGTTGGGGCACAACTTTGAGCCCCTCAGATTCGAGGTGCCAGGGTCTTTGGGATCCACAGTTTCTAAACAAGCACATAAATATCAAAAGATGATGTCAGTTGGCTTGCGCTATGCCAGTGGATGAACATCATTCAGAATTTGCATGTTCAATTTCTGTCCGACAATTCGACAGTAGTAGCGTATTCGGAACCAGGGAGGCACTCATTCCATTCCATTGTTCAATCTAACGGAAAGAATCCTTCTGTTTGTCCTAGAGCATCAAGTTCTATCGGTCCGTCATATTCTGGGTTGTCTGAACGTTCTAGCGGACTCCCTTTCTCGGAAAGGTTGTATGTTGCCGTCAGAATGGACTCTCAACAAACGAGAATTCAATCAGATTTGCTACCTATGGGATCGTCCTATGATAGACTTATTTGCGATGCATCTCAACAATCAGTTGCAGACGTATGTCCAGATCCTCGAGCGTTTGTAGTAGACGTCCTCTCGATCTCTTGGGACGGAATGATAGGATATGCGTATCCTCCAGCTCCATTGATTCAGCTGATATTGCTAAAATCAAGCAATCTCACTGCAAGATCCTATTGGTAGCATCTCTGTCACCCCAGAGACCATGGATAATTCTACTCAGGTGTCGGTTATGGGACATCCTGCGGAAGCTTCCTCCATGAGGGGACCTTCTTTCGCAGGGGAAATCGCACACACTGCATCACAACCCGCTAGGTCTCAACCTTCAGGTATTTCCGTTGTGCGGTCCTTCTTGCACAGCAAGAATTTTACAGAATGAGCAGTGGACGCAATTTCTAACTTTAGGAGGACCTCCTCTTAGCTAAATTATGCTGCTAAGTGGAAGGTTTTCTCTCGATGGTGTAGGGATCATTCTGTTGATTTTATGATCGCTCCATTCCAGACATTGCTAATTTTTTGGTCTACTTGTTTGACGAGATCAAACTGCAGCCAAATACTATTAAGGGTTATAAGGCTAGCTATAAGATACCTATCCTCATCATGATAGCTTACAGATTGGATCTAATGTCTCTTTATCGAAGTTAGTGTAAAACTTTTCGATAAATAGACCTGGAACCCTTAGGTTAATTCCTAAGTGGAATTTAGCTTGGGTTCTTCTGATGCTAAAAGAAGCGCCATTTGAACCTCTTGAGACAGTGGATTTCAAAGACTTATCTTATAAGACAGCTTTTCTCTTCGCCTTCTCTTCTGCTAGAAGAGTTAGTGAGCTTCATGCACTATCTGTTGATGATTCTCACTATCGTAGTTCTGGTAATACTATTACATTGACTACTAATGTTGGATTTTTGGCTAACAATCAGGTTCCTAATAAGTACCTTGAACCTATTGTTTAGGCTCTTCCATCTCCAGACGGTCATAGGCCTTTGCTTTGTCCAGTCAGAGCTATGCGTATTTACAACGTAGATCTGAGTTTATCAGAAAGGAACTTAAGCATTTCTTTCTGTATTTGCTGCCTAATAGAAAGGACATTAAGGTCCATTCTATGGCATGGTGGATTCAATTAACTATCTGTACCGCTTATGATAAATTATCTTCATCTCAGCAGTCTGTGCTTAAGATTTAGGCGCATGAAGTAATAGCTCTGTTTACATCTTGGGCTAATAGTGTTGCTATTACCAATTTGATGAAGGCTGCATATTGGTCTCAGCCTTCCACGTTCACAAATTTTTACCTTAGAAACATTGAGTCTATTTCTGGTGACCTGCGTGGTTAGGTCCATTATCTGTTTCTCAGAATGTCGTCCACTAAACAGTTGCAACTATAGTTATGCAGGCTTTCTGTTCCAGCAGTGACTCTGTCCTGCTGCCCTCTTCGTTCTGGGGTATTTGACCCAGAGCAAGTGGAAGGGGGGGTGGTGGGGGGGGGGGGGGTATGGTGTTCCCTTATATCACCTGCTTTATAGTGAAAAGCAAGGGAATACCTCCTCTGGAGTCAGTAATTCCGAGTCGGTGCTGGGATGGTTTAAAGTGTAAAGCTAATGTCTATCTCATTTATGTAATATTTTTAAAGTGTAACTCGGTGTGAAGCATTTGTATATGTCACATGTCAAACGGGCGTTAATATACAATCCTCGGACTCTTTTAAAAGAGTATAAAGAGTCTCATTCTCTGGACTACCTTTATTTATTGGCTTTCCTTTAAAAAAATTAGTATAATAACATTCTCTGGACTATCTTTATTTATTGGCTTTCCTTTAAAAAGATTAGTATAATGGGTTATACTGGATGTTAACTGGTAGAGTGCTGGAAGCTCTATTTTGGGCTTTACTAAAAGTGACAGGCAGTAACTGTCTGTAGCTACATTCTGCCTGAGGAAGCCTTTATTGTCCCTGATATGAATCAGATTTTTTATACAATACCTTGCTCTCTGACATTTAATTGCATAGTGCCTATAAGGCACTATCCAATTAAATGTAATAGAGCAGTATATGATGAGCTTTGATTCGTTGTCAGAAAAAACTCAGCACTTTACCAGTTAATAGAGATCATTGATGTTATTGTGCTCAATTACGGAATGGTATTGAGTCTTTCTTTTTTGGTATAAACAAGAAAGATACATGTAAAGCCTGTTCTCCTCTTCTCCTGGAGGGGATAATTCTGTTTACATGTAATTGAGTCTATTGGAATTTCCTTTATGTCCTAGGCCCTCCAGCCTTTTTTCTATTCACCTAAGTCTGGGTCATTGGTACAGTATAAAAATGTTAAAAAATTTATAGTAATTTATATATTTTTTATACTTACCAATGACCCAGCCGGGGATGGCCCTCCCATGAGTTGGGAACTCATACCTCCCCGCTGATTACATAACGCTTACCAGGCACTGGTGGTAAGAATGAGGATTTGGCTCCAATTTCCGATTTCCTTGACACTGAGCATGTTCAGTGGATAAAAGTATGGAGGACCACATAGGACATATATTTTTTGGATTTTGATGCAAATTTTGGGGATTGGGGGGGGGGGGGGGGCAAAATTTGTATTTGGCCCTAGAATTTAAGAGTTAAAAAATATATAAATTACTATAAATTTTTTAACTTTCCTGTCGCTATTCTGTAAACTATAGGTACTGCGGTTATCCAGTTGACAGCTTTTCCAACCAGTTATGCTGATAATTGATTGCAAACCGGTTATCCGGCTAACCATTTCAGCACTACACTGAACTTAATTTTACTTGTTTCCGTAATGTGAAAGAGCATATACATATAAACGAATGAGCACAGTGAATGATGTGTGTATCTGTTAAAACTGGGAGTGCGGTGGCTCAGTAGGTAGATGTGCAGGCTGCAAGCCGAGAGGTCCTCGGTTTGAATCCCACCTGCGGCAACTGCGTTGTGTCCTTGGGCAAGACACTTCACCCCCATTGTCCACATGGGGGCACGATGATGCCGTGTACTAAGGTGTACTACACGTCGATGGTGCGCATGTCTTCAACCAATCTAACCCTGCCTGTGCTGCTGTGCGGAGTTACGATGTTGGGTAGCTGGCAGCTGCTCATCGTTGCTCGGTGGTTCTCTCCATGTACTCCGGCTTCCTCCACCCATAAAACTGTCACGGTCATGATTAGCCATTCGTGCATAAGTATGTGACCTTAAACACCAATAAAAAAATAAAAAAAAAAAAAATCTGTTAAAACTTGTTGTTCATGTTTAATCCTTACTCAATTGGTGGGACAGGTTGAATAAGGGTTACACATACACTCAATGAATCCAAAGTCTATTATACATTGTAGTCTTGGTTCATCCCATGCATAAAAACAGAAAGTCAAGCAATTAACTAAAGCTCTCAAACAAGGATAGGTCTGATTCAGCTTCTTCCTGGACTTGGGCCTTATTCAAAATAATAAAAAAGATATATAAGCTCCAGAAAAGAATTTTATTTTAGAGCATCCACTGCCAAATGGGCACCAAAAAGGTCAGATTTACCGCAGTCCAGACCAGGCCCTTAAAACATTAGCATCCCCACCTCCCCCTTCCAGCCCACAATTAGTATCTGCAGCTTCTCTACTTGGTAACATTTTTTTGCTGACTCTGGTCTATTATCAAATGAGAATGAAGTAGTACCGGGACTATTGACCAGAGAGAGTGTGTATATGGGCATGTTGGGGTGGGGGTTGGGGGGGGGGGGGTGGCATATCTTTCGAGAACGACTACAATGTTAGATAAATACTTCTTATCAGTTATTCTATAGCCATATATGCTGATAGTGACCTTAAACACAGACATATAACTTGTGCCAGGGACATTTTTGAGCATGAACCCAGCGTGTACTTAACTTCGGAACAAGGCTGAACGAAATGATTTCGCGCGCCGAAGGCGCGCAGGGACGGTATGGGGGACAAGCCCCTTTCAACCCTCTGTAACTGTATAGGATGGCTGTCACATGTCTAGGCGTGTTGAAGGAGGAAAAGGATCCGGTACTCGGCAGGTGTCTCCAGTAGTGTCCAGTTGTGGATGGGCAGTATCATTGGCTGATGTCGGTTAAACCCTCGGGTGAGGACCAGTGTGGGAGGAACAAGGCTTATCACCTGTTGGAATTATATTGGGCAGATATTTGAGGTGTCCGAAAATGTTGTGTTTAGTAATAGATATCTAATAATAATAAAAATAATGATTACTGTGGGGTATCCAATGCCTATTTCACTCTATCATCAGTATTATGATTTTCTAACATGCTTTTGGGGCACCATCTTCATACTTATGCACATTGGGAATCACTTTCTTTTTAAAAATTTATTGTTTGTAAGATTTTAAGATGCAAGGGAGACTACTCTAGTCCATCAATCATTATGTATCATATTTTTTATTTTATCTAGAGTGCTAGTATACTGAGTGATAAATACAGCTCATGTCAAAATGAGTTGAATGAGATGTTAGACTGTTTGTCATTATTTTCTGCATTACATTACCAACTTTGCTATTTATTGTTAGAAGGCTTTCATATAGGGCTTTCCATCAGTAAATAGGAGAAGTGGTTATTATAGGCAGAATGGACATTCTAGATATAGTGCTAGTGTACTGGGTGACTAATACAGTGCTAGTCACAATGAGATAAGAATGAAGTGTTGTTCTGTCAGTCAAAATATCTTGTGATAGGCTGGGGGGGGGGGGGGGGGGGCATATGGTTTGTTATTCTGATAGTTCCTGCTTATTCATTTTGTTGTATGCTCTTCTCCTTTGGTGAGCACACAGCGTTCATCGCCGGTAACACTCTGTATGGATCAGTAGTTTGTTTTTCATTGAATTGTGGGTTGTTGGGGACTTTCCTACTTTGCTGACACATGCTTTTCAAACTTGTTGATGTATCTTACCTTTCTTACCAGCCAGTGAGAAGACCTCTTCTTGTTGTAAATAGCTGTAAATTCATTAACGCCTGGATGGATTTGAATGAAACCAACACAAATCAGTATTAGTGATGTTTAATTCTTTTTTATATTCGGTTTTTTTTCTTTGATTTTTCAAACTTACCTTTTGGACAACCATTTGTTCATGTCATGAGTTCTATTGAATTCAGTCATGTCCAACCGATTAGTTGTACCAATATTAGAGTAGAATTTTTTTTTATTATATTTTGGGGAAAATTTGGGTGTCTCAAAACATAGTGTCTCAAAACATAGAGTAAATACGGTAGTCACCATTCTGTGGGAAAGAATACCAACAAAACAGGGGAGGCAGGGGGGATGACATTCTAGGTATACCTGTTTTACTCCTGAGGCATCTTGAAAGAAAATCGATTCTTAGGTTTGAGAATGTCCACCTAACTGGTTAGAATTGTAATTGTTGCATATAAAGGGAAAGCTCTGCATTTATAAGTTTTACCAAATCCGCAGTGCTTTCCCATTGTATGCCACACTTTAGGCAAGTTAAATTACAGAGTGGCAAACAAGTATCTTAGGTATTAAATGCCAAAGGTGTGAAATATGTTATTGATGGTGGCTAAAGCTGGGAGCTTCCTGGTGGCTAGCACGCTCAGATATCTGCACCATTGAAATGTTTGTGCCAAGTCTGCATTGTGTTTTGTTGTCCATCTATTAGCACTTGCGCATTCATTTGAAGACAACTGTTCTTATTGCTGATTATCAATAACCAAACAACAGTATTTAAAAGTGCCATTACATTTACAAATTTGCTGTCAGAAATGAACTGGTGATAGCAATTCTGTGCCATCACAAAGTTTTCCTAATTCTCTTGGCTGGAGTTATATTTCTATTCCATTGAAGCCCATGGGTCATATTTAGGGCCTGTTATGTAGCTGCTAGATTTTAACGTTGTGGGTAAACGAGAAAACGGGAGCGTGGTGGCTCAGTAGGTAGAGGTGCAGGCTGCAAGCCGAGAGGTCCTCGGTTCGAATCCCACCTGCGGCAACCGTGTTGTGTCCTTGGCCATCTTGGATTTGGCATATAAATTGGCAACAATTCCATTACTACACCCTACAGGTTGCATCCCTCACCCAATCTTTTTCAGATTTTATATGTAGCTTTGGTGTGATGTCTATTCTATAGAAACTTGATTGAATGACTTGACCCTACCAGAGCTTTTCTATTTAATACAATTTTGCAATTTTTACTATTCCCACAAATGTGCATAATGCCCATGGTGCATGAATTAATAAATAAACCATATATAAACCATATATCTATTTAGTTCTGGCCCTTCTTGGGCAAGTTGAGCTGCAGTGTCATTGACACTTTCATTTAAAGTCCTCATCTTCCAAAGCACTGCTCCAAATGTCTCTACATTTGATATATAACATCAGTGTTAGGATGGTTTCATTTCTTCTGAAGAAGATTACTAAGTTTCTTCAATCATAGGAGCATATTTAGGTGTGTTACAGGTCACTTGAAAAAACACTGAATGTAATGTATCCACTTAACTAGATTACTTTGTTGACTGTTTTCTGATATCTATTTAGGGGAATAGACTATCTTACTTGACATTAAAATGCTTGTATTTTATTGACCATGAAGTTTCTTTTCTGATACTGATTTGCCTTATGATTTCACTGTGTATAATTTTTATCTCCTCTATTTTAAGCTTGGTGGAGGATGTGAGATAGCAATGATGTGTGATATCATATATGCAGGTGAAAAAGCTCAGTTTGCACAGCCTGAAATAACACTAGGCACAATACCAGGTATCTATTCATGTAATCTCTTTAATTTCCAAATAAATGTATATCAGTGTATCGACACTTGCTTGTTTCAACACGTTATTTACTATATTGACCATAGCTGTGAAGCAAAATATATATTAAAATCAGTACTACTGCAGCTCTGACTGAAAGTCAGGATGAGAATCACTTTCACAACTACACTTTATTTGTACTAAACCAAGTATTGTTAAGTTTCATTGCAAATCTGCTTTTAGGCAGAACACCAGTCTGGTGGTAGTCCTATTCTATGTATAGTTAGAGCAATAAGGATGTCTGTTAACAAAACTTATTTGTTTTTCTTCTGTAGAAGAAATACATCTCCCCATTCTTCATCTCCTGTTACATTCAGGCAGCTGTCCACAGGGTTAACAAAACACTTCGGCCCTTCAATGGTGTCATCTGCAATGGCACTTTTAGCATTGCCAATGGCATCTCACTTCCCTCAAAAGACCACTAAATCTTATTCCCGTGAATATATTATCATCCCCATGAAGGTAAGTAGGGCTCTGGCTATTCTTAGTTTATTTTCTCTTCTACTGCCTAAGCATTATCTGTACTGTTTTGTCTTTAGCAGATATTAAAGTAATTTGTTTAATGATGGACTTACTCATTTCCAGTCCAATAAGTGCATTTTTTTAGGTTTGTAATCATTCCAGGCTGATGGAATTGTGCCCATGGAAATTGAATTTTGGATTGATTCCATGTCAGCTTTCTGTTTAGAGTTATCATGAACAGGACTATTCTTCCTTGCAGAGTCGTTCATCTGTCCCATGTTAGAAAGTTGGAGTGAGAGTTTTTTCCTAATTTTGGACTGGATATCACATGTACTGAGGTGCATGTGTTCTACATTATATTTTGTATATTTCATATCATATGGATTATGCCAAACCCCACTTTAGCTAGCAGAACAATCTAGATTGTTGAATGGAAACTACCCATTTAACTCTGACTAATGAACTACTTACATATATTAGATATATATGTGTGTGAACCACCTCCTATTGTTCATTCGGCACTCTGTGTTTGGGTGGAAGGATGGTAGGAAATCATTTTTTTCCAAGTAAAATTTATTTGTTTTTATATTTACAGCACCATCACAAATTATTACCCTCCGATTCAATTGAGAATTAAGCTGCCTTCCTGCTACACATATATACATATATATATGTGTCATTATGAAAATGTAAAACTGAAGGGCTGTTTTTGGCAGGAAATGAGCAATGGATTGATTGATTTTATTTGCAGCATAAGAATATACAAGATAACAATAAAACAGGTTATAGTTGAATGCGCTGCAAGGAAATGGCATAGCCTGAGAGGCTCTCTTCCTGCTATTCCCTTTTGACGAAAAATATATTCATGACAGCAAGATTTGTGTTGATGGCTCATTAGGTTTAGTGATGGAACCTCTTCTTGGAAAGATACTATGGGGTATAGTAAACAGTTTGTGAGAGAAACTCTACCAATGTACGTGTGGGCATATCAACCCCTCGAACATAGAATACAAAAAGTGCCTATGAGCCGTTGGTCCGCGAACCGTTGGATAAGACCAACCCCCACAACCAAAATCCCATCGCCATTTCCTGTGGCCTATGTTCGCCAGTTATTGGAAACTTGTCGGGTGGAGAATTCACCACTGATACCTCTGTAGCGTCCTCCCTCACCACTCTACAAGGATGTAGACAAGGGATACGACTTTTTGTTTAGTACGATAATTAATACAATAAGTAATACACTAAGCAACAATTCGGTAAGGGCTATAGTTTCTATCATTGGCACATTAGGTTTAGTGATGGAACCTCTTTTGGAATAATATTATGGTGGATAATAATAAATAATTAATAAGCCTAAAATCCACAAAAGTGCTCTTTGGCTTTACAAAAACTAATGGAATGCCTGTTGGAAGACAGTGGGGGCAGCCACAGAGAATGCTCTGTCACCTGCGGTCTTCAGTCTTGCCCTTGGCTGTGAGAGCAAAGTTTCATTGCCGGACCTTAAAGCTCGGGCTGGTTCATACCGATTTACAAGCTCAGTGAGGTAGGGTGGTGCGAGGCCGTGAAGGCTCTTAAAAACCAGCAGACACAGTTTATATTCGATTCTCCGGCATACTGGCAGCCAATGCAGTTCCTTAAGGATAGGTGTTATGTGGCAAGTTTTTCTATTTCTAGTGACTACTCGAGTGCACAGTTCTGTATATGCTGCAGTTTTATAATGTGGGCATTTGTTGATCCAGAGAGCAGGGAGTTGCAGTAGTCAAGCCGAGTTGTCACAAAGGCATGTACGAGTTGTTCAGCTGTTTTGTTGTCTATTAAGTTCCTAATTTTGCTGATGTTTCTCAGATGAAAATATGCCACCTGGCAGATGTGTCTGACATGTCTGTCAAGTGATAGGTTTTCATCGAAGAAAAAGCCGAGGTTACGAACAGACTTGGTTGAGGAAATGCACACATCCTGGATGTGTAAATCAAGTTTGGGCAATTTAGACAATTGCCGTTGAGTTCCAAAAAAGATAATTTCAGTTTTGTCGTGGTTTAATTTCAAGAAATTAGCAGTCATCCAAGATTTTATTTCCAGAATGCACTGTTCTAATTTCTGCACGGAACAGGCAGCGCTATCTTTATAGAAATGAATGTATAGCTGTGTGTCATCAGCATAACAATGAAACTTAAGCCCATGCTTTCTTATAATGTCACCCAGTGGAAGGACATATATGTTATACAGAATCGGTCCGAGAACCGATCCCTGAGGAACACTGCATGAGAGTGGGAGTTTTTCGGAGCGCTCGCCCTCAATTACAACACATTGTGTACGATCTTGTAAATAGGAGCGAAACCACTGAAGTACAGTGCCTTTAACACCAATCCTGTTTTCTAGACGCATCATGAGGGTCGTATGGTCGATCGTGTCAAACGCAGCGCTGAGATCCAGAAGCACGAGACACGATAGCAACTGTTCATCCATTGCCAAAGTAAATCATTTTGGACTCTCACAAGCGCAGTTTCAGTGCTACAACATGGTTTGTAAGCTGACTGAAATGCTTCGGATAGACTGTTAGATTCTAAGTGAGATCGACCCTCTCCACAGCCTTTGACAAGAAAGAAAGATTGGAGACAGGGCGGTAGTTCTTCAGACTGTCAGGGTCGAGTGACGGCTTTTTGATTAGTGGTGTTACTAGCGCTTGTTTCATTCCATCTGGAAAAGTGCCTGTTGAGAGTGAGGCATTAACAATTTGTACAAGGGCTTGGATGAGATTTGGAAGACAAGCTCTGAATAACCATGTGGGTAATGTGTCAAGTGCGCATTGTTTGGGGGGAGATTGTTTGATCGTGTATGATAATGACTCGGCATCTACTGGTGTGAAGGAATAAAACGATACGTCTTCACAGCAGGTGTCTGGTGCATTAACCTTGTTTTGCTCAGAACCTAGACTAGACTGTATTTTTTTGATTTTGTTAACAAAAAATTCGGAGAAGTTGTTAGCGAGTGTTGTCTTAGATGTATGGTTTGGCAAAACCGTCTTTTTCTTACGATGGAGCAGACTTTCAATTATTTTTGTCAACATGTGTGGTCGCTGGGAATTATCAGCGACCAGATCAGCAATGTATTGCTGTTTAGCCATGTGAATAAGCTCATTGACATGATTTCGCTGATGTATAAACATTTCTCTGTGTACAACAAGTTTTGATTTACCCCACTGTAGTTCCAGTTTGCGGCGCAGCGTTTTTGCATTTCTAATATCATCATTAAACCATGGTGTATTTGGTCTCAAAACAACAGTTTTTGTTCGAAGTGGTGCAAAGTCATTCACCAGTGCTTGTAAAGTAGCGTTGAAGTATTCGAGATTTTCGTTCACACAGACGGACTCAGATGGCAACAGTCTTGAAGTTGATATGGCTTTAGAAAACTAAGGATAGTAAACGGTTTGTGAGAGAAACGCTACCAATGTACGAGAGGGCATATCAACCCCCAGAAAGCTGTTGGATAAGACCAACCCCCACGGGCCAAAAAAAAAAAATCGCCAGTTCCTGCGGCCCATATTTCGCGAGTTATCAAAACTTGTAGGGTGGAGAATTAACCCCTGATACCTCTGTAGTGTCCCCACCTCTATACAACGATGTAGACAAGGGACATGACTTGTTAATTAGTACAATAATTAAAACAATAAGAAGTACACTAATCAACCATTTGGCGAGGGCTATAGTCTTTCTCATTCTCACGTAGGCAAAGAACGAAAGGATTGGTGGCAGGTTTTTTTTTTTTTTTTTTTTTTTCTTTCCTTTTTTTTGTTTTGTTTGTTTCTTTTTTTGGGGGGGGTTACGATTAGCAATCAGGACACCATGGGTTATTACAATTTACTGTTGACTGGTACGAATCAAAGAACTCTTCAACAAGAGTTCTCTTAAATTGGGGCCTAGAGAGAGTTTGCTTTTGGGGCGTGATTTGATTCCATAAGTTTCAAAATGTGTGTGGCGGGAGTTTAGCAGAAAATTGTGTTCTTGGTTTAGAAGTTTGGAGTTTCCCTGATTGTCTTGTATCCATACCCGATGGATTTGTATATATTTTGAAGGTCTCATTGAAACAATCCGGTAATCTGCTGTTGTGCCAGTCATGCATAAAGAGGAGAACTTGCAGTGTGTACAGATCTTCAAATTTTAGAATTTGAAGTTCTTTAAATAGTGGGTCGGTGTGCGCATTATACTTTTTATTTCCTATAATACGAACTGCCTTTTTTTGGAGTTTGAAGATTCTCTTAGTAGCCGGTATATGACCCCACACCTGAATCCCGTACAATAAATGGCTATGTATCAGGGTATAATACAGGGTTTTCATGGCATTGAGGGGAAGTATGTTTTTCACTCTATTTATTGCATACATGGCCCTGGATATTTTGGAACAAACGGCTGAGACGTGGTATTTGAAACTCAAATGTTCATCCTCATTGATGCCAAGAAATTTTATGAATTTATCATCATTATTGTTACTAACCAAAGGTATGCTTGTGCCATTTACAGTAACATGCCTACCCGCAACATTAGTTGAGCCTTGTGGGTGGAACAAGATGCATGTAGTTTTTTTGGCGTTCAGGAGGAGTTTGTTAGCGGCACACCAATCACTCATTTTTGACACTTCATTATTCGTAGTGTCAATTAAGGTTTCCAGGTTGTTACCAGAGGTGAATGCAGTTGTATCATCAGCGAATGACAGTATCTTTAGAAGCGTCGATTCACTAATATCATTGATGTACAAGAGAAATAGGATAGGCCCGAGAACAGAACCTTGAGGGACACCCATGACTACAGGCTGAAAATCCGAGGACTTACTTCTATATGAGACGAATTGTCAGCGACCAGACAGGTAGTCTTTAAACCACGAATTGGCTACACCCCTTATCCCATATGACTGCAGTTTCTGTAACAGAATTGAGTGATTTATTGTGTCGAAGGCCTTGGAGAAATCAAGGAAAACTGACAATGTGCACTCTTTGGTTGGTCTGTCGTTTCTTTCTGTAAAGTTATTTATAAGATGCAGTATTGGATGAAATGTTGTATGCCCCTTGCCTTGTGGAATCCAAATTGATATCGGTATATTAGCTTGTTTTCGTTTAGGAAATTGGTCAGTCTTCGGTGCATAATCTTTTCCAGAACTTTGGAGAGAGCAGGAAGGATACTGATTCGTCTGTAGTTGTTAAAGAGATTATGATCGCCAGACTTAAAAATTGGTATGATTTTTGCTACTTTCATTTTATCAGGGACTTGTCCAGTTGAGAATGAGAGATTAATTATATGAGTTAATGGTTCTGCTATTTCTGGTATTATCTTTTTTAAAAGACTGGTAGAGATCTTGTCACAGTCCTTACTCATTTTTGACCGTAAACCACTTACACATAGAACAACGTCCTGTATATTTGTAGGTGAGATAAAAAATGACTCGGCGTTATTAAATTTGATGTAATCCGAAAATTCATAACACTATGAATTTGGTTGCTTACATTTTTTCCAATGTGAGCAAAGAACAGGTTGAATTTTTCTGCTATTTCTTCAGGGTCAGTTATTTCTTATCAACCTACTCACAATTGTTTACTACAGGCTTGCACTACAGTGGAAGTCCCTAACCCGGATAAAATACTCTCTATTTTTGTCTTTCCCAAGCAATTTGGGAAAGAAAAGTGGTGCAAAAGCACCAAGAAAAAATAAGCCAAAACTGGGTCGAGAGCAACTGGCGCAGACCCAGTACAGGACGCTCTCTCCCAAGTACAACTCCACGACTTTCGTTGCCAGTGCGCATATACGTCGCTAAAGACTCATTCTTTTTGTCATCCGCCTTGTGTCGAGATGTTCTGCATGCTTATCAGTATTTATCCAACTCGTTGATTGATGTTTCCTGATTCATAGTGTATCCGTATATCCTTTGTATTCTCAGGAACAGTTTTTATTATATTCTCTTACATATTATATATCCATAATGTATTTTATATGTTCTCTCTCGAGTCGCACGCGAATTTCGTGTGCCATGCGGTTCGGACTTAACTTATTTTTCACAATTATTGTCAATGCTTAAATTGCTAATTTTTCTAATTGTGTTAGAGTTGGGTGTCAATGGGGTACCGCTTCTGCAGTTTTTCTATTCTCCTTTGAGAGTAGTCATCCTGTTGTGTGGTTCCCGGTCGACCGTCTGGGGTCTTATTTTCTGTCACCTTTCTCTCTTCTTTGGGGGTGTTCTGTTATCTGATTTCACCTTCTTTGCTCCTCTCACCTCTGTCATGCCCAGGAAAATTCCTTGTGGGCAATGTCTGCTGCCAAAGCATGTGGACGATTCACATTCTTCTTGTTCCTCCTGTAATGGGTGTTCGGCCGAGCGGCCATGTGGTGTCAGTGGATCATGGTCATCCACTTTCTGGGCGTCAGTTAACCTTTTCGTTTGTTCTCGTGGCCGTGCCTCCCGCTCCCGCGGGAAAGGAAATGGCGGTCGTTCGGGAGCTCCCGAGCCGACCTTGTCTGGTGAGAGTTATTCTTCCTCTGTGGGGGATGTGCAGTCTTTTCCTGTAGTGGATACTGCGGGAGCCGTTGAGTGTTCTGGTGAAGAGGTGCCTGGTTCCGAGACTACGGTCCCCCTCCAGTCGACATCTGAGGCTGTCACTAGGGTTGTGACTCCTCCTTCGGAGCCGAGCAGGTGTGCTTTCTCCACTATTCCACCAGCCTCAATGACTCCCGACGTATCTACTACTACTGCTGGTCCGTCTGCTTCGTCGTCAGTTTCAGCCGGCCCCTTTTCGCTGCAGGGGACTGCAGGAATGTCTGGTACTGTAGACGTGGGATATCGGCCTCAGCCTTCCCTGACTTCAACTCGGTGAAGTTGGAAGGGACTGCCGGCCGAACCCACCACTGTGGTCTCTACGCTGTCGAGCACCACAGTTGTATCTTTGGATTCGGATGTTCTTAGTGGAGACACTATAAACTCTGTGGCGTTTCCGTCCACTCATTCTGGCCACACGACCAGTTTTGGGGGACCAACGCCTTTTGTGCAGCCTGGACCTGCAGAGGTCCGCGGTGACTCTCATGGGTTCTCACTATATTGATCCTCGGGGTGCCTCGTACCCCTATACACGTCTGCCTTCAGATGTTTCGGCTGTCGCCCATCGTCCTGCGTCGGGTGTTTTGGACGATTGTGACCCTTCGCTGGTTAAGAGGGTCAGAGGTGAAGCCACTTTGCCGGTTCGCTCCCCTGTCGAACCGGCCAGTTCGGGCAGTGAGCTTAGGGAGGCCCTCTCCTTACTCACTCATGTTCTGTCAAAGAGCCTTCCTGTTGCTTCCAGCGAGGCAGCGAGTGGTTTCCAGGCACCTCCTATGTCGGCTGGTTTGCCCACGATGGGCTATGTGTCTTCCGACTCTGGGGAAGAGTCCGACATGCTTGATGTCGAGGGCCAGCAGTCTTCGGATTTGGGGGCAGCTCTTGACTTTGTGTTTGGGTTTCTGCCTAATCTCAAACCATCTGACCAGCCGACAGTGTCAGCCATGCCGCGATCATCGGTCACGTGCCTACAGCCTATGGAGCAACCTGCTTCTGGGTGCCTTTGACCGTGCCAGTCGGTACAGGTGGTTGAAGCATTTTCAGCATTGGACTCCAAGCTGAGTTCCAAGGCTCTGAAGACTCCGTTCTTCCGTTCAGGGTTGACACCTTTTTGCCTCTTGTGCGTTATCGTTCCTACGATTCCACCAGACTTTGACGGTTCTGGATCATGACTCCACTTCCCGAGGGCTTTCCAAGCCCAAGTCTGCCATCATTCCAATGACGACTCGGGAGTCCACGTTGGGCTCATCTAGAGAGATGCTTGGCATGCTTTCTCTCTCAGATCACGTCGTCTCAGCTTTAGTTGCTTATCTGCCTCCAGATAAGTTTGACGAGGTACAGGCTCCTTTGCGTGTGGTGTCCAAGGCGCTCATGCATCTTACTCACACGCATGCCTGTAACACGGCTAATCTGGAATTAGTTCGAAGGAATGCTGTGCTGGACACAGTACGATCCCTTCCCGAGGAGCAGCGCGCTGCTCGTCGATCTGCTTCTTTGGCAGGTCCGTAACTTTTCCATGTTTCCGTGTCGACGGTCCGGGATGACGTCCTACGTCATTCCAAAGATCAGCTGCTGTTTCGTCTCCAGCCTGTTACTATCAAGGTTTACAGGTCCATGCTTTCAGAGACTTTTTCTTATGTGGGGAAGCGTCGTATCGGCACTAATCCTTACCTCTCCAAGCTTGTTCGGCACTTTTCTTTGAAAAGGCCTCAGACTTTGCAGCTTACCCCACAATGGAATCTTTCGTGGGTGCTGCTTTGCTTGGGGGGGGGGGCGGAATTTCGAACCTTTATCTCAAGTGGATATGCATTTTCTCACATATAAGATGGCGTTTCTGATGGCGTTTGCTTCTGCCAGACGGGTTAGTGAGCTTCATGCCCTCTCGGTTGACCCGGCCTTTTTTAGGAGCTCTCCCAACAGTGTTACTTTTACCACTGATTGCTCTTTTCTGGCCAAGAATCAGTTACCAGATACTACTCCTCCTCCTATCTGTATCATGGCTCTTCCTTCTGTTGAGGGTAATCGCCCTTTGCTCTGTCCGGTCCGTGCTATTCGCATTTATCTCGATCGGACACGTTTCATAGGAAAGGCAGGAAACGTTTTTTTCTGTCTCTTATTCCGGGTCAACAGAAGATCTCTCCTCAATCCATTTCTCAATGGATTTGTCTTGCTATTCGTATGGCTTACGGTCGTTTAGCAGCTGGCGATTGTATTACCAATCGTATTTCTGCCCACGAGGTGCGGGCATTGTCCACCTCTTGGGCTTATTCTAACTCCGTCAAGTTGTAGGATGTTATGCAGGCAGCCTACTGGAGAAATGCCTCTACTTTCTCCACCTTCTATCTGCGCCAGTTGCAGGAGCAGTCGGAGGACCTTTTTGCCTTGGGTCCTCTTTCTTCTACTCAGGCTGTTGTCTGCCCTAGCCATTAGGCTTCTTGAAGGTCAGTTTCAGCCTTGCGCTGTTACTGCCCTTTTCTGTCTGTGTGTCATTGTCCTTTACCGATGATTGCGACGTTATGGTTGATAAGCCTTGGGACCTCTTCCTTCTGCTTCACGGTTCCAGTGCACTGGGGTTATGTGTGGGTTGGTTATGCAATTCCCTCCAGCCTATTGTCTATTCAGCCTGTAGTAAACAATTGTGAGTAGGTTGATAAGAAATCTAAATTTTATAGTAAATTTCCTTTCTTATTATACCTACCACAATTGTTTACATGGAGGCCCTCCCGTCTTCTTTACCGGTAAAGAATCCTTCCTCCCTGCTGATCACATAACTCTAACGTTGACGGATTCAAAAAGAATGAGTCTTTAGCGATGTATATGCATACTGGCAACGGAAGTCATGGAGTTGTACTTGGGAGAGAGCGTCCCGTACTGGGTCTGCGCCGGTTGCTCTCGACCCAGTTTTGGCTTATTTTTTCTTGGTGCTTTTGCACCACTTTTCTTTCCCAAATTGCTTGGGAAAGACAAAAATAGAGAGTATTTCATCCGGGTTAGGGACTTCCACTGTAGTGCAAGCCTGTAGTAAACAATTGTGGTAGGTATAATAAGAAAGAAAATTTACTATAAAATTTAGATTTCCATATTCTTGTCCTTGAAGGTGCTAGGTAGGTTTGGGGTGTGATTTGATCTGTTTATGGCTTTACGAAGAATTTCCCAAGTCTTCTTGACGTTATCTTTATTCTCCAGGAGTACAGAGTTATAGTATTCTGTCTTCAAACTACGTTTCAGGCGATTGAAAATATGACAGTGGTTTTTATATTGTTCAACATTGTAGTTTGAGGGATTTTTTAGTTTTTTTCTAAGAAGCTTTTTCTTAATTAGTGAGGATTGTAGCAGATCGGCAGTCATCCATGGCTCGCGTTTTACCCGTTTGGGGGAAACAAATACCTTTTTCAAGGGGAAGGCGACATTGAAGGCTTGGTGGAGTTTGTCAATCAGATTTTCATACGCTTCATTAGGACGAGTTGCTTTATATATATTTGAGAAGTCGCAAATAGACAGAATGTTTTTGAATCTCATTGAGTTCTCCTCTTTAAATGATCTTCCAAATTTTTCTTTACATGTGTAACTACGATGTTCAATCTCGTCGACATAAAATGTCGCAAAGTGATCGCTCATGTCTGTGATGATTATTCTTGCTTTGTTATTTTCATTTCTCTTGCAAAATATACGGTCAATTAGTGTCGCAGAATAATCTGTAACTCTTGTTGGTTTTGTGATGACGGGCATGAAACCTGCACTAAACATTAAATCAATAAATTGATTAGTTTTGTTATGGCTACCAAAACTAAGAAGATCAATATTAAGATCTCCCAACAAGAAGGCCTTTTTATTTTCATTGTTTATCTTACTGATCAACTGTGTAAGCGTTTCCAGAAACAAGTCGGCTTTTGGGGCTGTGTTAGGTCTATAAATTATACCAACTATACATTTATGTTTGGAAGTAATTTCTATAAACAAGGATTCAAAAACATGAGGGATAAAAACTGAGAGATCATTACGGATTTTATAGCCTATACACTCTTTTACGAACATGGCAACTCCTCCTCGGCCATCGTCTCGGTCAGGACGCAGGCGGGTTTCTAGCGGATGATAGCCTTCAAGGGTATACTCATTATTTCCGACTTCAAAAACTTCTGTTATTCCAATAATGTCTAGAAAGTTGAAAGATGGCTGAAGATCGCAAATTAGGTTGTGGAAGTTGTCCCAGTTAGCGTTCAGACTTCGACAATTCATGTTTAGTAAAGACAGAGTTTTATTTTCATTTACTACAGTCGTTTCAAATTCTTTCGGGCTATAGTACTCGCAACAGTTTCTATCAATAGCAAATGCTGGATGGGGCTCATCATTGGAATTACTAGTGACAGTTGTATTGAACTTACTAACAAAAGCAAAAGAATCGTTGCTTTGAATCTCATCCAGAGTAATCTTGTTAGCCATAGTGTTGTATGGTGAGGCGAGGGCAAGTTCCAAGGTTATTTCCGAAGTTAAGTACTGGTAAATAAGGTTCTAGTGAGCAATTTAAAGTTTCGAAATAAGAATTTATAATCGTGAATATGTACAATAAAATATAATGACAATGTTTGATGAAGATGGTGAGAGATATCTTGCAATATATTTACAAACAAGTGAAGAAATTGTAATAGATTACAGAGTAACATAAATCTGGACATTCTACTCAAGAAAGCCAGGTTTGATTTTCCGCTGGTTTGGTCTGAGGAATATTTTTTATAATGGTACGATCTTTTTTTAATCCAGTTTGGTGTTTTGTACGTTACCTTGTGGAGCAGCGACCTGTTTCATTCGAAAAGCCACTCGACCAGTGAGAATTATTCAGCTAACATGAGTATTCGATTACGATTATCAGAAAATTGATCGCTTTCCTATGTTCTGTGGGCCAATTGAGTCTACCATGTCCTGTTTGACACACCTCGAGGAGCTTTGTCAAACAAGGCAGGGCAGACCACGTGGATATATTGTACGTACGGACAACGCATTTGTGCAGGTCGAGGAAGCTATGGGAATGCAGTGACTATCGGGTTAATTACCGACAAGTTGCATGGTTTGTATTCAATGAAATACAATTTAGTCAAACCGAATGCAATAAATATGTCAATTTGGCACCGATGGTACTAGGATTGGTATGTGTTTTGAAAGTGCTATCCATTCAACATGGTTATTCAGTTATGCAACTGCTAAAGGGTTTGCTAATGGGGTGCGCCCCCACAATGTACCTAACGTTCCACAATGATTCTAGACTGTTCCATCATCAATATACTGTAAACTATGTACAGTGACTAATAGACAATGAACTCCCCTTTGTTCAATCACAATTTTGAATAGGCAAATTAGCGACCGCTTCGCGTGATGCAAGTGAGAATTACAACATTTATTACTTATCACAGTTGTAATTGGTTCAGTATTAAACAGGGGCTGAAGAGACACGACTCCCCTGGGCTCCAATGTGACCCATGTGTCACTAGGCACCAGGGATGTTGCTAGAGGGTTTCAGCTAGCGAGGGGGGGGGGGGGGGTGTCACGGGTGTAAATTCCAAACTGTGAGTGGTTCCGATAAGTGGTTGCACAGCAGCGCTGGGTGATATCTTTTAAATTGATACACCCCACACCACCCCCACCCCCATCCCTTCTCCACATCCCTCTTAGGCACGCAGACAACATTCAAACCCCAGGGTTAGGGGGGACAATAAATCATTACAGGGTCAGATAGTGCCTCAACATGGCGTTAGCAGGGTCAGTCAATTCAATCAATACAGACACTTGTTTTGAATGAGATAAACCAGTTAGAAAATAGAAAATAACCAGTGCAGTAATGTGCTCTACATGCCATTAGGCACATTGGTGCTCAGGGGACAATAAACCATTATAGGACTAACTTGTGCCTTAATATGGCAACTTAATGAAGTCCAATTGGGTCACATGAAGTCGTTTTCCTTTTAATAAAAAAACACCAGGTCCATGGTAAACGAGGTGCTTGATAATTAATATTACAGTTGTACCACCCCGAGAGAAAACTCTGAAAACACTTTTTAATACAAAATGCACCAGGTTCATGTTAATCGAGGTGTTTGATAATTAATATTACAGTTGTACCACGCCGAGAGAAAACGCTGATCAGAAGTTCTCATGTATAATCTAATTGAGAACTACTGATTTGACCGCAATTGTAAAACAAAATTAAGATTGCAGTTACAAGCAAGTAGTTGGTTTATCTACAAGACTACAGTTGTTGTGCTTATGTCACATTTCGAAAATAACAGTGTTTGACAAGCAAGATCATGTCATGGCCTGTTTGTACCGTATGAAATAAAGAGGCTGGTCAAGGCATGTCGGTGATATTGCAAGTTGGGGGTTGAATGAATGATGGGAGCTATTTATTGCCTGTCAAACTTAAACAGTTATAGTTATGATTTAGTCAACAATTGCATTAACAAATAATCAACAACAACATATGATGCGATAATATAGGACTTTGTATGTCGGGATGGGGAGGTGAGTGAAGTGGGAGTAGCTTTCTATGGGGTGATGGTTTAATTGCAGTGTGTGTGGGGGGGGGGGGGGGGAGGAAGGGGGGGGGCTCTATCATAGCATTAGGAAGAGACTATGTTATCATTGGTTTGAGATTACAATTTTGGTAGAAGCTCGGTCTATCATAAGAGGGTTAATTGTCAGTAAACAAAGCAACAGCAAACGTTTGTAGTTTGTGTCCTTCCATACTAGTTCACTTATTGCTGATTAATGTCAGCCTCCCTTAGTAGTGGGCAGCCGTGATAGCAACAGTGATGCACACACACACACTGATTTGAAAGTATGTGTGCATCACTGCCCTTGCAATACTGAAATAACTGTATGAGTGCTTGATATCACCCTAAGGGCTTCAAGAGAGAAAAATTGATACCAGAGCAGAAACATTTGTTTTCATTGCTCTTATGACATATTCAATCAATTGCAGATAATATCTTGTTTATGTAATTTTCTCTTGTTACAAGCAATTGGAGAGTGCCTGTGTGCACTCTCCAACAATTTGTAACAGAGCAAATGTGGGACGTTAAATTCAGACCACCAAAAATTAACAAGCCCCCAACCAGTTAGCAACTTTGCTATGAGTGACTGAAGTGGTACAGTTAAGCTACAAGAGAGAGCAAATTATTCTTGATTTACTCATCATTTATTCATTTATTTCTTATGATGGTGATATTTTTCCGAATCAATGTATTGGAGATAAGCCAATAGTTTGTACCCATACTACCTGTTATAGAGGGCTTCCACCCCAGGTTTTGTTAACTGTGTTCTATTGTGCCCTTGGAATAAGACGTCTATACTTCTGTAAGCAAGCAAAGTTTCACCTCCCGGAATTCTTACTGAGACATTCCACGATTGTATCAAAACCACATCCTCACACTGTACAATGACAGTCATAGACTGGGAAATGATGTAGTTATGGAATGGTGAGTGGGGGGGGGGGGGGGGGGGGAGCTTCATTGTAACACATTTATAATTTCCTATAAATACCGTTGACAAGTCAACCAAATCCACACAACAAAATGTTGGACAGCAATAACACGAGCATAAGGCTGAGGGTTGCGATAATGATTTAAAAGGAGGGCAAAATATAAATAATCAGGTTATCAATACAGTGGGAGTAGCTTGTTATATCATGGTATGAGATTTAATTGTAGTGGGGGGAATTCTATCATAATCTTAGGAAGTGTCCATGTTATCATGGGTTTGTGATTACAATTTTAGTTGGGGCTCGGTCTATCATAAGAGGGTTAATTGTCAGTAAGCAAAACAATAGCAAAGGTTTATAGTTTGTTTTCTTCCATACTAATTTACTTATTGGTGTTTAATGTCACCCTCCCTTAGTAGTGGACAGCCGCGATAGCAACAGTGATGCACACATACTGATTTGACTGTATGTGTGCATCACTGCCCCTGCAAAACTGAATTAGTTGTATGAGTGCTTGATGCCACCCTAAGGTCTTCAAGAGAAGCAAAAAGGAGGAGGAAAAAAAAATTGATACCAGAGCAGAAACATTTGTTTTTATTGCTCATGTGACATATTCGATCAATCGCAGATAATATCTTGTTTATGTAATTTTCTCTTGTTACAAGCAATTGGAAAGTGCCTGTGTTTATATATTACTTATGATGGTAACATTTTTCCGAATCAACTGTATTCGGGATAAGCCAGTAGTTTACACCCTTGCCACCTATTAAAGAGGGTTTCCATGGAGGAATCGCTCCGCTATGTATTTTTTAACATCACATTTGAGCACCACGCTCTTTTGGTATGTGGTTCATCCAGTTCTCACCATTTTAGCTGAACTTGATGAAGTCATGGTAAGCCTTTGCCATGACACATGTGGATGTGTTTGAGTCTGTTAGTCAGTCACTTAGATCAGGCTGCAGCCCACAGTTCATTACCCATCATCACAAAATTTCATATGTATGTTCAGGTTCATGTCTAGATGAGAACATCCCATTGTGGCCATTTTGTGTTGCTTCAGCTTAGGGTATAGGTTTCATTTATGCATCAG
Organism: Pictodentalium vernedei; assembly: GCA_031216915.1. Lineage (NCBI taxonomy): Eukaryota > Metazoa > Mollusca > Scaphopoda > Dentaliida > Dentaliidae > Pictodentalium > Pictodentalium vernedei. The sequence goes on from CM062297.1 coordinate 597,876,509, forward strand.
TGTTATGAAATTTGGCAGGGTGATCTAGTATGATGAGTAGATGAGAACTCCCAGTTTTGTTATTAGTTGATATGGCATTAGATGATGGACTATTAATGGTAGATAGCAGAGGATTATGGCATATATCAGAGGATTAATGCAACATTTCATCAAGAAAGAAATACTGGAACCAGTTGATACAGCAGGAAAATTAACTGAGGTAAATGTTGAAGATAAAAAGAACCAATGCTTCGTATGACAGATTCGAGTTTGGCTTTGCTACTGATCACATCATTTCTGACTTGAAGAGAGAATCCAATATGAAAAACTCGCAAATCATGGAATTTAGGAATCAATTTAAGGATTTTCTAGTTGGAACTGTTCTGAAAGTCTTGAAAAAGTTTCCTGTTTATCACCAAAGAATGGGGGTGCGGTGGCATCGTGGTAACCTGTTCTTGACAGATCACCGAAGTTAAGCAATGTCGAGCGCAATTAGTAGTTGGATGGGTGACCATTTCAGCGACTGATTCGTGCTCCCGCGTTGTGTCCTTGGGCAAGGCACTTAACCTTGATTGCCTACATGGGGCACGATGACACTGTGTACTAAGGCGTACTGCATGTCGATGGTGCATGTCTTCAACCAATCTAACCCTGGCTGTGCTGCGGTGCAGAGTTCGGAGTTACGATGTTGGGGAGCTGCCAGCTGCATGTTGTTGTTCGGTAGTTCTCTCAGGGTAATCCAGCTTCCTCCACCTGTAAAACTGTCACCGACATGATTTGACTCAGGCTGTTAAACCCTAATAAATAAATAACTCACCAAAGAATATGATGGAAGATCCTCACACCTGCCATTCAAAATTTAAAAACAAAATACTTGACATTCTAGCAAATAATGACTATTTGAATGAAAATGAATGTGAGACTATTGCAGATCAGTACTCAAAATTGTACACATAAATCTTTGATTAGATCTGAAGTGTTTACACAACAAACTTCAAGTAAGTAGCCATCAAAATTTGTCTTGACACTCTCATGGCTAAGCTGTGGTGGAAAGAGGCTTCAGTTTTAAAGCAAGTTGAGATTGAGAACCTCAAATCTCAAAGTATGATTGCCCATATAATCATCTGTGATCATGTGACCTGCACTGGCAGTGTTCATAAGGTGCCTACAGCACCAGGACTATTTTCAAGTGTCACCAGCAAGAACTTTCAGTAATTGGATCATCAGAAAAAGCAAGAAATGAGTTTTAAACAAAAGTAAAAAGATGCTCTCGAGTGTATTGATGAATTTTAAGAAAAGAGAGGCAGTACACAGAAAGACATCGAAAAAACTGACACCTGCAGCCTCACCTTAATAACTCAGTTGAATGGCATTCGAAGAAGATGCGAAGAGAAAAGTGAACTCTTAAAACCAATCAGTGATGAACTTGAAGAAAAGCTACAGGAACTTAAGCAGTGACTTGAATATCGAATCTAGGAGAGCTGCCACCAAACAATATGTAGACTTTGAGGAACGAAAGATCATTGATGCTTAGAATGAGAAAAATGAAATGAAAACCGATCTGAACGCCGGATTTAATAAGATCGTCAATCTAGTACAAATCAGTGATGAGGATACCGAATGATCTATATCTCAACAAACAATTGGGAAGAATGATGAAGTCTGGCATCAACATGAATGGTTACAAACTATTCAGTCTCGAAGACGATCCCGAATATGATTCAAGCGCAGTCAGCAGAAAATATGTGGACGACATTAAAGTCGAGAAAACCGGCGAAGTGATGGAAGGTGATCTGGACATGGGAGGTAATCAAATCATGAATCTACCCAATCCCGAGTTGATGAGAGATGCTTGTAATATGGTTTGGGTCATGGAGAAAATAAAATATGTGAGACAGTTGATAACTACGTGGGCAGAAGAATGCAGTGCATTAGATTCTGGCAAATCGGAATAGTCCTTCGGAAATGGAGGAAATGGAATGCTACACGGTCATATTGGATATCTGATGCCGATAGGTGACACATCCTTCACATGAGTCTGCCTTCTACCGACTCAAAGAATAGAGCTGTCATTAGCGTGGTGGTAAATCGCATAGAATATTATCCATATAAAGTCGAGAAGATGGTGAATCAATATGCTAATACGAGAAAATTTGAACACTTTTGAAAGTTGAGGGAAATAGAATTAATTTCAAGATGAAGATGACTTATCTCAAAGCTACTTCTTTTGTATCTGTGTTGATCGAATGCGATCCTTTCAATGCATAAAAGAATAAACTTTTATTCAATCGATGAACATGTGAAATACTTTAAGGAAAAAAAATGAATAGAGGAGTCAGAACTTTATTAAATACTTCTAAAAGTTCTAAACTTTCTTTTTTATGTTTAAATTTTTTTGAAGTTTTTTTAAATTTCTTTTAATTTTTTTGGAATTTATTATAAATTGTCTTTTTTAAGTTTTTTAAAAGTTTTTTTTTATGTTATTTTAAGGGGTCATTTTTGAACTACTTGAATGACAGACATCCATCCGATTGGAATGTCAACACTCTGTCAGATATGACAACTGCAAAGTTCAGGTTGTCTTGGTATGTTCATATCGAACTGCATCTTGATGATGATGTTCAGAATGGTGTTCTTGAGTTTCCTGCTATGTTTGCTGATGTCGGAACATGAACAGGGGTTAGAGCATCTTGTATTCGGTGGGTGTTATGTTTTGATTGCTTATCAATTTGTCCACATGATGATATTTTGATCTGAAGTCTGTGGCATCACCGAACATTCCAGAAAAATCATTCTTCTCACACGAGGCATTGTAATCAGTGGCCGGATATCTGGTGGAATTGAGAAACACCTGCATGTTTCTCAAGTTGCAATGATCGAACACAAATGGATTCTTTTCTTGAGATCTGATCTTGTCTGTGAAATCCAACTATGATGAAACGCTGTTTCTCCGAAGAAGATTTCACAGACATTCTCCAATCTAACTGAGTCGACGTTGGAACGTTTGCTACGTTGCACTGTCTCATTTGAAAGCCAACAAGTAATCTGGATTTTGCTTTGATGATCTTGAAGAGTTTCATTCTTTGTCATCATTTGGTAGTCTGTGTGTCATGAACCACGACACCTTTTTTAGATGTACTTTACCCGGATCTGTTGTGGCAGCTCTCAACAATGATATCGTCGTCATTTTTAGGTACTAGTGTGAGACTGTATTTTAATCCGTAGACGATTTTGTCATAATCATCAGCGAATCCAAAGATGTGTTTCAGAGGAATCCTAAATGAGACTGTTCCTCTAGGCAAAGACTCTTGAACGACATGTTTAAATCTCATGTCGGCACCCACATTCATGGTAGTCACATCGGAGGTTGTGTCTTTCATGAACAGTTGATTGAATCCTTTAGATTTGGAAAAATCGTATGGATATTTCATAAGTCCCAACATCGTGTTGCCTGACCAAGGATGAAACACGGTTTCTGTCTCTTGACCTGAGAGTTTATATACTACTCAAAGTTTGCTAAGCACCAAATATTTGACACGTCATTGTGAAATTTGCTTGTGACATATTTGTGATATTTTTGGTGGATATGATTGAGGAATGTATTGAGGTGGTCACCAGTGTTTTCATTAGCTCTCTTGACAGGCAGACTTTTTGTGACAGTCATGGAAAGCATGTACCCCTTGATTTTCATGATGTTTTCGTGTACTGTCTACATGTACATGACATGTGTAGGATATTCAATCTTCATTTCAACACAGGTATTGGATATATTTGGTGCTTAGCAAACTTTGAGTAGTGTATGATATACTGTTGAAAAGATGCATCATACTGTTATGAGCTAATGTGATCAGGTTATCAGTGTAATTGCTCTTATCCTTTTTCATCAATCATCTATTTATCTGGAGATAACTTTTGCTTGGATGGAGAAACAGATCTTGCGTTTCAGTATTGAGTCTTTTTTCCCCTTCATTATTGAGACTAGTTCCAGCCACAGGTAAATATTCGTGCACTTCATATCCTTGAAAACTTTTGTCTCTTATTATACCTTCTGTCATGTCTCATATGTTTCTAATTTTTTTTTTATTTCACTCTTAATTTTTGTTTAATTATTTTATTTTTTTGATTTCTTACTTATATATTTGTAACAACAACAAAAATTCCCCTCCTGTTTTTAGCTTAACTTGACTTTGTCAAGATAAGCTATTGCTATCACGCGTGCGGATGTCTGTTAGTCTGTGAGTCTGTTCACATTTTCCTTTAGCACGGGCTACACCTCGCAGTTCTTGTCTGGTCGTCACGAAATTTCATATGCAGGTTTGAGGTCATGTCTAGATGAGAACGTCCCCTTTTGGTCGCGAGCGGTCAACCGGTATGGCTGCCCGATCCCAAAAACCGAAAACCATTAGCACAGTCTACAGGTCATATTTATGAAGGGATTTCATTGTAACTTGGTAGGATGTCTCTGTATAATGCCTAGATGAGAACATCCTCTTTTGGGCATGATCTGTCAACCGATATGGCTGCCCAAGCCCAAAACCCAAAAACTTTTAGCACAGTCTGCAGGTCATGTTTAATATGGAGGGATTTCATTGTAACTTGGTAGGATGACTCCTTATGATGTCTAGATGAGAATTTCCCCATTTAGGCGTGATCTGCCAACCGTGACGACTGCCTGAGCCCAAAACCTGAAAACCTTTAGCACAGTCTACAGGTTATATTTATTGAGGAATTTCATTGTAACTTGGTGGGTTGACTTCATATAAAGTCTAGATGAGAAAGTCCTCTTTTGGACATGATTGGGCAACTGTGACAGCTACAGGGGCCCGAAGCCTGAAAACCTTTAGCACAGTCTACAGGTCATATTTATGAAGGGATTTCATTGTATCTTGGTAGGATGACTCCAAATAATGTCTAGATGAGAACGTCCCCTTTTGGTCGCGATCATTCAGCCTTGATGGCAGCCCAAGCCCAAAAACCTTTAGCATAGTCTATAGGTTGTATTTATGGAAGGATTTCATTGTAACTTGTTAGTTTAACTCCATATAATGCCTAAATGATGACATCCCCTTTTGGTCATGATTGGTCAACTGTGATGGCTACAGGTGCCCGAAGCCCAAAAATCTTGAGCACAGACTACAGGTCATATTAATGAAGGAATTTCATTGTAACTTCGTAGAATCACTCCAAATGATGCCCAGATGAGAATGTCCCCTTTTGGTTGCAATCATTCAACCATGATGGCTGCCTGAGCCCAAAAACCTTTAACACAGTCTACAGGTCATATTTATGAAGGGATTTTAACTTGGTAGGTTGACTTCATATAATGTCTAGATGAGAACATCCCCTTTGGATGCAATTGGGAAACTGACGGCTACAGGGGCCCGAAGCACGAAAACCTTTAGCACGGTCTACAGGCCATATTTATGAAGGGATTTCAATGTAACTTGATAGGATGACTCATTTTGGAATAATTTCACTGTAACTTGGTAACTTTTGTTGATATACGTTAACTGTGCAGGCCACATACATTAACTGTGAGGTCATATTAACCCATCCCTCAGCTCTTTAGTACAGTGTTCACCTCATATTATTTTTATCAAAAACATAGCATACAGGGAACAGAAATGAACATATTCCCAATTATCACAATTCTTTTCTTATTTCATAATCCTTTCATAAACATTGAACATTATGCTTTTCATCAAACACAACACACAAGTTAAGCTACAGTGTCATTGACACTTTCATTTTTAAACGTCTTTTGCAATTGCTGTTCATAAAACTTTCCTGTCATTTCTTCACCGTCTAATGCTCCTATCTCATAAGTAATGGGATTGGTGTAGAACACTCAAACCACCACAAAAATTTCTTCCGTCCATTTACGCGTATAACCTTTTTCAAAATTGTTTTTTTCTGCTTGTAAATTCACACTCGACCACCCATAGCAATTCTGTCATTTTGTCACCTCTGCCATTTTTAATGTATAGAGATTTGCGTAGACTTCCTTTTCATTTCGAGGATCGCTAACTGCCACAGTTGTCCTCCTTATGGAACTGTGGTGCGTACTGTTATAGTCGTCAACCACATCATCAAAGACATTCAAGTATTTCTTAGTCAAGTTGGCCATGAAATATCTGCATTTTCTCCCTCATGGTTCTATTCCATTGTTCGACTACACCCACCTTCTCATTTTCTGTGGAATAGATGTCGACGAGTCGCCGAACGTGAACATTATAGAATTCCCAACCTTTATCCACCCATAATTTCTCAGCTTTTGCGAAGAAGTGGTGAAGATAATTTCCAAAGCTTCAGTCACACTCATTCCTGATTCATTTTTCAATGGTCTCGTCCATCCATATTTCGAAAACACATCCATGACTGTCAATAGATATCTCACACCTTTGTAATGTTGTCTAGACAGATATTGCATGTCTACCAGATCAGCAGCCCACACCCGATCTAATCCTTTGACAAATACCTTCCTCTTTCGAAATATCTGTGCACTATGGGCTTTTGCAGTTCATTTACTAATGAATAAGTGAATTTTTTTTATTTTTTATTTCCCATTCTGAATCAACATTTTGTACCGATCAGTTTACCGACTTGAGAATGCTCAAATTTCTTTCTCATTGTGGGATTGACTCTTTGTTTTAAATCTGTCAACATTTTCTTGTCGCACACATCGTTTCTAGTCTTCATGTTGGAATGCTTAGCATAACAGAGATCGTGGCCATAGGCAGCTCACTCCACTCTGTTGATGGGTTTGCTCCATGATTTCGGAGTCAGATCTTTATTCAATCTCTTGTTCAATCAATTTCGTGATCGTGCCCGGTCCCTTTAAATTGATGCCCTGGCAGATGCATTTCGAAGAGATGATTATTGATGAGTCTGTTGACCGTTCCTCCTTCACTTCTTTTGACGAATTGAGTTTTAGTTGAACCGTACACTTTACAAGTTTGGCAAAACATCTGCCTATTATTTTTAGTTTGCACTTTTCGCAAGTTATCTGTATACGTAAACTTCTTACATTTTATGCAATACATTTTGTTTTGTTAATTTTTATTTTTCCTATTTATTTTTTTTATTATTTTTTTTATTACTTTCTCATATATATAATATCATTATATTTTTTTATATTTTAAATCTGTCACTGGATCTTTATTTTTTCCTAAGAGTTTACAAAATGATTCCCTGACTTCTTCTCAACCATTTTCTTTCAGATTATGTTTTGTCTCCTCTTTGAGAATCTGGCGAGATTTTTTCTCATACCTTCTTTCAACGCCTCACGTTTCAGATACAATCCTTTACCATCCATTTTGACTTGATACACAACTCCTCCTCGCTTCAGAAACAATCCGCTCTCCATTATCTTCTGCACACCAAATCTGTCCAATCCTGACAGAGCTCCTGTACCCAAACCTGGCAACACGGCTTGGGTGAAAATGGATAATGCCTTGGTGTCTAATTCCGCCAACAATCCACCACTCATTCTCAAATTATATCTAAGTTGCACTGGACTCAGTGTCATGGTCAATCCTCTTCAATTACGATGCACTTTGTCTATTCTATTAATTTGCCTTTTGTTCTAAGCAATTTTGTTGTGTCCATGGCTCAAGTCTTGACACTGACTTAATTTCAATCTCACAGCTTCTCGATTTTCCGATGCTCTGCAAGGTTTGTCTTTCTGACTTTCGGATATGTCTATGTTATATATTATGTATCCCGTCACTATTTGGTGGGTGTTTTTTTATTTTTTTGTTTGTTAATTTTATTTAATTTATTTATTTTTTTACTTCTTATTATATATATAAATTAATTGAATTCTTTTTTAAAAAAAGAAATTTGATAATTTAATTCATTTTCCTATTCTGCAACAACAAAAAAAAAAAATTTGTTTTGTTTTGTTTGTTTAACCCTCTGCACTCTGATGTCAAAATGGCAAAGTTTTCAACAGCAAATATTTCCTATAATGCAGTTTGATATTTAACCAAATGTACCTTGTTTGATAGAGCCAACTGAGCTCTGTCAAACAAGATATAATTGGTGAAATTTACAGTCAAACCAGAGAAAAACAGAGTGATTGGAGAAAATTCCATTGCACTACCAGAGTGCTAGGGGTTAATAAACTATTTAACAGATTTTGTTTTCTTAAATTTCTCGTATGTGAAATACGTTCGTCACGAAGATCTAACAGCTCTTTATTTTGATCCATTTATTCAGTGTTAATACTGTATGAAGTGTGAGTTATCACAGGCAAACAGACTAGATTTTGAGGTTGCTCTATGATCTTATAGCCTGGAGAAACACCTCCAGAAAAAATGAGTAAATTGTGGGCTGTATGCCACCATTCAAGTAATTTCCAGTAGCCCAAGAACATTAGGTTTCACTAGGGAAAAAAATCGGGAGAAAGCTGATTTTTTCAGAGAATGTCGAGTACATGTCACTGAACGATTAGACAAAAGTCCCCTAAAATCCCAGTTGAGCTTTTTTTTCTACAGCCTTTTTTCGAAAACTTGTTTGAAAAAAATAAAAAAAAATCTCACGAACTTTGTAACCTCGAATTGATCCAACTGTATTTTTTGTTTACGCGTATTTCGAGCTACATAATGTCTAATATACATTTACCTAGGAAAATGTGCATTCTGTGACAATTTCTGCGAAAAATTATTGAAAATTCACAAAAAAGTATCGGATTTACGCAAAAAATGACGATTTTCCTAACGGATTTGCCCAAAGGGTCGTAGTACAGAACGGGATGTTAGTTGGACAGACGATAAAAAATCCACCACCATTTGAAGACTTTTATCATTGCTTACAAAATAGACATTATGGAAGACCCCTCTGCTTCTGGCCGAGTTCCCCTTTTGGCATAAAATTCGTCAGCATGAGAACTCAACTATTTTCGGGCTTGGGACCGAACAGACACGTCTGTGTCTGGCAGCATTAGATCAATAAATAATATTTACAGAATGTACAATAATCAATAAATAATATTTACAGAATGTACAAATCAATCAACATGGATTAAGTTACATTGACTATTATCAACGCTATATACAGAAATGACATGACCTATATACATATTATTCATCGAACTCAGAAATTTCCGACAGGACAGTGTTTCTGTGGTTGTTACAAGAATCCGAACTGCAATTACACAAACCTGAGCAAGAGAGTCCTGCCTTCTTACACCCACACCTTTTTGTACAAGCACTCTTGCAACCACAACTGATCAGATTCAGTAGGTTATCGGGGGCACATGGCTTTGTGGCTGCAGTCGGTACAAGAAGTCCATTGTCTAGCGACCACACCCAATCCGTCGGAGGAAGCGAAGTGCCCAGCCATTGTTGGACCTGGAGATAACATCTGTAGACATGTTGTTGTGCAGCATCGCTGCTTGGTGGGAGTGAGGCTAGGTCGATGGGTTTATTCAGTTTAGATTTTGCTACATAATGCTTGTAAGTGACATATCTATATTGGGAAACAGAGAGGAAACAGTTTTACACCCGTATAAGATCAGGAGAAGTTGTTCCCCGGCAGCGGCTACTGCACTTGGTGTACTGTCATCCGCCAAAATTGTGTTGACATACTGTTGTGAGTCGCTAGTAACATCGGAGACAATTATACTGAATACTTTCTTCTTACCAACTCGAAAGAGTGCAGAAGTAGTGTCACAACCACTTATAGAATGTGCTACAAGGAGGTTGCTTCTATGGTCACCCATTTTGGTTGCTATTTCACTAACTGAAACTAGTAAGTTTGGGGTAATGGAATACATCATGTGAATATTACATCCCGGTTGAACTCGAGAGGTAAGAATGACTAACAAGTCTGTGTCTGTTCCCACAACGACAACATTGTTGTCATCTTGAGCGATGTCAAGTGCAGTTTTGGCTATCAGTACATCAGCATCAGCCTCGGCCTGCTTGGACTGAATATTGATAGCAGATAGCTCCTGCATTAGAAGATCGATCAGTTGGGTTTTGTTTTTGGCATTTGCAAGGAAATCGGATTGGGGTGTGGTGGCTGGTAACTCGGGTGAGATATTGATATCAATGGAATACCTGTCTTTAGATCTGCGGGCTTGTTCCATGCCCTTTGTCGACATTGTACAAGCATAACCATCAAAAACAACCACGACGTTCACCCCAAAATGTCTCACTAGATAATTGGAATATGATGTACATATGTCCTTATATGACGACTGTTTAGGCCATACAACTGCCCTCAATAAAAATCCACCATCTACAACAAACAGAGAATGTTCTGGGATTTTAGTTTGCTCGGAACCGTATGTTTTGAGGATCTTACCGAGCGTGCTTTTCTGTGTCTTCCTCATTCCAGCAGAATCAAACAATGCTGGTGGTTTCGGGGCGAGTTCATATTTGAGATACTCTGCCATCTCTGCTTGTGACTGAATAACACATGTGATGCGGTTGAACAGAATTGTGGGGTCAATCACTACCTTACTTCCACGGACTTTGATGCTATTTGCCATCGATGCGAAAGACTTCACAGTGTCAACACGTCGTAGTTTGATGCTGTTGAACGTTTTGCTTACAACATTCGATACGCAACATTCACCAATTTTGCGAACTTGGTCACAGTTCACAGTTTCGTCGGCCACAAGCCCGGTCGCTATAGAGACTAATTGTAGTGGATCTCTATTCTGAAAGGGGGAATGCACTCTGAGCCAGTTCAATAATTTGGTGATATCATTGGCATCAGTCAATTGTGAACTTTGACGGAGATCTCGATGTTGTTCGCCATGACCAGTGTGAACATGAACAAAATTTTCGAGAGCATTACATATCGGAAGGCAAAGAGGTAGTCCATGTACCCATTTCGCAACAGTGCTATCGGTTATTCCCCTGCCATGTGTGAGACCACCAGGGAGCTTGAACATTCTCATTAAACACTGCTCTATGGTCTGATCAGAATATATCCCGTCCCAGAATTTATCTGAGCGCCTTATGGTAAAGTAACCTTTCTCAGTGAACAACTTCAAATCATCCTGTTGCATTATTTCTGTTAGCTCATTCATCTGCTGCAAATAGAGATGAGAACTTTTTGCGTATGCAAAATGACCACCTGCGTGAAATACTGGAATCATATTGCGAACACAATATGTGTGGAGTTCCCAGTCGCCTGTGCGCTCTGCTCTCAAGAACAACTGGAGAAGACCTATTTGCTCATAGTATTGTACCCAAAGCTTTCCTGTGCGTCCTACGGACGCATTCTGGTGCAGTTCGTGTAATTTTGACAGTAGATGGTTGACACTTTCTTGATTGACAGCGTCAGCTGTTGTACAGTCACCTCTGGCAAGTCCACAGAATATTTCATTGACTTCTGTGCAGTCTATGTTATCTAGTGTTCGGCTTTCTTCAAACACAAGTTTTGTAATGGCAATTTGTGTTAGCAAATGGGCACGAACTGCTCTTGAATATGCATGGCCACTGATCAAATGATGGATTGACCCACCAGCATAAACAGTCCCCCAAAGTTCATCCAAGCCGCTACCAGCCATGATCGAACCAATTGCCCCTAAATATGACATAATCATATGGAAGCCGCCGAGTCTAACGAAAACTTTTGTCAACTTATCTGACGAAGACACAATCTCCACTGCTTTGATATAAAGTGGTTGGTCAAACGTCACTGGACAAACGTTCAGTCCCTGTTTCTTACATTCAGTTTGTGCAAACATGAGAGCAGTGTAAATTGTGCTCGGGTTGGATGGATCAAAATTAATAAAGGGAAGTATCTCGACATCACTTGTTTCATAATCATCTGATGATGTGACAATGTGCATATATCCAGCCCAAGATGGGCAAGGTACTCTCAGTACATGCGTCAAAGACCAAAGACTGTCGACTGTTTTTGCGAGTTTCAAATTTTTCGGATCAGATTCACCCATTGTTGTCTGTACAATACAAATTTGTTTATGAGTACACATCAAGGGCGTGCACACATTTCATGCCAATGCATCTTGAGTGTAGGCGAACACCACATTATGTGATTTAATCGAACATGGAAATTGAAACAATGATGCTATAATACGGTATTTGAATGAGAAAAGTCGATGCCGTTTGAATTTGAGTTTAGGGGGTATGGTTAATATTTCACACGTTTCACCAGTTCATTATGGAATAAATGACTATTGTTATATATCATTATAAAGCCACTGCTTTTCTGCAATTTTTGATATATGAATTAACTCCCAAAGTAGTCGTAGATTTGATTTAATGGACGTTGTGTACCGTTGTGTGTATGAAAACAATAAATTTTTTTTCGTAATTTTGTACATTTTCGTGAATATTTCACCATTGAGTGTGAGGATTGGTACAAAGTTGGCATTTTCTGTTGGGGATATGTATTCTCAATATAATTCAGCACGATATTTATGATTCTCACCCTACTAAGGCGAATAAGAATGAGAAATATGGTGCTGGGTCGAATTTTTTTTTAAATTTTTTTTTTCATCAAAAAAAACGCTATAACTAAAAAAACTCAACTCGGATTCGCGGGGACTTTTCACACTTTATCCGCAATGTGTGTCCCGGAAACATATAAAAAAATCAGCTTTCTCCAATTTTTTTCCTTACTTTCTCATTTTTATGTCTATTGTGCCTGGACTACAGAGATCATGTCCATGTTCACCAAAATGCTGTTTACAGAGAATGTCCACCACATTTTCTGATGTCGCTTGTCCTTTGTATGTGTTTTGATTGAATCCCAAACATCTTTCCAAAGGTGTCATCTCCTCTAAATTCCACTCATTAACCCTCTCTCATGTTCAATATCGTTTTCACAGTGTTGACAGTATCAGTTATGTTGATGGCAGTTCCGTCTTGACAGTTGGTCTTCATTCTAGTCTGAATGAGTTTGTTCAAATCGACTATGCTGCAACTGCCTTTGGATAATTTGAACTGTGATCCAATCCATTTCATTCAAATATCTGAATGTATTATTTTTTTTTCTCTGATGTTGCCATCTCATACTTCTTATATATCTCTTCAGTTCGATAGGCGGATTGAATTTCGTCTTGTCATCACTCACTATTATCGAAAAAGAATCTTTTGCTATCTTTTGCTATTGTATTATCAGTCGTTCTTTTCGTGTTCTCAGCTATCTTTTCTAATAAGTTTTGTAGTCTTGTAGCATTTGTTAAAAAATATCTTAATAATTGTATATTTTATTTTATTTATTATTTATTTTACTTTCTACTTGATATGATTTTTTTTCCTCTCATTTATTGATTGCAATCATCCAGAATATAAAAATCATCGAATCCATTCCTATATTTTCCATAGTATTTACTGCTCATCAGATCGATGACCGTGAAATTATAAGGTGTGCAATCCCACACCAGCTTACAAAAGCTCTTGGATTATTTTTTGCTCATGTCATTGGCCATGTGATCATCATAAATGTTTCTGAGATTCTTAAAATCTTGATGAAACAGACACAGTAAATTCGCATTCTCTCCTATGGTCTGTCTCGGCAATCTGAAATAATTTTGAGATAGATAAAAACAGTGCACGTTGCTGTGATGTCCTCAAACATAGTAGGATTCACATCAATTCTGTTTCTCCAAAATCAAATCATCGAATATCATGAAATTTCTGTGCATCGAATTCAAGTCTCGTGGATGCGGCAGTCAATCTCATATTTTTACACTGTAACCAATGGCCCAGACATAGCTGGTGCTAACTCTAAAATAAAATATCCAGGGCCAAACACAAATTTTGCCCCCCAAAACCCAAAATGTGCATCAAAAACCGAAAATTTAATGTCCTATGTGGCTCTCCATACATTTGACATCTGCGCATGTGCAGTGTCCAGGAAGTACCGAAATTGCCGCAAGATATCATTCCTTGTTTGGCCCTCTGTCAGATAACAACAAACTGACTTTTGTGATTTTAAATCTCTGTTTTAATGATGTCAGACACAGATCAAAGATGATTATGGTGGATCAGAGGAAAGAATAGAATTATGGAATTAATTATTATGGAAGGAAGAAACAGTCTTTTTTTATGTTCAGGGCTGTAACTTTATAATTTTTAGACGAAATTATTTCTTGTTCCCCATTTTTGAGGCATGGCCTGAAATTATTATTCTTCCTAATGATTTTGCCACTGTTTGTTAAGTGTTCCTTCCCTATCCTTCCTTGAAACCCTCCAGTTAAACTCCCAGGCTTTTTTATTGAAATTTTTTTATTAAATTTCTTGGGAGTTTAACGTTTTTCACAGAATGTTTATTCTGTTTATCCCCATGGTTACGTCCTCACCCTAGGGGTGTTTAAGCGTTTGTGGTCATGCATCATCCATCTGATATTGCTTTGCATCGGATAGTGTTAAATCTGTTACTGACTTCGGGCCATATTTTTAATGCCTGGAGTCTTGTTTCCGTTTTTTCTGTGGCATTGTTTACATTGACAACGCTTCCTTAAACATGTAATTTTCCTATGAATTATTCTGTTAGGACTAGTGTAAGATACAAACTATATTCCGATAGTTTAGCCTTATTTTTTGGCAGTGAAAAACAATTTTTTGTCCACACTTGGGTTCTATCGGGATCCATTTGGGCTCAGGGTTTCCTTTGGGAACTTGGGCTCATGTCAAAATTTTTTAAAATCTTTTTCGAATCATTGTTTGATTAATTGTTTTGATGTATCTTTTTCAGTATTTTGGGAGTTAGTGCGAGTACCGTTGACTTTCATTTTTATTTAAAATGAAAGCTTCTTGTTCAAATTGTAATCCGAGGAAGTCTTCCTCAGATTCACATGAATTTTGTGTTTCTTGTAGTCATTGTACTCGTGCTAATTCCTGTGCTGCTTGTGTCAGTTGGGATGACAAACGTTGGAGACTTGTGTCACGGTATGTTGTTAGCGGTGAGAGGACAATGCCAGTTCTCTCTCCGCACAGTCACCCTAGTTTTTCAGTTTCCATTTCAGAGGAACAAGAACATGGTGATGGTTTCGTGACTCCATCCAATAGTGTGCTTCTGTCGTCGCATATTGATAGTCAATCAGAGCTAGCATCAAAAGTGCTCTCAAATATTAGACAGGGCAATAAATCACACGCTGGTGGTTACAAAGCCCTGTCGCCAGCAAGCTCGACCGGTGAAGAGGTGGGCACCTCGACACCGGGTGCGTCCGTTGCATCTGAGGAAAGGAGCACTATAATCTCTAATCAGTCTCACCCAGCGATGATGGAAAGGAGGAAGCCAGCAAGTTCGATGGTCAGCTCGGCGAAGTCAAGCAGGACCGCGAGCGAGAGAGTCCCCTCTCTTTATCAACAACATCTGGGGCCAGATGTTGTAGTACGAAACTTGCATCAAATGGAGCTTACGTCCACGCATCCTGTCCGGGACGCTCCGTCAAATATTCAACCGGGTACGGCTGTAAGAATGGCTTCCTCTGATACTGCTCAGCACACACGACCGCACCTTGGCTATGTGACATCCGATATCCAGCCGGAATCGCCGAGCAAGGACCGCTCTTCCGCAAAAAAGTCACATCATCCGGTAGCCAAGGAAACGAGGCCTAGTTCGATGGACGTCCGCAGAAAAGAGCCGTCTCGGACCCACGGTCCCAGGAGCAGGCAGTGGCCAAGCAACAAAAGACCGCTGCTCTTGCAGATTGTGCAGCTCATCGCAGCATCCCAGCATAGTCAAGAGCAAATTACGGCAGCCTCAGAACACAAACTGCCCGATAATGCTGGGTTGGTCCAGTCATCTGCCCATTCAGATGCAGAAGACAGTGAGGAGAATCTTATTCCATCGGATGCGGAAAGGGAAATGGAGGATACAGATCCATCCCTTTCGGAACAACACATGGTAGCGATGGATTTTATCCATCAATACTTTCTGGAGATTGTTCCAGAGAATCAGACTGCTGCGACTGCTCATAAAAAGCTGCTAGCGTCGTTAGACGCTGACTATATCCGGTCAAGGGACGATGTCCTTTCCTTCCTGGTGCAGTCGAAACAAGTGTCGAATACTTTTGCTCTCCTTAATGACGCTATATTTAGTCTTTCAAGCAGAAAGAGAAAAGGCAGCTTTCTATCCTCATCTTCCATTCGGAGACCATCTGTTGGACCATGTCCATTTAAAGCGGTAGGGGAAGGTGTACAGAGAGTTCCTCTGCGTTTAGATGAGCAGGCTGAGGACCTAGATTTGGCCTTACCTCCATCATTTTCAATTCGTTCGGATACAATTAAGACGGCAATTTCATCAAACAGAGCGAATTTAGATGCTATGTCTTACGCAGATCACCTGACGAGAGCTATAGCGCAACATCTCAATGGGAAGGAATTTGAGGACGCTTGTTCTTCCTTACGGGTTCTTTCCATGGCTATACATTATACCACGTATAACTCCGCCCTTACAGTGGCTAATTTGGAGTTAGACGTGATGGAGCCCTTGCGTCGTCATCTTTGATAGATGACAAGGTGAAAAACTCTCTTAGAGTCGCTCCTGTATCAGGACATGATATGTTTGACAATAAGCTTTCTTTGGTCTATGACCAAGCGACAAAGAAAGCATCAAATACTTTGCTTTTAAGATTCGAGAGAAACTGGATAACTATAACGGAAGATCGGTGGGTAAGAATTGTGATCTTGGAAGGATTAAGACTGTCATTCCGAGCCAAACCACCGCTAACATGATGTCCACAGTGGACTCAACTTCCGCCAAATCCTTCAAAAAGGGAGTCTCTCCTTTCGGAGGTAAGATCTCTTCTAGAAAAGGATGCAATAGAGGTCGTAGAAAGCCAGGAATCTTTAGGTTTCTACAGTCACCTGTTCCTCGTACCAAAGCCAGACGGCTCGTTCCGACCAGTAATAGACTTGAGCTGGATAAACAAACTTATCGTAGCACCGAAGTTCTATATGAAAACCATTCAGTCGGTAAGGGCGAGCATACGGGTGAACGACTATGCGGCAAGCATAGATCTAAAGGATGCGTACTTTCATGTCATGGTACATCCAGAATTCAGAAAGTACCTACGGTTCGCAGTTCAGGGGACGGTATATCAGTTCCGAGCAATGTGCTTCAGCCTGAATCTAGCTCCCTGGGCATTCACTCGAATACTGAACTCGGTAATATCTTATTTCTGAGCTCATTCGCCTGCGGTAACGTCGGCTTACTTGGACGACATTCTTCAGAGGTACGGCAACAAAGATACTCTTCAGAACGATGTTCAGAGTCTGCTTCCACTACTCCGACGTCTCGGTTTCATCGTAAATGAGAAGAAGTTGGATCTAGCTCCGTCCAAGTCGTTCATTCACTTGGGGATGAGCTTCAAGACTCACAACAATTTGGATCGTCTGCCATTACCCAGAGTGAAATTAGTCAATTGTTATGCTCGCTTTTGTCCACACTCAGATGCATTAACAGCAAGGGGATTTATGCGACTGATGGGGCTGTGCGGAGCGGCCATGGATCTCATTCCGATGGGTCGCTTAGGCACACGTCCTCTCTAGATATTCTTGACTCAGAACTGGAGTGTGAAAACGCATTCGCTCGAAACCAATATTGTTTTAACGGACCAAGTAAAACAAAAGGTTCAGATTTGGTCAGATATTCAGTGGTTAACTCAGGGAGTTCCACTGCAACTGCTGGATCCGGCTTTCACGATTATAACGGATGCGAGTCAGACAGGTTGGGGCACGACCCTGATTCTGACAGACTCGAAATGCCAGGGTTTTTGGGACCCAGAGTTCCTAGTAAAGCACATAATCATCAAGGAAATGTTCAATATGGCTAGCTCTACAACAATGGTTTCACATTATAGAGAACGCTCATGTTCAAATATTGTCAGACAACTTGACAGTGGTAGCATACATAAGGAACCAGGGAGGCACACATTCAATTCCGTTATACCAGTTAACGAAAGAATCCTTCTGTTTGTCTTGAAACATCAAGTTCAACTATCTATCTGTTATATTCTGTGTCATCTGAACGTACTAGCAGACTCACTCTCTCAGAAAGGTCGCCTGTTGCCTTCAGAATGGACTCTCAACAAGCGAGTGTTCAGACAGATTTGCTACCAGTGGGATCAACCAATGATAGACTTATTTGTGACACACCTCAACAATCAGTTGCAGACTTACATGTCGCCATGCCCAGATCCATGAGTGTATGCAGTAGACGCTCTCTCGATTCCATGAGACGGAATGATAGGATACGCATATCCTCCAACTCTGTTAATTCAACAGATCTTGCTAAAGATCAAACAATCCCATTGCAAGATTCTGTTAGTAGCATCTCTGTCGACACAGAAACCATGGATAAATCTTCTCAGGTGTCTGTTATGGGACATTCCCCGGAAGCTTCCTCCACGGGAGGACCTTCTTTATCAGGGGAAGTCACGCGCACTGCATCACAATCTGCAAGGTCTCAACCTTCACGTATTTCCCTTGTGCGGTCCTTCTTGCACGGCAAGCGTTTTACAGGACGAGCAGTGGACGCAATTTCTAACTGTAGGAGGACCTCCTCTTCGCTGAATTATGCAGCAAAGTGGAAGGTTTTCTTCCGTTGGTGTAAGGATCAGTGGATAGATGTTTATGATCCATCAATACTAGGCATTGCAAACTTTGTGGTCTACTTGTTTGACATTCTCAAACTGCAGCTCATCACTATTAAGGGCTATATGTCTATGCTTTCAGACACTTACGCACATCATGATAGCTTGAATATTGGATCTAATACTTCTTTATCCAAACTGGTTAGAAATTTCTCGATTAATAGACCTGGAACTCTCAGATTAATTCTGGAGTGGAATTTAGCTTGGGTTCTGTTGAAGCTCAAAGAAGCTCCATTTGAGCCGTTAGACCTTGTTGAGTTCAATTTCTTGGCCTATAAAACAGCATTTCTCTTAGCCTTTGCATCCGCTAGAAGAGTTAGTGAACTTCATGCGTTATCTGTGGACGAATCTCACTACCTCAGTGTTGGAAATACCATCACTTTAACTACACAAGTGGGATTTTGGGCTAAGAATCAGATTCCTGATGTAAGGCCAGAGCCTAATATCATAAAGAACAGTGTAAACGCAAGTTTCCGACATTTTGTAAAGAAAATCAAAACCGTACTGATTTAACAATTACACGGTTTCGGTTTTAGAGCTGAACTGAAACCGACTCACAAAACCGGTTAACCGCACAACACTACCTTTCATTGTTAGGGTTCGTCCATGATAAACGTATAAAATAAAATAAAATGTCATTGTTCTCTAACTTCACTTCTGGTTCTTTGTGTCATACACTTTCAGTCTGGGGAGCTATAGTGATCACTCAATGTCCGTCGTCCGTGAACATGGTGTTTACGTCTTCTCCTCCCAAACCGCTGAGCCAGTTTAATTGATATTTGAGATAATAGTTTGTTATGACATCGCATTTTGATTTTGTTCAAATCAAGTTGCCTCGCCCCTCAGTAGAGCCACGCCCAAAAAGTGTGCTTAAATCTTTGTAAATCTTCTTCTCATGAACCAGCAGTAGCAGATACTTGATATTTGGTGTGCAGCTTCCTTTTGAAGTGTAGATTTGTTCTAGAGAAGTTTGAGGAACTATATTTGCCTTCGTTATGGGAGGGGCAAGAATTTTTGCCCCGCCCCAAATTTTCCAAACCAAGTGGCAGATTTGAATCAAATTTGGCATGGGGGGCTTATTGGGTCATAAGTACTTAATTTATGCCCAAAATATTTTTCCCGTTGCCCCCATGGGAACCGCAGCAGCTAAAAATAGAAACAAATTAAAACGCCCATATTTCCAAAACTACATGGCACTGAGAATTCTAATTTGGTGTGAAGCTTCCTTAGGACCAACAGAATGGAATGGTCTAAAAAAATTGCTATCGGTTTTATCATGGGGTATTTCTTGGGGACTTTTGAAAAGGTGCTGTGTCAGCATTTTTTAACACTGTGGGTAATGGGGAAAACATTTAAGACTACTTTTCTCTCAAACCACTTATCCAAAAGCTTTCAAATTTCACATATAACATCTTTGGAAGATTGTTGCACAGGTTTATTGAAACCAAATCTCTGGGTCCATATTTGGGATCTCTATGGGAACCCAAATGTTTAAATTAGTGCAGTATGAGGAATATTCTTTAAAAATCTTCTTATTCAGATCTACCAATCAGAATTTTTTGATATTTAGTATGCAGCATCCTTCGGGGGAGGGGAGGGGGGGGGGAATCCAAGTTTGTTCAAACCAAGTCCCTGGGTTCATATTTGGGCTCACTGTGGTAGCCCAAATTATAACTTAGTTCAAGATGAGGAATTTTCTTTAAAAATCTTCTTCTTCAGATCCAGCAGTCGGAATGTTTTGATATGTGGTATGCAGCATCCTTGGGGGTGAGATTCAAGTTTGTTGAAGCCAAATCCTTGGGTTCATATTTGGGCTCACTTGTGGGAGCACGAATTGTAACTTGGTTCAAAATAAGGAATTTTTAGCTCACCAAAGGGAGCTAAACTTATCACTTGCCGTCCATCGTCCGTCCGGCATCGTGAAAAACGTTTAAGACTACTTTTCTCTCAAACCACTGATCCAAAAGCTTTCAAATTTAACATATAACATCTTTGGAAGATTGTTTCACAGGCGTATTGAAACCAAATCTCTGGGTCCATATTTGGGATCCCTATGGGAGCCCAAATGTTTAATTTATTGCAGTATGAGGAATATTCTTTAAAAATCTTCTTATTCAGATCTACCAATCAGAATTTTTTTATATTTAGTATGCAGCATCCTTCAGGGGAGGGGAGGGGAGGGGAGGGGGGGGGAATCCAAGTTTGTTCAGGCCAAGTCCCTTGGTTCATGCCCGAATTATAACTTAGTTCAAAATGAGGAATTTTCTTTAAAAATCTTCTTCAGATCCAGCAGTCAGAATGCTTTGATATTTGGTATGCAGCATCCTTTGGGGGGTAGGATTCAAGTTTGTTCAAGCTAAATCTCTGGGTTGATACACTACTCAAAGTTTGCTAAGCACCAAGTACAGTGGAGCCCACTTAATTGGATATCTCTTAATTGTATATCCCTGTTAATTGAATATAATTTTCAAACACAAAACTATTTACCATACCTCCAGTACAAATTTGATCTGTTAATTGCATATGGGTTGTAGAGTAAACTCCTGTTAATTGTATATAAATTTTTGTAATATGTCGAAAAAATTACTGTGACATGCACCAAATTCCCCTTATTTATCAACCTTTTTGGCCTCACTACATCCAGTACTGGCATTTATTCTATTATATCTTGTTTGACAGAGCTCTATGAGCTCTGTCAAACAAGACATAATAGAATAAATGCTCAGTTTACCTCCAGAACACAGGAAACTGACCAAATCCCTGTTAATTGTATACTCCTGTTAATTGAATAATTTTCACTGGCAAAATGGATATTCAATTAAGAGGATTCTACTGTATATCCAACTACCTGTTTTACATTTTAGTTGAAATATTGTAATGAAAAGTGTATATATTTTTTATTTAATTATATCTTTAATGATTTAAGTACAGAAATTAAGATTTTATTTGTGTTTGACATTATTTTGTAGCTTTTGAATATGATAACCATGGAAAATGGATATTATTGGTAAAAGAGGAAATTTTTCAAATTTACCAAAAAGTTGACGGAGCGAATTGGTATGGCTTCAATATCGAGTATGAGACCCATTACTGTTAATTACAGCTTGACAACGCCTTCTCATGCTCCCAATCAGGATCCTGGTGCTCGTTTGTGGGATGTTGTTCCATTCTTGGACCAGCATGGCACCAAGCTCCTGGAGACTTATTGGCTGGACTGGACGAGCTGAAATTGCAAGCTGAAACTCATTCCAGACATGTTCGATTGGATTGAGGTCAGATGATCTTGCTGGCCAGTCCATCAGTTCAATCCCCTCTCTCTGTCGGTACTCCCTGACAGCATGGGCAACATGAGGACGGGCATTATCGTCCATCAGAATGAATCTATCACCCACTGCACCTGCATACAATCTGACGTGGACAACCAGGATCTCAGCAATATACTGCTGTGCAGTCAATGTACCACGTTCAAGGACACAAAGCTCTGTATGTCCATCCCTGCTGATGCCGCCCCAGACCATGACTGACCCTCCACTATAGTGGTCATGCTCAGCAACATTGGCTGCATGGTCCCTCCACTGTTGTCCATGGCCCATTCATATCGTGCCTGGCAGTGGTTCTGGGACAGCTGAATGCGAATACATGGTCTTCTTGATCGGCGACCACCTTCATGCAACCTTGCCCGGATAGTCTGCGTCAAAACATTTACCCCGGATGCATTCTGAAGGTCACTGGGTTGCTGTGGCAAAGTGGTTCCTATGGGCCTCAATAATAAAAAAACGGTCTTCAGCTGCAGATGTTGCCCTGTCTCTGCCACCACCATGCCGTCTTACTGATGTGCCATACTGTTGAAATCTTGCCCAGGCTCTGGTGATCACCGTATGGTGTACACCAAGGGCCTCAGCAGCCGGAGGATGGGTAGCCCCTTGCTCCACCATCCCAAGAGTCCTCCACATTTCTGCTTCAGACAAATGTCTTCTTACATTTGCATTCACCATATTCAATCATTAAATCACAAGGGTTTGTGTTAAAATGAAGATCGAATACCCTCTGCATGTTGTGTACATGTAGACAGTACACAAAAACATCATGAAAATCAAGGTGAACATGCTTTCCATGACTGTCACGAAAAGTCTGCCTGTCAAGAGATCTAATATAAACACTGGGGACCATCTCAATACATTCCTCAATCATATCCACCAAAAATATCGCAAATATGTCACAAGCAAATTTCACAATGATGTGTCAAATATTTGGTGCTTAGCAAACTTTGAGTTGTATATTTGGGCTCCCTGTGGGAGTCCTAATTATAACGTAGTGCAGTATGAGGAATTTTTCTTTAAAAATCTTCTTCAGATTCAGCATTCGAAATGTTTTGATATTTGGCATGCAGCATCTTTTTTCTTTTTTTTTTTTTTGGGGGGGGGGGGGGGGAATTATATAACTTAGTTCAAAATGAGGAATTTTCTTTAAAAATCTTCTGCAGATCCAGCAGTCAGAATGTTTGATATTTGGCATGCAGCATCCTTAGGGGGTGGGGGGGTGGGGGGGTAAGATTCAAGTTTGTTCAAGCCAAATCCCTGGGTTGATATTTGTGCCCCCTGTTGGAGCCCAAATTATAACTTAGTTCAATATGAGGAATATTCTTCAAAAAATCAATTCTCTGGATTGAGATTTTGACTACCATGTCAGGTGATTGCCCTCAGACCCCCTGGGGCCTCTTGTTTATTTCTTTCTCCGATGTGTTCAGCAGTGTCTGCTGCTACCTGTTGCTTAAAAAGTTCCCATTTGCGGATTTTCTTATCGTTTTGATCAAAATCTGCAGCCCACAGACTTTTAGATTTACGATCAACCTTGATGAGTTGACTTTCTCTCAATTTCGCAGAAAAATATAAATACCGAAATAAGCAGTATTTTGAGTTGGTTTCGGTACAGTTTTCGGTATCCCTATAATTCCGAAACCATACCGAAAATTCGGTATAGCGCACAGCACTAGTTGTGCCTCTGTCTTTTAGGTCTGGTCGTTCATCATGGGAATCTCAACTGGGTCTGTGTCTTTTCGTTCTCCTGTGGGTCATTCCAATCCTCTCAGTTCTAACGAAGCCTTTAAGCAGTTAGCAATAGCATTCACTTCTTTTACGGATTCTTTTCTATCTCTGAAATGCCCAGGTGAAAATTTGCATTCTCCTATACATAAACAAAGTCAAGATAACAGTGCTTCTGGCTCTTATACATCTGCCTCCTTTGATTAGTCTTTCAGTCAGGACCTAGACTATGTCCTCACTGATGAGGGATCTGATGGTGACGAGTATGTTGATGGAAAATTAGATTCTACTCATAATTCTGAATATGCTCAGTCATTAGACTTTATCTATGAGCATTTTGCTGAGGTGAAGCGCCTGTCTCTACCATCCTCTTCTTGTCACTTCTCTACTGTGGAAAGGAGATCTGCAGCCAATAACCTTCAGCCCTCCTCTCTAGTCTGAATACTTCAATCCTCCAAGCGGACAATGCTTTTACAGCTACCAACTCACAATTACCATCCGAAGCTGTTAAATCCACATTTTTCAGTAGAGTAGACATGGCTCTATCTCTTAAAAGATTTTAAAAATATGATAACGCTGGTGATTTTTTTACATCTTTGCTTCTCATGCTCGATAGAAATGCTTCTGCTCTCAAGTTGTTTTTAACTAAGTACTGTTAACGTACAGTTATCCACATTTGATTTGTTAACAACTCTTTCATGAGAGCTAATTCAGATCTTTTCCTTCTCAGATTATCTTATCGCGGCTTTAGCTGCCAGAGTTTATGAGTTTGAAGAACTATACGATAGACAGGCTGCTCTGTTCAGGTCTTTGTGATGCTGCATACTGAATGCAGTCAGCGCTCAATTGATTAATGTGGCCAAACTACAGCTCCTCAGAAGAGATGCTACACCTATTTTCAACCCATCTCATTGTGATACCCAACGTAACCAATTACTTTAATCTTCTGTCTCTAAACATTTCATGTTTAATGGTGAAATTCAAGCTGTTCAGGAGGGTGTGCTCAAATTCTCTCAGAATAAAATGCTACTGTGCCACCTTGACACAGACAATCATACTTCTTCAACTAAGGGTTGAAGTTCTCCACATTGCTCATTTCTGCAGATCCTCTAACTCCCCATAGGTTTCCAGCTACCTCAATGGGCTCTACCCGCTTCTGTTGACCCAGAGATAAAGCTAGATTTGGAGGAACAAGTTTCTCCTGCAATAAGCCTTCAGAGGCCAGGAAGTGAAAATGTTCTCCTCTATTCACTTCAAGTAGGGAGGGTGGGGGTGGGGGCAGTGGTCAGTTATCACCACAGACCCTTTGATCTTACAGTTAGAAGAGTTTGGTCTCCTCATCTCTTTTCAGAAGTTCCCGCTTCTCTCTCACTCGCAATCAATCTGATTCGCACTTCCATTCCATTCCCACAGATCTTGCTTGAGCATTCCTTGAACATTCCTTCTAGATACCAAGATAGTGATGCTACTAGACAAGGAAGTGATCATTCACATTCTTGAGTCACCAGGGTTCTACAGCAGACTCTGTCTTGTTCCGAAGAAGAACAGGCAACTCGGACCTGTCATAGACCTCAGTTATCTGAACCTTTTCATCAAAGTGCCCAAATTCAGTATGGAAATGTTCAGAGCACTATTCACGAGATTGATTTTGTGACCAGTATAGACCTGAAGGATGCTTATTTTCACATTCTGATTCATTCCCACTCTCGCAAATATCTTCGCTTCTCATTCCAAAGATTTGCTTACCACTTCAAAGCAAAGCCCATTCTGACTAAACCTAGTTTCTTACCAGTCTAATGAATCAAGAGATGATGCATAAGTACCATGCAAACTCTTCTCTCGGTGAACTGAAGAACAGTGTGCATCATCTTCTGTGGTCTCTTCAATTGCCTTCAACCCAATTGGGAGAAGTCGGACCTCACTCTAGCCCAAACTATAACACAGCTGGGCATGAAATTTTTGACTCACCCAACCTGATGTAGTTCCTACTGCAATAGCTAAGATCTGCAGCATTTTTGCAATGTCCTTCTGCAAGTCGAATCAAGTATTGGCCAGAGAATTCCTTTGTCTGATAGGTCTGTGTGTCTCTGTGACAGACCTCATCCACTGGGCAGGCTGTTTCTAGTTCTTTTCATTTTTAGATCAACTTGACAACATCAAGTATGAGCTATTGGGATGGGTTGCAATCCGTCACCCGTCCATGCGTTCTTCTGTCTGTCCAAAATTCCTTTAGCACATCCCACAGGCTACAGCTCTCACCCAATCAGTTTCAAATGTCATACATGACTTTGGGACAGTGTCTAGATGGGAGCTATCAAATTTTTCTGAATATTGTTGAAAAACATTGCCGCCAGTGGCCTCCTTGGATTTGCATGTAAATTGTCCAACAATTCCTCTAGCACACCCTACAGGCCACAGCTCTCACCCTATCACTCCCAAATTTCATATCAGGGCTCCCACAGGCCTTGAAAAGTCTTAAAAAGTATGGAATTTGAAAAAAAAAATTCAAGGCCTTGAAAAATCTTGAATTTGAAGCCTGGGCATTGAAAAGTCTTGAAAACGGGACATTTCTAAAATACGTCCGACTGTGAAAACAAACTTGCTATGACCGACGTTTTGCGGTGATAAACAAAGTAATCCGAGTTGTCTGCGTGAATTTCAGAAATGGATGTTACAATTGGTTGCTTTTTCCTCATTCTATTGTTTTAGGCAATTGGAGCGTGTGAGTCAATAAAAGCAATTGTATACACGTGCTTTGAAATGTTGATAGTCTGTTTTGTGGTGAATAAGTAAACGCATATTTAAACCATAAATTAATTACGGATATACATCAGAATTACGTTCGGCATAATTGTTTCTTGGAAAATTATTAATTACTGAATTCGGAAATGGGGAAGTGTAAATTTCAAGAACAGTGGGTTCGTAATTCCGAATTTTCTTCGTGGTTGTCTCCAGTTGCCAGTGACGCGAATTCGGCAAGATGTCTGTTGTGTTTTAAAAATTTTAGCATAGTGAACATGGGAGAGGCTGCTCTTCACTCGCACACACTTTCATCGAAACACAACAAAATTGCGAACGAGAAGGCAAAAAACTTGACTCCAACTGAATTTGGAAAAAGAAGTGAAGTTATTTGAGTAGCCGTATGTTGGTGAGTGTTTTGTGTATTTGAGAATTTGATTTGTAATACACTCAGGGTGATTTTACCTGGTACAGCTGCATGCATTAGATTATTGCATGCACTACAAGTATGTGACATACTTTGCACTAATAGTGCAAAGTATGTTACATACTTGTAGTGTGAATAGTCTTGAAAAGTCTTGAATTTTGTTTTTTCCATCATTGAAAAGTCTTGAATTTGCATTGAAAAGGGTATGGAAAAGTCTTGAATTTGCCCCCCTGAAAAGTGCAGGAACCCTGCATATGTAGCTTTGGGGCAATGTCCAGATGGGAACTATCAAAGTTTTCTGAATTTCATTGAAAAATATGGCCTCCAGTGGCCATCTTAGATTTGGCATATAAATTGTCAATTCCATTAGCACAACACCCTACAGGCCACATCTCTCTCTCTCTCTCTCTTGCCCAATCTTTTTCAAATTCTGTATGTAGCTTGGGTGTGATGTCTAGATTGGAGCTATAAGAGTTTTCTGAATTTTGTTGAAAAACATGGCCACCAACAACCATCTTGGATTTGGATATAAATTGTCCAACAATTACTTTAGCACACCCTACAGAACGTAGCTTTCCCCGATCAGTCCCAAATTTCATATGTGGCTTTGGGGCATTGTGTAGATGGGAGCTATCAAATTTTTCTGAATTTTGTTGAAAAACATGGCTGTAAGTTGCCATCTTTGATTTGGATATAAATTATCAATAATTCCATTAGCACACTCTACAGGCTGCATCTGTCACCTGAACTTTTTCAAATTTCATATGTATCTTTGGTGTGATGTCTAGATAGGAGCTATTGAATTTTTTTGAATTTCATTGAAAAGGCCATCTTGGATTTGACATATAAATTGTCAACAATTCTATTACTCTCACATGCCAAATAATCGTGATATCCTGATTATTTTTTATTCATTTAAAATACTATCTTTCATGATTATTAGAACCTGTCAAGATTATTGAAACTGAAGAGAAATCACAAATGCAGAATTTCCCAAAATGTCATGCTAGTCGGCAATGCGTTCTCTAAAAATCGGTAATACATGGGAATGAACAAAATCCGAGTGAAATCTGGCTACCGGTAGTCCCAAAGTTCAAAGTTCAGTCTCAACACACTACCGCTCCAGATCTCATCAACATCAACATTCAATTTGAAATGGTCTGAGACTTTTAAAAGCATTGTTATGAAAATGGAAATGTTCAGTCAGTATACGCATATGATTTGTAATTTCATTTTAAATCAAAAATAAAAATACTGCATTAGACATGCAGAGGTTTGACTTCTATACCTGCCTATTCCCGATATTCCAAATCATCGACTGGAGTTAATGCTATGATTGTAATTTAAAAAAGTATACTTGGAACATAAAAAAAGAAGAGTAATAAATACCCCATACGGAGATTTGAATGGGTATTCATGGACACAGGTAAAATATTATGTTGTTAAATACCCCCCACTCCCACCCCCCCCCCCCCCACCCCCATCGACAAACGAGTATCGGAATATATTAAGTTAACAGTCACCACTCTATATCTCCTTTCATTTGTAGAAAAATTGTATGCTCTGTTCTAGCTCTTTGTAATTTGTGTACAATTAGGGAAAAGTGAAATTGTGCAAAAAAGAAAAACACATTAAAAAATAGCAATGTGGATTCCCAATGAATGATGTGTGATTACAGTAGTTTGTTCAGTAATTAAAACCTGTGGCAATAATCTTTCAATGAGACAATCAACGCAGGGGATTAGTGATGTAATCAAACAGCTACCAATTACTGTGTAAACCTTCAGACGTTTTCGATCGCCTATTGTTGTGGACATGTTAACTTTAAATTATTATTCAAGCAGTTCTAATCACTAAATCTTGTCAATAGCCTAACTTTTCTCACATTTAACGCTGAAAATAAGTGTATTAAAACTAACATTCTCTCATAGGCGTCGCCAGGATTTTTCAAAAGTGGTTTGACATTGATGAAAAAAGGTACATTGAGGGCACATCTCATCTGGCACTGGCTGCGGGCGCAAAAGGCACAAGCATGCAAAGGGTACGGGGGTACTTTTAAATTTAATATCAAATGGAGATATCTGTTGGCGTTTTTGGTGATTTATTTGCATTCGACATTTTTGAAAAAAAACAACCATAAACCAGGGTTGGTTTGCACCCCCCCCCCCCCCCCCCCCACACACACACACACACACTCTGTTGATGCCTATGTGTGTCTCTCTGGAACTTGAGAAAAAAATCGACAGTGGGGAGGAGGTGGCACCGAGACTCATATATTTATAAGGCAGGAAGATGAAGGTAGGAGCACTGGGTTTGGGCATGCATGTGTGACCATGTACAAATGTTATACATTGATCTTGTAGGCTGTGTTGACTTTATTTTAAATTAAGTTTTAAATTTTCAAATATAACGAATAAACGGGATAATCAGAACTCATTCTGTCGTGTTTTTAGCTCACCGATGGGAGGTAAACTTATCACTTGCCGTCCGTCGTCATCCGTCCGTCGTCGCAAACATTTTTCAAACGATTTCTCCTCTGAAACCGTTGGTCGATTTGCTCGAAACTTGGTATGGATGTCCATTACCGTATGTCAATTCAAGTTTGTTCAAATGAAATGGACACGCCCACTTGGGGCTCCATAAGGGGCATAACTCTGATAGCACCCTATGTATATTAGAGAAAATACTAAAAAATCTTATTCTCCACCACAAGTGGGCAGAATCATTTGATATTTGGTATACAGCATTTTGGGGTGGATCTGATTCAAGTTTGTTCAAATCGGCCCCCCTGGATTCATATTTGGGCTCACTATAGAAGCCCGAATTCAAACTTAGTGCATTTCAGGCAACTTTCCTAAAAAATTTTCTTCACCAGATCCAGCAGGCAGAATCTTTTGATATTTAATATGCAACATTGTGGGGTGGATCTGATTCAAATTTGTTCAAATCGGCCCCCTGGGTTTATATGTTGGGCTCAGTATAGGAGCCCGAATTTTAACTTAGAGCATTTCGGGCAAATTTCTTTGAAAATCTTCTTCTCAAGATCCATCAGGCAGAATCTTTTGATATTGGGTATGCAGCATGCATAGGGAGGTGAGTTTCAATTTGTTCAAGCCATGTCCCAAGATCCATATTTGGTCTCACTGTGGGTGCTCGAATTGTAACTTAGTTGAAAATGAGGAATTTTCTTAAAAAATTTTCTTCTTCCGATTCAGCAGTCAGAATGTTTTGATATTTGGCTTGCCGCATCATTAGAGGGGTGAGATTGAAGTTTGTTCAAGCCAAGTCCATGGGTTCATATTTGGGCTCACTGTGGAAGCCTGATTGATAACTTAGTTCAAAATGAGGAATTTTCTTTAAAAATCTTCTCCTTCAGATCCAGCAGTCAGAATGCTTTTGATATTTGGTATGCAGCCTCCTTATGGGAGTAAGATTCAAGTTTGTTCAAGCCATGTCCCTGAGTTCATATTTGGGCTCACTTGTGGGAGCTCGAATTGTAACTTAGTTCAAAATGAGGAATTTTCAGCTCACCAAAGGGAGCTAAACTTATCACTTGCCATCCATCGTCCGTCCGGCGTCGTGAACATTTTTAGCTCACCTGAGTGAAGCTCAAGGGGAGCTTTACTGATCACTTTCCGTCCGCCGTCCGTTGTCTGTTGTTAACTTTACATTATCGACTTCTTCTCACAAACTACTCAATCAAATTGAACCAAATGTGATGTGCATGTTCCCTATCATATGTCAATTCAAGTTTGTTCAAATCAAGTTGACCCACCCCTTGGTAGGGCCACACCCAAAAAGTAAGCCTGACTCTTAAAAAATCTTCTTCTCATGTACCAGCAGTAGCAGATACTTGATATTAGGTGTGCAGCTTCCTTTTGAGGTGTAGTCTCAGATTTATTCTAGAGAAGTTCTAGGGGCTATATTTGCCATCATAATGGGAGGGGCAAGAAATTTTGCCCTGCCCAAAATTTCTATTTTCCAAACTGAGAGGCTGATTTGAACCAAATTTGACATGAGGTTTTATTGGGACATAAGTAGTTAATTCATGCCCCCAAAAAATATTCCTGTCACCCCATGGGAACCGCAGGAGCTAAAAATAGAAAAAAATTAAAACACCCATATCTCTAAAACTACTTGGCACTTAGAATTCTTATATGGGGTGAAGCTTCCTTAGGACCAACAGAATGGAATGGTCCAAAAAAATTGCTATTGGTTTTATCATGGGGTACTGTTTTGGGACTTTGAAGTTAGCATTTTTTAACACTGTGGGTAATGGGAAAAACATTTAAGACTACTTTTCTCCCAAACCACTGCTACAAAAGCTTTCAAATTTCACATATAACATCTTTGGAAGATTGTTTCACATGTTTATTGAAATCAATTCCCTGGGTCCATATTTGGGCTCTCTATGGGAGTCCAAATGTTTAAATTAGTGCAGTATGAGGAATATTCTTTAAAAATCTTCTTCTTCAGATCTAGCAATAAGAATCTTTTGATATTTGGTATGCAGAATCCTTAGGGGGGTGAGATTCAAGTGTGTTCAAGTCAAGTCCCTGGGTTCAAATATAGGCTGAAAATTTGGGGTCCTGGTCTGGACTCAGAAATTTTGAACCAAAATCCGGAAATGAGTTTTTTGGTTTTTTATGCGTTTCGATCAATTTTAAGACAAAAAATTTTTTTTTTTTCACTGAAAATTTGGAGTCCGGGTGGCACTTAGAAATTTTGAACCAAATCCGGAAGTGAGTTTTTTTGTTTTTATGCATTTTGGTCAATTTTAAGACAAAAAACAAATTTTTTTTTACACTCAAAATTTGGGGTCCGGGTGGGACTTTTGGACCAAAATCCAGAAATTAGTTTTTTTGGTTTTTTATGCGTTTTGGTCAATTTTAAGAAGAAAAAAAATTTTAGTCT
This sequence comes from Pictodentalium vernedei, assembly GCA_031216915.1. NCBI lineage: Eukaryota > Metazoa > Mollusca > Scaphopoda > Dentaliida > Dentaliidae > Pictodentalium > Pictodentalium vernedei. The sequence goes on from CM062297.1 coordinate 597,908,199, forward strand.
GAAAATATTTTGTTTGGGACTTCAAAAATTTCCGAACAAAAATTTAAAAAAATCTGTTTTTTATGCGTTTATCTCAATTTTGGGACGTAAAAGTGCTGGAACTGAAAATAGAAGGAAAATCCTGTGTATTGTGTGGGCACAATCGCTTCATCCAGTTGGTATATGCTTTTCTTAGGAGGGTCGTATGCAGCTTATTTAAGTCAAGTGGGGGCACGCTGGCATCGTGGTAATCGGTTCTCGTCAGATCACCGAAGTTAAGCAACGTTGAGCGCGGTTAGTAGTTGGATGGGTGATCATTTCAGCGACTGATTCGAGCTCCCGTGTTGTGTTCTTAGGCAAGGCACTTAACCCTGGTTGCCTACATGTGGGCACGATGATGCTGTGTACTAAGGCGTACTGCACGTCGATGGTGCGCATGTCTTCAACCAATCTAACCCTGCCTGTGCCGTGGTGCAGAGTTCAGAGTTACGATGTAGGAGAGCTGACAGCTGCTCGTCGTTGCTCAGTGGTTCCGGGTACTCCGGCTTCCTCCATCCGTAAAACTGTCACGGTCACGATTAGCCATTGTCATAATATGTGACTTTAAACACCAATAAATAAATAAATATTCAAGTCAAGTCCCTGGTTTGATATTTAGACTACCATGTCAGGTGAGCGCCATCAGGCCCCCCTGAGGCCTCTTGTTTATTGTTTTAGTGCATGTTATTCAATTCCAGTGTATGAAAGCGACAGGATATCAATATACCACAAACTGAGATCCATACAGTAAGGGAGTCGGAAAACCTGGGGTATGAAATTTAAGCCTTTATTCGTTGATTCTTCAAGCAATAATCGGTAGAGTGGAGTTGGGGGTGTCATAGACTGGAGTTAACGCCTTTATTCAGTGGTAAATGACACATAACACGTTGTGAAAAGACAGGAAGAGCCATTTTGAGACAACCATGATATACATGTAGCTGGCTGTGCTTTCGAAAGTTAATGTTCAATGATTAGCTCAACTTTGACGTAAGTCAAATTTGAGCTTATGCCATGGCCAGTCATCCGTCTGTCCGTCTTGCCGTCTGTCCGTCAACAATTCAATATGGCTCGTGCTAGAGGCCGTATTTATGAACTGATCTTTATGAAACTTCTTGGGTACCTCTGTTATCCCCGTGAGATGAGAACAAGTGTTTTGGGGTTTGGTCTGAAGTTCAAGACAGCCGCTGGCAGCCATTTTGTACAAAATTAGGTGCAATCAGATTTTTGCGCTGAACTTCCATATGAAAGCGCTGATTTGAATAATTTTTTGTGTGAATGTTCAGTACCATGCGATACATCACATATAATACAGGTTTTTTTCTCGTGCATAAATTATGCCAATTAGACTAACTTTGATCTATTTAGTGTTACTTTCAGCACTGTAACTGCAAATGCCAATATGGCTCGGGCTAGAGGCTGTATTTATGAACCGATCTTTACGAAACTTCTTGGGTACCTTTGTTATCACCGTGGGACGAGAACGAGTGGTTTTGAGTGCATTCAGAAATTCAAGATGGCCACCAGCAGCCATTTTGTACTTTAGTTAGTGCAATCAGTTTTTTGTACAGAACTTCTGTATGAAAGTTCTGATTTTAATAAATTTTTGTATGAATGTTTAGTAACATGGAATACATCACATATAATACGTTCTCTCGTGCAAAAATTATGCAAATTAGATGAACTTTGATTTATTCAGTGCTACTTATACACAGTAAGTGCACATGTCAATACGGCTCAAGCTAGAGGCCGTATTTATGAACCGATCTTTACAAAACTTCTTGGATACCTTTGTTATCACCATGGGACGAGAACAAGTGTTTTTGGGTGCAGTCCAAAATTCAAGATGGCTGCAAGTGGCCATTTTGTACCGAAATTAGGTCCAATCAGTTTTTGGTACAACTCAGGCTAGTGGCCGTATTTATGAACCGATCTTTACAAAACTTCTTGGGTACCTTTGTTATCACCGTGGGACGAGAACGAGTGTTTTGGGGTGCGGTCCAAAATTCAAGATGGCCACCAGCAGCCTTTTTGTACCAAAATTAGTGCAATCAGTTTTTTGTACAGAACTCTGTATGAAAGTTCTGATTTGAATAAATTTTCGTAGGAATGTTTAATAACATGGAATACATCACATATAATACAGGTTTTTTTCTCGTACAGAAATTATGCAAATTTGATGAACTTTTGATTTGTTCTGTGCTGCTTGTACACAGTAAGTGCACATGTCAATACGGCTCAGGCTAGAGTCTGTATTTATGAACTGATCTTCACGAAACTTCTTGGGGTAACTTTGTTATCACCTTGTGACAGGAACAAGTGTTTTTGGGTGCCTTTGTTATCACTGTGCTATGAGAACAAATATTTTTGGGTTCAGTCAGACCCACTCTGGGACTAAGAGATTTCTTTTCTAGTTTAGCATCTAACTGTCACCCCACTTTTACAATACTTTACCTATACATTTGTTACAGACTACGGTCAGCATTTATGTACAGACCGTTACAATACTTTAATGTACCTTTGTTATCAGCTCATTACCTATTTGTTTGTCATTGCTGTGTCACATACTATACATGTACATGTCTTAAACAAGTTGAGCTACAGTGTAATTGACACTTTCATTTTTAGCTTAACTTGACAAAGTCAAGATAAGCTATTGCCATCACGCATGCGGAAGTCTGTGAGTCTGTTAGTCTGTGAGTCTGTTCACATTTTCCTTTAGCACAGGCTACACCCCGCAGTTCTTATCTGATCGTCACAAAATTTCATATGCAGGTTTTGGGTCATGTCTAGATGAGAACGTCCCCTTTTGGTCGCGATCGGTCAACCGGTATGGCTGCCCGAGCCCAAAAACCATTAGCACAGTCTACAGGTCGTATTTATGAAGGGATTTCATTGTAACTTGGTAGGATGCCTCTGTATAATGCCTAGATGAGAACGTCCCCTTTTGGTCATGATCTGTCAACCATGATGGCTGCCCAAGCCCGAAACCCAAAAATTTTTAGCACAGTCTGCAGGTCATATTTAATATGGAAGGATTTCATTGTAACTCGGTAGGATGACTCCAGATGATGTCCAGATGAGAACTTCCCCATTTGGTCGCGATCTGTCAACCGTGACGACTGCCCAATCCCAAAACCCAAAAACCTTTAGCACAGTCTATAGATCATATTTATTGAGGGATTTCATTGTAACTTGGTAGGTTGACTTCATATAATGTCTAAATGAGAACGTCCCCTTTTGGATGTGATTGGGCAACTGTGATGGCTACAGGAGCCTGAAGCCTGAAAACCTTTAGCACAGTCTACAGGTCATATTTATGAAGGGATTTTATTGTATCTTGGTAGGATAACTCCAAATAATGTCTAGATGAGAACGTCCCCTTTTGGTCGCGATCATTCAGCCTTGATGGCTGCCCGAGCCCAAAAACCTTTAGCAAAGTCCATAGGTCGTATTTATGTAAGGATTTCATTTTAACTTGTTAGGTTGACGCTATATAATGCCTGGATGATGACATCCCTTTTTGGTCGCGATTGGTAAACTGTGAAGGCTACAGGTGCCCGAAGCCTGAAAACCTTGAGCACAGTCTACAGGTCATATTTATGAAGGGATTTCATTGTAACTTTGTAGGATCATTCCAGATGATGCCCAGATGAGAATTCCCCTTTTGGTTGCGTTCATTCAACCACGATGGCTGCCCGAAGCCTGAAAACCTTTAGCATAGTTTACAGGTCATATTTATGAAGGGATTTCATTGTAACTTGGTAGGTTGACTTCATATAATGTCTAGATGAGAACGTCCCCTTTTGGACACGATTGGGCAACTTTGATGGCTGGAGGGGCCTGAAGCCTGAAAACTTTTAGCGCAGTCTGTAGGTCATATTTGTGAAGGGATTTCATAGTAGCTTGGTAGGATGACTCCAAATAGTGTCTAGGTGAGAACGTCCCCTTTGGTCGCGATTATTCTGCCTTTATGGCTTCCCGAGCCCAAAAACCTTTAGCATAGTCTATAGCTCGTATTTATGGAAGAATTTCATTGTAACTTGTTAGGTTGACTCGATATAATGCCGAGATGATGACATCCCCTTTTGGGCGTGATTGGTCAACTGTGACAGCTACAGGGGCCCGCAGCCCTAAAACCTTGAGCACAGTCTACAGGTCATATTTATGAAGGGATTTCATTGTAACTTCATAGGATCACTCCAGATGATGCCCAGATGAGAATGTCCCCTTTTGGTTGTGACCATTCAACCATGATGGCTGCCCGAGCCCAAAGCCCAAAAACCTTTTGCACAGTCTACAGGTCATATTTATGAAGGGACTTCATTGTAACCTGGTAGGTTGACTTCATTTTATGTCTAGATGAGAACGTCCCCTTTTGGACGCAATTGGGCAACTGTGACGGCTGCAGGGGCCCGAAGCCCAAAAACTTATAGCAAAGTCTACAGCTCATATTTATGAAGGGATTTCATTGTAGCTTGGTAGGATCACTCCAAATAATGTCTAGATGAGAACGTCCCCTTTTGGATGCAATTGGGAAACTGACGACTACAGGGACCCGAAGCCCGAAAACCTTTAGAACAGTCTACAGGCCATATTTATGAAGGGTATTCAATGTAACTTGATAGGATGACTCATTTTGGAATAATTTCACTGTAACTTGGTAACTTTCGTTGATATACGTTAACTGTGAGGGCCACATACATTAACTGTGAGGTCATATTAGCCCACCCCTCACTGTTTAGTGCAGTGTACACATATTATTTTTATCAAAAACATAGCACACAGGGAACAGAAATGAAAATATTCCCAATTATCACAATTCTTGTCTTACTTCATAATCCTTTCATAAACATTGAACATTATCCTTTTCATCAAACACAACACACAAGTAAAGCTACAGTGTCATTGACACTTTCATTATATGTAGTTCTAGGTGAGCGATTACAGGCTCTGTAGAGGCTCTAGTTGTACGCACATTCTATACAGCTCAGGATAGAGGCTGTATTTATGAATCGATCTTTACAAAACTTCTTGGGGCACCTTTGTTATCACTGTGGGACGAGAATGAGTGTTTTGGGGTGCGGTCTGAAATTCAAGATGGCCACCAGCAGCCACTTTGTACCCAAATTAGTGCAATCAGTTTTTTGTACAGAACTTCTGTATGAAAGTTCTGATTTGAATAAATTTGTGTTTGAATGTTTAGTAACATCGAATACATCACATTTAATACAGGTTTTTTTCTCGTGCAGACATTATGCCAATTAGATCAACTTTGATTTATTCAGTGCTACTTATACACAGTAAGTACACATGTCAATACAGCTTGGGCTGGGGGCTGTATTTATGAACCGATCTTCACGAAACTTCTTGGGTACCTTTTTTATTACCTTGGGACGAGAACGAGTGTTTTTGGGTGCAGTCCAAAATTCAAGATGACTGCCGGTGGCCATTTTGTACCAAAATTAGGTTCAATAGTCTTTTTGAACAGAACTTCTATATGAAGGTTCTGATTTGAATAAATTTTTGAATGAATGTTTAGTAACATGGAATACATCACATATAATATGGGTTTTTTTCTCGTGCAGAAATTATGCAAATTAGATGAACTTTGATTTATTCAGTGCTACTTATACACAGTAAGTGCACATGTCAATACGACTCGTGCTAGAGGCTGTATTTATGAACCGATCTTCACAAAACTTCTTGGGTACCTTTGTTATCACCTTGGGACGAGAACGAGTGTTTTTGGGTGGGGTCCGAAATTCAAGATGGCTGCTAGCGGCCATTTTGTACCAAAATTAGGTACAATCTGTTTTTTGTACAGAACTTCTATATGAAGGTTCTGATTTGAATAAATTTTTGAATGAATGTTTAATAACATGGAACACATCACATATAATATGGGGGTTTTTCTCGTGCAGAAATTATGAAAATTAGATGAACTTTGATTTATTCAGTTCTACTTACACACGGTAAGTGCCCATGTCAATACGGCTCGGGCTAGAGGCTGTATTCATGAACCGATCTTCACAAAACTTTACCTTCGTTATCACCTTGGGACAGGAATGAGTGTTTTTGGGGTGCCTTTGTTATCACTGTGCTGTGAGAACAAATATTTTTGGGTTCAGTCAGACCCACTCTGGGACTCAAAAAGGGAGATAATTAAAAATCTTTTCCAAAAGCTCCAGACAAAATAATGTTTCTTGAATTCAGCATCCCTAGGATGTGTATTCAAATGTCTTGAATCCAAGTTCCTGTGTTAATATTTGTTGTTGTTTGGGGAGGTCCTCTACTAACGATCCTCATTTTGTTCCCATGGGTTGAAAAACATGGCCACCAGAGGCATTCTTTGATTCTAGTTGGTGGATTTTCAAAAATCTTCTCTGAAACTGCGTGGTCAAATCTTTCGATACTTCACATAAATGATGACTGGGACCCCCTCTACCAACAATCCTCATTTAATGTTGATCGGGTTGTAAACATGGCCTCAATTGCAGCTTATAGATACAATAGAAACCCTAGGGGAAATCACATATTCATCTTCTTCTCTGGAACTATTAAGCCGAGTTGAACCAAACCTGGCAGGGATAGTCTATGGGAGGTCTTCTACAAATGCTCCTCATTTTTGTTACCGTGCATCGAAAAACATGGCTGCCAGAAGCATTTATGCCATGGCCAGTCGTCCGTCCATCTGTCCGTCAACAATTCAATACGGCTCAGGCTAGAGGCCGTATTTAAGAACCGATCTTTACGAAACTTCTTGGGTACCTTTGTTATGACCGTGGGACGAGAACGAGTGTTTTTGGGTCCGATCCGAAATTCAAGTTTGCCGCTGGCGGCCATTTTGTACAGACTTAGGTGAAATCAGATTTTTGCACAGAACTTCCATATGAAAGCGCTGATTTGAATAATTTTTTGTATGAATGTTTAGTACCATGGGATACATCACATATAATACAGGTTTTTTTCTCGTACGTAAATTATGCAAATTAGACTAACTTTGATGTATTTAGTGTTACTTTCAGCACTGTAAGTGCAAATGCCAATATGGCTCGGGCTAGAGGCCGTATTTATAAACCGATCTTTACGAAACTTCTTGGGGACCTTTGGTATCACCATGGGACGAAAACAAGTGTTTTTGGTTGCGGTCCAAAATTCAAGATGGCCGATGGCAGCCATTTTGTACAAAATTAGGTGAAATCAGATTTTTGCACAGAACTTCCATATGAAAGCGCTGATTTGAAAAAATTTTTGTGTGAATGTTTAGTACCATGGGACACATCACATATAATACAGGTTTTTTTCTCGTGCAGAAATTATGCAAATTAGATGAATTTTGACTTATTCAGTTCTACTTTTACACAGTAAGAACACATGTCAATACGGCTCGGGCTATGGGCTGTATTTATCAACCGATCTTCACGAAACTTCTTGTACAGAACCTGTAAAGAAGATTTTCTATGTCAGTAATGTTTGCTGTAAATTTATTGGTTGCCTTCATTATCACTGTGGTATGAGAACAATATTTTTGGGTTAAGTCAGACCCACTCAGGGACTCAAAAAAGGAGATAATTAAAAATCGTCTCCAAAAACACCAGACAAAAATAATGTTTCTTGAATTCAGCATTCCCAGTATGTATATATTCAAATGTGTTGAAGCCAAGTTCCTGTGTTAATATTTGGTGTTGTTTGGGAAGGGTAAACATTATTAGCACAACCCGATTTTCAATTTCCAATGAGAAAAAATAAAACCTCCTCACACCTGGGAACCCTATGACCAAAAAGATAAAAAATTCAAATACCTATATTTTAAGAATGACTGAACAAATATTTATTAATTAATATGAATCAGCCTTAGAAGGGTTTGAATCAAACAGGCCAAAACAGTTGCAAACATTTGGCTTATGGTGCACCAAACAAGGATCCCCATTGTAACATTAACCCCATGGAGATTTCTTTTCTAGTTTAGCATCTAACTGTCAACCACATTTACAATACTTTAACTCTACATTTGTTACAGGCTAGGGTCAGTATTTATATGCAGACCTATACAATACTTTACATGTACCTTTGTTATTAGGTCATTACCTAGATGTGTGTCATTGGTGTGTCACATACTATACATGTACATGTCTTACACAAGTTGAGCTACAGTGCCATTGGCACTTTCATTATTTAAATTATTAAATGTGTAAAATGTCCAGCAATGTTAGTCCCATAAGAACAAGCAGCTGTATATAGTAAGTATGTCTGTAGACATTTTAAGCCTTTATTCCTGACTTAAAAGTGATAAATATTGGGTCTGTTTTTAAGTTTTCTAACTCCGTTGCAATTGAAAGAGTACCGATGCTGATCACGTGATAATCATGTGACACCAGTTTGTTTGAGAACAGACGATAATATTATCTGCCAGAATTGAAAACTTTAAAAATGTCTCAATCAAGCGAATTGAATGAAGACCAATTGGCTGTTTGTAGCTGCCATGTAAGGAACAGGGTCAAAACTTTCTCAGAATTGCAGTGGTAATAATAGTAATAACATGACTTTGTTGGGCCTTGTGGTTTATTAACGGCTCAACAGGTGTGAATAACAGCCCTTCAGCATATTAACGGCCCTCGACTTCATCTCAGCCTTTTATAAGCTGTCAGTCTGTTGTTCTCACCTGTTGGGCCATTAATAAACCACAATGCCCTCCAAAGTCATATCATTGTTATATTAGCATCTGAATACAAGAAAAAGAATCTGACATGGTCTGCAGAGTTTTAAATAATTACATGACTTCATTCCACTGCAGTTTTAAGTAGCAACAGATGCTGATTGTGACCTTAAATCCTTCTCTAAACACCTTTTTCTCTCAGATGAGTGTATCAAGCCTGATGGGGCCCTCTTGTTTCTTTCTCCTTCTTGTAATTTCCTTGTAGACAACTTGATCTAAGTTAGCGTGTTAGACTCCTTTGAGCCTCTTGTTTTGTTTTTATCACCTGTTTTTAGCTCACCTGAGCAAAGCTCAGTAAGAACTTTACTTATTACTTTCTATCCATCGTCCGTCGTCCGTCCGGCATTAACTTTATTTTATCGGCTTTTCCTCAGAAACTACTGGACCAAATGGAACCAAATCTGGTGTGTATGTTCCTTATCATATGTCAGTTTAAGTTTGCTCAAATAAGTTGCCTTGCCCACAGGGGGCACCATAAGGAGCATGACTCTGATAGCACCCATAAATTGTTTTCCAAAATTAAAAAAATCTTCTCCAGAATCATCAGTTAGAATCTTTTGATATTTGGTAAACAACATCTCAAGGGGAGTCAAATTCAAGTATGTTCAAATCAAGTCTTTTAGTTAATATTTGGGCTCCCTATGAATTTTAACTTCATGCAATATGAGGAAATTTCTTTAAAAATCTTCTCCAGATTCACCAGTCAGAATCCTTTCATTTTTGGCATACAACATCTCTAGGTGGGTCAGATTCAAGTTTGTTCAAATCAGGTCCCTGGATTCATATTTGGCCTGCCAATGAGAGCCTGAATTTTAACTTACTGCAATATGAGGCAATTTATTTAAATAAAAATCTTTGTCTTTAGTTTCACCAGTCAGAATGCTTTCATATTTGGTATATAACATCTCGAAGTGGGTCAGATTGAAGTTTGTTAAAATTGAGTTAGTATGTTGGGGAGTCTTGACAGTTGCTCGCCATAACTCGGTTCTCTCTGGGTACTCTGGCTTCCTCCACCCGTAATACTGTCAGACACAAGGTGACGCTCGCTGTTGAAAGTGTTGTTAAACCTCAATAAATAAATAAATCAATTAGAATCATTTGATATTTGGTATACAATATCTTGGGGGGGGGGGGGGGGAGGTTCAGATTCAGGTTTGTTGAAATAGGGTCCTGAGTTAGTATTTTGGTTCTCTATTGGAGCCCAAAGTTTAACTTAGTGCAATATAAGGAAACTTCTTAAAAATCTTCTCCAGATTCACCAGTCAGAATCCTTTTATTTTTATATTTGGTACACCACATCTTGGAAGGGGTGGGGGCAGTTTCAGGTTTGATTAAATCAAGTCCCTTGGTTTATTTTTGGGCTTTCTATGAGAGCCTGAATTTTAACTTAGTGCCATATGAGGATATTTCTTTAAAAATCTTCTTCCTCAGATCCATCAGTCAGAATCTTTTCATATTTTTATACAACATCTCTTTGGGGATCAGACTCAAGTTTGTTCAAATCTAGTCCTTGGGTTTATATTTTGGCTCCGTATGGGAGCCTGAATTTTAACTTAGTGCAATATAAGGAAATTTCTTTAAAAATCTTCTTCCTCAGATCCACCAGTCAGAATCTTTTCATCTTCGTTATACAACACCTTTATGGTGGTCAGATTCAAGTTTGTTCAAATCTGGTCTCAGGGTTAATATTTGTGCTCTCTATGGGAGGGGGAGTGATGACTTAACAACATTTGGAAGTTTTGCAGTGCTTGTCTACAGCTGATAGAATTGGAAGCAGGCATGAAGACCGATGATAATAATCATCTGGCATGGGCACTAGAGTTATGAATAATTTCATGACTTCATTCCTCTGTAATGTTGATGAACCATGACTAACTGAATGTGATCCAAAACACTTCTTTGAACCACTTTATCAGGTGAGCGATTAAGGTCACTTGGGGCCTCTTGTCTTGTTATCTTACCTACGTTACATATAAAAGTTTTATTAGAGGTTTACCTATGGAATGTGTAACATCCAGGAATCCGGATCACAATGGATGGGAAAGGAGTTGAAAGCAATAGAAATCTGAAAAAAACTAATGGCTATCGGTTGATATTTTAATCCATTTATTACCTGTAATGGATCAAAGGTGCCACTCGATAACTATCATTTTATGCCTGTTGTATGATTTCATTCACATGCTTATGTTTCCTTCCCTTCATATTTTTCACCTGTTTCATCGTTAATTTACCTGTGTTACCTGAAAACACTTGATGAAAAGTTAAACAAAAAGTCGGATCTTATAGAGTAGATACACACCTCTCTAAAAATTTCTGAAAAAAACCTACCACTCTGTCAGGTAAATGCATAATAAGTTAGGTAACTATGACATTAAACTTACAGCAAATGCTCAAGATTTGATTGGGTTTTTAATTTTAACGATTCGATTTGATTCGATTAAAAACCAACTCAGTTATTTGAAAAATTTTGAACCACGTACAGGTTTGAAAAATGTTTGATCTGACCAGTTATGACCACTTTGCATTGATTGTCACTTCCAACCACTAACATGTCATCACAAATTGTCAATTTCAGTGTTGTAGGGAAAAGTGTTCATAGAAGGATTTGGTGCCATGCATGTTCTTCCCTACAACCCTTAAAATGACACATCATGATGTTACCTTCACCACAGAAGGATCTCAAGAGGCCAAAAAAGTTTCAACCCCAAACCATCCAATTTCTGAATGTATGGAAAACAATTTGTAACTTTCTCTAGACTAACACTTCAAATGAATCAATACCACAATGATTTTCAGGTTAGGTGTTCTAACATTTTCTCATTGTCAACTTCTTGCGGTTGCGCGGTGGATCACTAGGTGGAGATGCAGGCTGCAAGCCGAGAGGTCCTCAGTTTTAATCCCACCTGTGGCAACCATGTTGTGTCCTTGGACAAGACATTGCCCACGTGGGGGCACGTTGACATTGTGTAACAAGGTGTACTGCACATTGATGGTGCACTTGCCTTCAACCAGTGCTAACCTGCTTGTGTGGAGTTAGTATGTTGGGGAGGCTAACAGTTGCCCATCATTGCTCAGTGGTTCTCTCCGTGTACTCTGGCTTCCCCCACCCATAAAAATGTCCGACATGGGGTGACCCTGGCTGTCAAAAGTGTTGTTAAACCCCAAGAAATAAATAACGGTCAACTTTCTGTTGATGACAACACATCCTGCAGTTTTCAGAGGAACAAGATTAATCACAAATTTAGTTGGGAAAAGTTCTAAAAAATGTCTTTTGACACATAAATAGTGGAGATCATGTTGCATCTAGTTTTCACGCAATATATTGATTTTCCTTCAACCACTGGTGATATCTGGTCAATATGCCTTTGAATATAGTCCTGATGCTACGATACTTATGAGGATCATACTTAACTTTGTTAGGTTGAAAAATCATTGTGGTTGTGATCTGTTCAAAGCAATAGTGTACCAGATACTGTGAGTTGTTTGAATTTTAATTGGTCAGAACCACTTCCTCTATGACCCTAATATTAATGGAAGTGGTCCATGTCAAAATACCTACACTGAATACCATTGGATGCCACATACATAAATTGCTCAATTTAATTTGGGGTACAGTTCAGTTTCAAACCTTTTGCCTGATTCGATTTCATGTCTGATTCACACAGATCATGATTTGCCAGGCCCTAATTAAACTTAAGCCACTGTGTCATTGATACTTTCATTTGTTTTTTGAAATCATACAGTCTTCAAAGGGCATACCCTTTGGGGAGACTTCTAAATTATCCCATTTTCCATATCAGGGAGGAGGATTTGGCTAAGCACATGGTGTTGGTGTTGTAGGCATAGAAAGAAACAAAGTTTACTGGGAAAATTTAATTTTTATTTTCTACTAATTCCACAGTTCTATCGGCTTATTATTCTCAACATAAATAAAATAAGAAGTTAAGTCCAGCAGTTGCCTATTTTGTTTTACAAAGCCATGTGGAGAAAACAGGCTATCCAAATTGGCGGTCCCATGTGAACAAATTTGATTTGTCAATTTGTCTCACTTGTTATTGATCAACATTTAAAAATGTATTAATCGAAAGGTGGCAGTTTATGGCCATTTTCTGGGACCCACTAATCGTATATGCTGATCGACGTGACAAATTGAAAAATTTCATTTCCAAAAACTGGAGTCTTTTTTTTAACTTTGCACATTGAATTTTTACATGTGGCCATTGATATATCTTTGAAGACTTAATGGTAGACAATTCTAGTTAACATGACTTCAAATAGAAATAGAATTCAAGTTGAGAGTTCCTTTCAAGAGGAATAAATGGATTTTTCTCCTTTTGCCCTTTTCACACAAACACAATACATTTACATAGAGTGGTTTGCAAATCTGTTGTGTATCTTTCTCTTATGCTTGAATATATTTTGTTCCTTGAGACAAAAATGAATGTGAAACAGAATTTCATTTCTGATCAAGAACTGCATTGTCCCCAGGTCATTTCCTTTTTTGAAAATACATGTAACACATTCTATTCTCATAATAACTGACATGCTTTGTACTTTCTTCTGGTACAACATTAAAATATTGTAAAGCTTTATAGCAAAAAATAATTTTATTCCAAATCGTTTTATGGGTCACAGCTAGACATTCACTTATCCAGTTTCCTGCACACTGCTGTATACTTTTTTGATTTTAATATATGACTATTTGGATCATTTTGAAAAGGACTTTTGTGTCCTTTCTTCAGGAAATTCTCTCCCTAACATGTTTCAGCCACTTGATCAAGTTCCTGTTGTTTTTTGCATGAAGATAAAACTTTTTTCTTGACTGCATTAGGAATTGTGTTTATAAAGGAAAAAAGGACATTTTTTATATGCTTAATGTATATTTAATTCTTTGCATGTATGTTGAATTGAATAGTTTTGTTTGTTTTCATCCTTGTGAATATTTTGTGAATCACAGGTGCTGGTGGAACACAGAGGTTAACACATGCTATTGGCAAATCAAGAGCGATGGAGATGATCCTGACTGGTGACAGAATATCTGCACAGCAAGCAGAAATATTTGGCAAGTTCTCCAGTATAAAATTATAAAATATTTTGATTCAGAAGGACTTAGATTCACATAAGGGAATATGTGATAGTTTTGAGAAAAGTGTTACAAATCACTGAATCAGTGGCTGTGTTCCGCTGAATTTACATGTTTGAGGTTAAAAATTTTGACAACAATCCGAGAATAGATTCATGCAAAGATTCACCCAACAAAACCAGTGAGAATCCATGTAGATTTTTGCTGCACCTCTGCTAGGATTCACATGAAAAGAATTGAGGCAGGTTAACCCTTTACCTAACATAGTGACATCAAATTAACCAATACAATGGCTAACATGACCCTACAATGTCCTGACACATTGTCAATAACTTGTACAAATAAGGCTGTCATTGGAACTGGTTCCAATTTTAAAAAAATTATGTAATTCAGTTTATGTTTTAAAAATTAAAAAGCTGTGATGGGTAGAGGGTTAACGTGTTATCAGTATAGAATAGAGGTGTCATGATTATTAATTTCAACAATCGATAATTGGTAATAATCATCGGTTATCAGTTAATTAATTGGACCTTTTCTTGCTGGTGTAAACATTTCTTTAATTCTGCTCAGTATAGACCTCTAGTTTGGTACAGTGGTACTGACCAGAATCTTTAATGTTTGCTACCGACCTGTGTATAAGGTGAGCATTTATGCTCCTGACATAAAGTACACAAAGTTGGTGCCACTTTTCAGTAAGAAGAGTAAGAAATTACAACTTTTTAGTTTTTCCCAGAGAATTACAGAGAACGAAGTTGAAGAGGGAATGAGGGTTGCGGTTTTGTTGAAGTGGGAATGAGGGTTGCAGTTCTGTTGCGGTTATTTAAGGCCCTGCGAGTCAGATGTTTTAGTTTCAGTTGAATCTCGATTCGATTCTAGTTTAAAACTTGCAAGTCGAGTCATTTTTTCGAGTCGATTCTTATAAAACTGACGGCCCAGTTTCTTCTCAACAGAGAGGGATTTAACTATTTAGAATCCTGTTATGACTTATGTATTATACCAACTTTTCTAAGGCAGTGATGAGGCATCAGTAAATCGTGTTGGTATCATTTAACAGTGATATGAATACGGTTTTGTAACATATTTTCCTATTTCTTTTGTGGCCAAACTGGATTATTGCATCGTTTAAAGAAAGAACTCACAATGAAAACTCTGTCATTTTTATCGGGACCGAATCGACTTGAGGAAAAGGACATCCACAAATCGGAGACAGGTGGAGTGGATTTTGCATTCCGACTCGAGATTCGACTCGAAAATTGAGTAATCGCAAGGCCCTATGGTTAGTAGTGTTTGAATAAGGCGATAATTCATTTTCTTATTTTTAGCTTAACTTGACAAAGTCAAGATAAGCTATTGCCATCACGTATGTAGAAGTCAGGTAGTCTGTGAACATTTTCCTTTAGCACAGACTACACCCCGTTATTCTTGTCCCATCATCACAAAATGTCATATGCAGGTTTGAGGTCATGTCTAGATGAGAATGTCCCCTTTTGGTCATGATAGCTGCCCATGCCCAAAACCTGAAAACCTATAGCACAGTCTACAGGATGTGTTTATGGAGGGATTTCATTGGTAGGATTACTCTGTATAATGTCTAGATGAGAACGTCCCCTTTTGGTCATGATCTGTCAACTGTGACAGCTGCCCAAGCCCGAAAAACGAAAACTTTTAGCACAGTCTACAGGTCATATTTAATATGGAGGGATTTCATTGTAACTTGGTAGGATGACTCCGTATGATGTCTAGATGAGAACTTCCCTATTTGGTCACGATCTGTCAACCATGATAGCTGCTCGAGCCCAAAACCCGAAAACCTTTAGCACAGTCTACAGGTTGTATTTATGGAGGGATTTTATTGTAACTTGGTACGATGACTCAGTATAATGTCTAGATGCGAACTTCCCCTTTTGGTCGCAATCTGTCAGCTGTGATGGCTGCCCGAGCCTGAAACCCGAAAACCTTTAGCACAGACTACAGGTCATATTTATGAAGGGATTTCATTGTAACTTGGTAGGATGACTGAGTATAATGTCTAGATGAGAACGTCCTATTTTGGCCGTGATCGGTCAACCATGATGGTCGCACAGGCCTGTGACCTAGATTTGTTTAGCACAGTCTACAATTCATATTTATGAAGTGATTTCATTGTAAATTGGAAGGATAACTCAATATGATGTCTAGATGAGACTTTCCTATTTTGTTCATGATTCGTCAGCCATTACTGCCACCTGGTCACATGACCTGGATTCATTTAGTTCTGTCTACAGGTTCTTTTTATAAAGGGATTTAATTGTAACTTGGATGACCTTAAACACCAATAAAAAATAATAATAATAATAATAATAATAATAATAAATGTAACTTGGTAGGATAACTTGGTATAATATCTGGATGAGACTCTCCTATTTTGGTCATGATCGGTCAGCCGTGAATGCCAAGCAGTCATGTGACCAAGATTCCTTTAGTAAACTCTATAAGGGATTTCATTATAACTTGATAGGATGACTCGTTTTGGAATAATTTTACTGTAACTTGGTAATTTTGGTTGACATGCATTAACTGTGAGGACCACATTAACCCTCCCCTCAATTCTTTAGTACAGTCTACACCTCATATTATTTCTATTGAAAACATAGCATGCAGGGAACAGAAATTAACATATTCTCGATTATCACAATTCTTATAGTATTTCTTAATCCTTTCATAAACATTGAACTCTATCCTTTTCATCAAACACAACACACAGTCAAGTTAAGCTACAGTTTCATTGATACTTTCATTTTCAAATGAACAGTTGAGACTTACATATTTAGAATCAATAAATCACTAAAATAACATTTGTGGAATTAAATGAGTTTTATTGTCTGTGTAACATTCAAAATAAACAAGGAAGTGAAAGAACAGCACAGTGATATGGCCAATATATTTATTCAAGTGTAATGTCAAAAATATCCATATCACTCCTTCATGACCTTTTGTCATGAATATTAAATATCCCACAAATCCAGCCAAGCCTGCTTATGAATATTAATATGTGTACTGTTGGTTGATGAAAACTGAAGCATTTTGTAACAATGCTGTTCTTATTATATTTTTATTCTATAAACCAATGGCCCAGACTTAGCTGGTGTTAACTCAAAATTATCTAGGGCCAAACACAAATTTTGCCCTCCAATCCCCAAAATTTGCATACAAAACTGAAAATTAGAAGTCCTATCTGGCCCTCCATACATTTACTCTCCGCTCATGTGCAGATGCCAGGAAGTTACCGGAACTGACGCCAACATCCATCTCTGTTTGGCCCTCACTCAGATAACAACAAACTGACTTCTGTGCTATTTAAATCTCAGTTTTAATGATGCCAGACACAAATCAATGGTTAATTTGGTGGATCCAAGGACACAACTGGATGAAGGAAAGAAGAAACTGTGGTTTGAAATGTTCAGGGCTTTAACTTTATTATATTTCTAAAAAATTATTTCATGTTTCCCAATTTCAGGAACATGGGCCTGATGTCATCATTATTACTAATGATTTTCCAAGGTTGTTAAGTATTCCTTCCCTATCCTTCCTTGAACTCCCAAGTTAAACTCCCAAGCTTTTTGGCTTGTTTTATTGAAATTTTTTTTATAAAATTTCTTGGGAGTTTAACGTATTATACAGAAGGTTTATTCTGTACATCCCCATGGTTACGTCCTCACCCTAGGGGTGTTTAGGCATTTTGGTCAGGCATCATACAGCCGATGTATCGTTTTTTATTCTGCTGAAGATCTTGCTTTACATCGGATAGTTTTAATTCTGTTACTGACTTCATGCCGTGTTGCCTGGGGTCTTGTTTCCGGTTTTTATGTGTACCCATACTATGTATGGTACACATAATGCTGGCATCCGGGGTGGCCATCTGTCGTTTGTCCATCCTTTGTCCGGCCATCTGTCCATCTGTCTGTCCGGCCGGCATCCGTCCATATCCATTTCTTTGTCATTCGATAACTTGAAAAATATTGCTTGGATTGTCAAGTTACTTTATATTTGTGTTCAGGTTACTGATGTGCCAAGCTGTATAGTTTTTGGTGTAAATCTGATAATTTGACCCTGAGATATTAACCCTTTATCCTTCAAATTGAAAATTGCTCCAATCCCTTTGGCATTCGATAACGTGAAAAATATTGCTTGGACTGTCTAGTTACTTTATATTTGTGTTCAGGTTACTGATTTGCCGAGCTGTATAGTTCTTGGTGTAAATCTGATGATTTGTTACCGAGATATTAACCCTTTATCCTTCAAATTGAAAATTCCTCCAATCACTTTGGCATTCGATAACTTGAAAAATATTGCTTGGATTGTCAAGTTACTTTATATTTGTGTTCAGGTTACTGATGTGCCGAGCTGTATTGTTTTTGGTGTAAATCTGTTATTTTGATCATGAGATATTAACCCTTTATCCTTCAAATTGAAAATTGCTCCAATCCCTTTGGCATTCGATAACTTGAAAAATATTGCTTGGATTGTCAAGTTACTTTATATTTGTGTTCAGGTTACTGATGTGCCGAGCTGTATAGTTTTTGGTGTAAATCTGATAATTTGATCTTGAGATATTAACCCTTTATCCTTCAAATTGAAAATTCCTCCAGTCCCTTTGGCATTCGATAACTCAAAAAATATCAATCCGATTGTCATGTTACTTTATACATGTATATTTATTCAGGTTACTTATGTGCTGTGCTGTATAGTTTTTTTATGTAAATCTGATAATTTGATCCGGAGATATTTACCCTTTATCCATCAAATTAGACACTCCTCCAAGCCATTTCTATATGTACCCATATCATGTATGGTGTACATAATGTCGGCATCCGTGGTGGCCCTCCGTCATACAGCTTTCTACTAGTTGCGCGTATGGGTACACATCTGACGATTTCATCGGCCTATTTTTATTCTGAAGTTGTTTACATTGACAGCTCTTTATTTGTATAGGTAGTTTCCTATTATTTTTAGGGAAACGATGGTTGTAAGTAACATAAAATATTCCGGTAGTGTGGCAATTATTTTTTGGGATAATATAATAATTTTGTCCACATTTAGGCTCTTTTGGGCTCAAATTTCCCTTTGGGAACTTGGGCTCTTATTTAAGAAAAAATTTTCAAAAATTTTTTTCGAAATATTTGCTTTTGGGTGTAATTATTTCTCGATTATATATTTTAATGTTATCTTATATTTAATGAAGACTTGGTGGTAGTACAATCAACCTATTTAAGCTTTTATGTAATAACATTTCTCAAATAGCAGGGCAAAAAGAGGAAACCTTTTCTCTGTTTACATGGTCGTTGCCTTGCTTGTAGTCGATGTACTCCCACTAATTCTTGCACAACATGTGTCAGATTTAGGCAACGTTTGAGACAGGTGTCATGGTTCGTTGTTTGAGGCGAGAGGACACTACCAGTCCTCTCGCAGCGAGAGGACACTGCTGGTCCTCTCGCCAAAAAGTCACTCTAGTTTTTAGCTCAACTTGACAAAGTCAAGCTGAGCTATTGCCATCACTTCTCGTCCGTCGGCGTACGTCCACAATTTCCTTTGGCGCACCTCACAGGTCGCATTTATGATCAGATTGCTTGAAACCTGGCATGCTTGTTTGGAGTGACCTCTAGATGGGAGCTATTGATTTTCTTCAATTTCCGTCAAATAATGTTGCCGTGGCCAACGTTCTTAGAACTTAGTTTAGTCAAACCTCAATATTTCCCTTTGGCACACCCTACAGAGCACATTTATGATCGGATTGTTTTGAAACCTGGCATGCTTGTTTGGGGTGACCTCTAGATGGGAGCTATTGATCTTCTTCCATTTCCGTCAAAAAATGTTGCCGCAGCCAACGTTCTTAGAACTTAGTTTAGTCAGACCTCAATATTTCCCTTTGGCACACCCTACAGGGCACATTTATGACCGGATTACTGTGAAACCTGGCATGCTTGTTTGGGGTGGCCTCTAGATGGGAGCTATCGATATTCTTCCATTTCCGTCAAAAAATGTTGCTGCAGCCAACGTTCTTAGAACTTAGTTTAGTCAGACCTCAATATTTCCCTTTGGCACACTTTACAGGGCACATTTATGATCGGATTGCTTTGAAATCTGACATACTTGTTTGGGGTGACCTCTAGATGGGAGCTATCGATTTTCTCCCATTTCCGTCCGTCAAAAAATGTTGCTGCTGGCAATGATCTTTGAACTTAGTTTAGTCAGGTATCAATATATTCCTTTGGCATGCCCTACAAGGCGCATTTATGATCAGATTGGTTGGAAACTTTGTATGCTTGTTTGGGGTTTCCTCTAGATGGGAGCTATCGATTTTCTTCGATTTCCGTCAAAAAATGTTGCCACTGGCAATGACCTTCGATGAACTTAGCATCAATATTTCCCTTTGACACACCCTGCAGGGCACATTTATGATTGGATCGCTTGCAAACTTGGTGTGCTTGTATGGGGTGACATCTATATGGGAGCTGTCGATATTTTTATACTGTACCAATGACCCAGACATAGCTGGTGCTAACTCTTAAAATATAGGGCCAAACACAAATTTTGCCCCCCAATCCCCAAAATTTGCATCTAAAACCAAAGAAAACATGTCCTGAATGGCCCTCCACACTTCACCTCTACTGCGCATGCGCAGTGTCAAGGACGTTCCGAAATTGGCGCCATTAATCATTCTTAGTTTGGCCCTTCATCAGTTAACATCTGACTGATCTTTGTGCTTGTAAATCTCAGTTCAAATGATGCCAGACACATAAATATTAGAGAAATGGTGATTCTAAGGAGGATATAGAAGGAGGAGAGGAAAAATGTGTGACAGAAAATTATCAGGGCTGTAACTTAAAATTTTTTAATGAAATTATGTTAAGTTACCTATTTTCGAGGCAACAGCCATTTTGTTGTCATTCTTTACTTGTTATCAAGTTACACTGTTTGTTCAGTGTTTTCCTCTCTCCCTTTCCTTTAAGTCCCCTCTTGCTATTCTCCCATGCTTTTGGCATATTTTCTGTAATTTTATTACTAAAATTTCTTGGGAGGTTTAGCTGAATAACAGAATGAATTCTGTTCTTTTCCCCATGTTTACATCTTCATCTACGGGTGGTTAGGCGTAGTGTTCTGCATCTACCATCTGATGTTCTACAGTTTCTTCCCTGGAAGTCTCTGTTTTGCATCAGATAGTGTATTATTGGTAACTGATTTCGGGCCAGGGTGCCTGGAGTCTTATTCTAGTGTTTTTACACTTATTGTTTACATTTACAACAGCCCTCTGTGTGAGGGGGGATTTCTTGAAAATAATATCTTGATTAATTTAATCATAACTAGATACATGATTATTGTTCGTAAGTGTTGCATAAATTGTTTAAAATATTTAAAAAATTTTTGTCCACACTTAGGCTTGGGATCCATTGGGGCTCAATGTTACTTTTCAGAAACTTGGGCTGTTCTGAAAAAATATTTTTTCAAAATTTTTTGATTTCAATTATTTTTTCTATGTTAATGGATCATATTATTATGTATTTTGATTGTCAGGGGTTGGTGCGAGTACTAGGACATTATTTTCTTTTCACATTGAAAGGATTTTGGTCAATTGTAATAAGAGGAAATCTTCCTCTGACTTTTATAATCATTGTATATGTAGTCAGTGTACTCGCACTAACTCCTGTTCTGTATGTGATAATTTCGATGACAACATGGGAAGCGTATGTCACGGTATGTTAGTGGGGAATTGGACATTCCGGTCCTTTCCCCGCAGGGTCACTCTACTTTATCAATTTCTATTTCAGACGATCAAGATTAGGGTGATGTATCCGTGATGTCTTCCAAAAGTGTGCCTCCATCGTCACAATTAATGAAGAGCTAGCGGAAAAGTGCTCATGTAAATACGCCAATTGCCTAAGAGGACCCTAGTAGGTTCGACGGCCTTTGACGTCCGCTAGCTCGCCCGGTGTAGCATCCATTCATCGAATGGTTCGGCAGCCGGGTTCGTCCGTTGTGGTCTAGAAGGAGTTTTGGGGTGATGCGAGCACTATAAATCAACCAAATGCACACCCAGGGACGGCAGATTAGAGGGAGAACGGAGGAAGCCTTTTAGTCCGGTTCCTAGCTCGTCCAGGTCCATCCGGACGGCGAGCGAGAGAGGCCCCTCTCTCGTACAACAACATCTGGCCCCAGATGTTGTGGTACAAAATGTTTCGCATTCAGACCATACGTCCGCCGCTCGGGACGCTCCGACATATAGTCAGTCCGGAGAGAGGCTTCCTCATTCTCATAGTAGCGCACACGACCGCTCTTGGCTACGTGACCTCGGATATCCAGTCAGCTTCGCCAATCAGAGAATCATCGGCGACCAGGTCACACCATCCGGTAGCCAGGAACACGAGGCCTGCAGACTCCGGACGTTCGCATAAGAAAGTGTGCGGGAGTCAACGTACACGGAGCTTCCAGCGGCAATGCATCGTAAGACCGCTACTGCACAGGCCTCGGTGACGGACGTGCTATCCCAAATAGCACTGCTTTGCAGCATCCCAGCAACGACTGAATCTGTTGCATCATGTATTATCCGACGATGCTGGGTTGGGACGCTCCGCGCAAGCAGGTACGGACGTCCGAAAATTTCATCCGGTCCGACGGGATGCCGAAAGGGATTCGGAGGATTTCGAGCTTTCCCTTTCGGAACAACATATGCTGTTGTGTATGTCATCTGACTTTATCTTCTACAGGTTCTTTCGTCGGACCAGAATGCTGCGATGCCGGATAAGAAACTGATAGCGTCGGTGGACTTAGAAATTTTTGGTTCGGTTCAGGGACATCGTCCCTCAGTTCCGACATAGTCCAATAATGTCACACAATCTTTCGAATTATTGAATGACGCTATATATATTATTATATGCTTGCTATTACCAAGCATTTCTGGTTTCTTGTTCGCAAAGTTACGGAGATGTCTTTCAAAGTGTGCCTCTGTTGTCATAGTTAATGAAGAGCTAGCGGCAATAAGTGCTCATGGAATATGTCTATCGCCTAAGAGGTCCCTTGTAGGATCGACAGAGTGACATTCGCTAGCTCACCCGGTGTAGCGTCCATTCATCGAATGGTTCGGCAGCCGGGTTCGTCCGTTGCGGTCTAGGAAGGAGATTTGGGTGATGCGAGCACTATAATAACTTTAGTTCTCACCCAGTGACGACAGATTGAGGACAGATCGGAGGAAGCCTGTTAGTCCAGTTCCAGGCTCGTCCAAGTCCGTCCGGGCTGTGAGCGAGAGAGGTCCCTCTCTCGTACAACAACATAGGGGACCGCATGTTGTGGTTCAGATATTTCGCATTCGGAGCATATGTCCGTGGCTCGGGACACTCCGTTATATTGACAGTCCGAGAGACTGTCGATAATGCTTCCTCATCCTCACAGCAGCGCACACGACCGCACATTGGCTACGTGACCTCGAGTATCCGACCAGTTTCGTCATTCAGTGATTCCACGGCGAACAGGGCACGCCATCCGGTAGCCAAGGGACACGAGGCCTATACACTCCGTTCGCTCGCATAATAGAAGTATGCACGGGGTAACGATCACAGAGCTTCCAGCGGCAATGCATCGTAAGACCGCTTCTCCACAGGCCTCAGTGACGGACGTGCTATCCAAGTTAGCACAGTTTATCGCAGCATCCCAGCAATCGACAGATTCTCGGTCGGATCAGGAATTATCCGACGGCGCTGGGTCGGTGCGCTCCGCTGTTGCATCAGGTTCGGACGACCGAATGCTTTATAGGGTCCGACAGGATGGCGAAAGGGATTCGGACGATTTCGAGCTTTCCCTTTCGGAACAATGGAAGCTGCCATACATTTCTTCCGGCATTATCTTCCAGAGGTTGTTCCTTCGGACTACATTGCTGCAATATTGGATAAGAGACTTACAGCGTCATTGGACACGGAATTTTGGATCGGTTCAGGGACATTGTCCCTGACTTACCGACACAGTCCAATAATGTCATTAGAACATTTGTATTATTTATCGACGCTATATATATATAAGCCTGCTACCAAGCATGATAGTTTAGTTTCTTGTCCGCAATGCTCTATTCTGCCTTTTATCATTCCTAGGAATAATTTATTTTGGCAGAACAGGGCATACCGAGAGTTCATATGCGTCTAGACGGCGGGGTTAAAGACTGGAATTTATCTTTTTCGCCGTCTATGTCTTTTCCAACCACTATGTTGGAAACGACAATGATGTCTAATAGACTTAACTTAGACGCTTTATCATACGTAGTCCACCTTACTGAGGCGTTATCATTACGTCTTCAAGAGAAAGAATTCCGGGATATGATCCTCAATGTGATTTCTTTCAAGGGCAGTAGTTTTTCCACGTATAACTCCGCCCTTCAGTGGCAACCTGGAGTTGGTTAGACGTGACACAGCCCTAGCTACATCCACGCGCGTGGATAGTAAGGTGAAGAACTCTCTCAGAGTCGCTTCGGTCTCGGAGAAGCTTCTCTTCGACGGCAACTTTTCAGCAATCCATGAATTGCTCGATATACACGTTCTCTTGTCTATCAAGTGTAGCAAGAGATTCAGACTGGGGCAAACATTCGGTGGTTGACTCAGAGAGTGCCACTGCAGTTGCCGGATCCGAGTTTTATAATTATGACGGTTGCCAGTCAAACGGGTTGGGGTACAATATTGATCCCAACGGATTCGAAGTGCCAGGGTCTTTGGGTTCTGCAGTCTCTAGGCAAGCACTTATCTTCCACGGAATAATGTTATTTAGGCTTGCTTTATGTCATTGGATGAACATTATTCAGAAACGCATGTCCAAATCCTGTCCGATAATACGACAGTGGTTGCGTATCTCCGGAACCAGGGAGGCACTCATTCGATTCCGTTATTCAATTTAACGGAAAGAATCCTTCCGTTTGTTATAGTACACCAAGTTCTGCTTCGGTCCGTCATATTCCGGGTCGTCTGATTCTATTAGCGGACTCCCTTTCACGTATGGGTCGCTTGTTGCTGTCAGAATGGACTCTCAACAAACAAGTATTCAATCAGATTTGCTATCAATGGGAGCGCCCAATGATAATTTTTTTACGACACAACTTGCTAATCAATTGCAGACATATGTGTTTGCATGTCCGGATCTCTGAGCTTATGTTGTTAACGCTCTATTGATCTAATAGGGCGGAATGATAGGATATGCGTATCCTCCTGCGCTGTTGTTTCAGCAAGTATTGCTAAGATAAACAACCACAATACATTTCTGTTGATAGCATCTCTGTCTTCACAGAGACCGTGGGTAAATTTACTCAGATGTCTACTGTGGGACTCAACGCGAAAACTTCCTCTATGAGAGGATCTTCTTTCGATGGGGAAAATCGTGTCATCTTCATCACAACCCGCAAGGTCTCAACCTTCTCGTATTCCGTTGTGTGGTCCTTATTGCATTGTAAGCATTGTACTGGACGAGCTTTGGACGCGATTTTTTACTGTAGGAAAACCTCTTCTTCGCTATACTATGCGGCCAAAGTGGAGGCTCTTCCGTCGTTGGTGTAGGGATCACTATGTTGATATTGTTGATCCCTCCATACTAGTCATTGCAACTTTCTAGTATACTTGTTTGACAAGATCTACTGCAGCCTGTTACAATTAAGGTTATAGGTCTATGTTATCTCATACCTATGCACTCTATGATAGTTTACAATTGAGTCTTATGTCTCTTTATCTAAGTCAGTTAGTAACTTTTCGATAAATAGACTTAGAATCATTAGATTAAATTTCTATATGGAATTTAACTTCGGTTCTTTTTTAGCTAAGTTATCATTTGAGCCTCCAGAAACAGTAGTTTTCAAATTCTGACCTTTTAGACAGTAATTCTGTTGGCTTCTCTTTTACTGAAGAGTCAGTGAGCTTCATGCACTATCGGTGGATGATTCTCACTTTCGTAGTTTCGGAATCACTACTTCCTTTACTATTTAGGTTGGATTTTTGGTTAAGAGTCAGGCTCCTAATAAATATCCGGAACCTATTGTTATTAAGGTCCTTCCGTCTTCGTACGGGCATAGGCCTTTACTCTGTCCGGTTAGAGTTTACGTATTTATAAACAGATATCTGTTTATTACTACGGACGTAAGCTTCTTCTGTCTTTGATGCCTAATAGAAGGACGTTATGCTCCATTCTATTGCTAATGGATTCAATTAACTATCGGTACTGCTTATGGTATATCATTGACTCAGCAGTTGTGCTTGAGATTTCGGCTCATGAAGTAAGAGTTTTTTCTACATCTTGGGCTTACATTAATAGTGTCGCTATTATAGATTTTTGAAGGCTGCTCATTGCGCTCAGCCATCCACATTCATGAATTTTTATCTCAGAAATATCGAGTCCATTTCTGGAGGCCTCTATTGTTAGGTCTATTATCTACTGCTCAGAATGTCATTCACTTAACAGTTGCTACTATAGCTAGGTAGGCTTTCTGTTTCGGCAGTGACTCCGTTCTGCTGCCCTCTTCGCTCTGGGCTATTTGACCCAGGGCAAGAAAAAGGGGGGGGGGGGGTGTTCCCTTGGGTCGCCTGTTTTACTATGAAAACAAGGGGATACCTCCTCCGTAGTTAGTAATTCTGAGCTGTTACTGGGATGGCTTTTTAGTGAGAAGTTTATGTTTTAAAAATTCATTCAGGTCTTAGTTTTTAAAGTATAGCTTTTGAATATACGGACGTTATTATACATTCCTCAGACACTTTTAGGAGTATAAAGAGTCTCTATTCTCTAGACTTTCTTTATTTATTGGCTTACTTTAAAAATTATTAGTATAAGGATTATACTAGATATTTTAGAGTACATGGATGTATGATGCTCAATTTTGGAAGGTGTTGTATCTTTCTAATTTATCATAAATAAGAAAGATACATGTAAGGCCTAATACTTCTTTTTCCCTAGAGGGGATGACTCTATTTTATATTATTGAGCGTATTCCAACTTGCTCTATGTCCTAGGCCCTCCAGCCTTTTTACTATTCAGCTATGTCTGGGTCATTGGTACAGTATAAAAATGTTAAAAAATTTATAGTAATTTATATATTTTTTATACTTACCAGTGACCCAGACGGGGATGGCCCTCCCAGGAGTTGGGAACTCTTACCTCCCTGCTGAGTACATAGCGCTTACCAGGCACTGGTTATAAGAATGATTAATGGCGCCAATTTCGGAACGTCCTTGACACTGCGCATGCGCAGTAGAGGTGAAGTGTGGAGGGCCATTCAGGACATGTTTTCTTTTGTTTTAGATGCAAATTTTGGGGATTGGGGGGCAAAATTTGTGTTTGGCCCTATATTTTGATGCAAATTTTGGGGATTGGGGGGCAAAATTTGTGTTTGGCCCTATATTTTAAGAGTTAGCACCAGCTATGTCTGGGTCATTGGTAAGTATAAAAAATATATAAATTACTATAAATTTTTTAACTTTCTTCCATTTCTGTCAAAAAATGTTGCCGCTGACCTTTGAACTTAGTTTAGTCAGGCCTCAATATTTCCCTTTAACACACCCTTCAGGGCACATTAATGATCGGATCACTTTGAAACTTGGTATGTGTGTTCGGGGTGACCTCTAGATGTGAGCTATTGCTTTTTTTCATTTCCATAAATTATTGTCGTTATCACCAGCCTTTGAACTTACGGCATTTGTGCATCAACTTATCCCTTTGAACTCTCAGCAGGGTATATTTATGAATTTCCATAAAAAAAAACCCAAAAACCATTGCCACAAGCAATGACCTTCTACTTAGTGCATTTGTGCATTAACATCTTCCTTTGGCATGCCTCAGAGGGCACATTCATTATCAGGTTGTTTTGAAATTCTGTATGCTTATGCAGGGTGACAAAGATAGGAGCTATTGATTTTCTTTTCATTTCCATCAAAAATTGTTGCTGTTAGCAACAATCTTTGAATTTATTGCATTTATGCATCAACTTTCTTTGACATAGCCTTCAGGCCACATTTATTATAGGATTTTCGAACTTGGTGTGCTCATTAGGCAAGACCTTTAGATAAGAGCTATTGATTAGCATTCATTTCTGTGAAAAAAGTTTCCATTTACAATAACCTCTGAACATACTGCATTTGTGTATCAACATTCTTCCTTTAGCCAGTCGTACTGTTTACATTTAAAAATTGCATGGATTACTCTGACGTTGTGCACACACAATGCTTTTATGTTGAAATTTCATCAAATAACATTGGTACCAATGATCTTCAATTTTGCCGTTTCATTTATAACTTACCAAGTTCAAGTTGGTCAAGATGAGCTACAGTGTCATTGACATTTTCATTTAGTCTCTATTTACAGAGGAACAAGAACATGGTGAGGTTACGTGATGCCGTCAGAGAGTGTGCTTCTGTCGTCGCTATAAGATATACAATTATAGCTTGCGGCAAAAGTGCTCAATAATATTAGACAAGGAACTAGGCCTTAGCATTTAAGGTTTACTTCTTTGTCACCAGCTATCTCGACGGTGGAGCGATTACTCAGAATTTGAGTAACGTGATGCCGGATAGGTCCGTAGCGATCGAGGAGAGAAAAAAGGGTGTAGTGAGCACTATAAAATCCAAACATGCTCACCCTGTGATGACGGAAAGGAGGAAGCCGGCAAGTTCTGAGGTATGCTCAGCCAGGTCTGCCACGACTGCGAGCAAGAGAGATGCCCCT
Source organism: Pictodentalium vernedei (assembly GCA_031216915.1). Lineage (NCBI taxonomy): Eukaryota > Metazoa > Mollusca > Scaphopoda > Dentaliida > Dentaliidae > Pictodentalium > Pictodentalium vernedei. Next base: position 597,936,725 of record CM062297.1, read on the forward strand.
CTCTCTTACAACAACATCTGGGGTCAGAGGTTGTTGGTAGGAACTTGCGTCAGTCGGAGCTTATGTCTATGCCTCCTGTCCGGGATGCACCTTCTAATAGGCTGTCAGGGTTGGCTAGTCTTACGGCTTCCTCTGCATCTGAAAAGCACACACGACCGCACAAAAAAAGTCTGTTGTCGCATTTAGACCGGGCTAAAAACCATGGCGCATAGTTTTAGTTCCCTGTCGCCAGCTAGCTCGACCGGTGAAGCGGTTACTCAGGCCTCTGAGGACTGTGACGCCGGGTGTGTCAGTTCTGGTCTAGGAGACGCTAGCGGTCGAGGAGAGAAAAAAGGATGGAACGAGCACTATAATATACAGTCATGTTCACCCTGCGACGAGTCTTAGGGCTTTCTATATCTATTTGCTAAAGTGCTCTCAATATTGCAAGGGCTATATGGTTTCAGTTCTCTGTCGCCGGTGAAGTGATTACTCTTGAATATGAGGACTGTGACACCGGGTGTGTCGCATTTACATAGTAAATCAGAGCTAGCGGCAAAAGTGCTCAATAATATTAGACAAAGAACTAGACCTTAACATTTAGGGTTTACTTCCTTGTTGCCAGCTAGCTCAACCGATGAAATGATTACTCAGGTTTTGAGTAACGTGACGCTGGGTGTGTCCGTAGCGGTCGAGGTGAGAAAAAATGGTGTAGCGAGCACTATAAAATCCAAACATGCTCACCCTGTGATGACGGAAAGGAGGAAGCTGGCAAGTTCTGAGGTACGTTCGGCTAGGTCTGCCAGGACCACGAACAAGAGAGAGGCCCCTCTCTCTTACAACAACATCTGGGGCCAGATGCTGTTGATAGGAGCTTGCGTCAGTCGGAGCTTACATACACGCCTATTGTCCAGGACGCTCCGTTTAATACACAGCCGGGGTTGGCTACAATTTGGCTTCTTCAGCATCTCCTAGGCACACATGACCGCACCTTGGCTATGTGACTTCGGATTTCTAGTCTGCATTGCCAAATAGGTCCACTCTTTGTCAAGGAAGTCGCACCATCTAGTTGCCAAGGAGACAAGGCCTCATTCATCGGGACGTCCGCAGTTAAGAGCAATCTCGGACACACTTCCCAGGAGCAGCCGGCGGACAAGCAATCCATGACCGCTGCTCCTCAGGCCTCCATAACGGACTTGCTGTCGCAGATTGCGCAGCTCATTGAAGTATTCCTGCAAATGCAGAAGCACTCAATGTCAGTCTCAGAGCTTGAGCTGTCGGATGGTGCTCGGTCGGTCCAGTCATCTGCATGTTCAGATGCCATTGACCGTGATTCTAAAACTGATTTAGATGGATGATGAAAGGGATATGGAGGAGGATTAACCTTCCCTTTCAGAACAACACATGAATGATATGGATGCTATCCATTATCACTACCTTGAACTTGTTCCAGTGAATCAGAATGCTGCGAGTAATTGTGAGAAACCGCTAGCGTTGTTAGACGCTGACTTCATCTGGACAAAGAGGAGGATATGTCTTTTCTGGTTAAGTCTACATGGGTGTCACAGGTTTTTGGTTATTTAGACAACGCCATATTCAAACTTGCTGTGGGAAGAAGTAATACGGTTTCTTATCATCATCTTCTGTATTTTTTACCATTTTTTGAACAACATTCATTTAAAAAACGGTCGGGAAGATGTGTTGAGAGTTTCTCTGTGTTTGAATGAGCAGACTAAGGTCTTAGTTGTGGCCTTACCTTTGTCATTTCGCTGTTCGCTCGGATACAATTGAGAAGATAATTTCTTATTCAGAGTGAATTTAGACTCACTGTCTTATGTAGATCACCTTTAAGAACTGTGACACAACGTCTATAAGAAAAGGAATTTTGTAGACGTTTGTACCTCTTTAAAAATTCTTTCCAGGCCCATTTATCACATATATCTCTGTCTTAACAGTTGCTAAGTGGGAGTTATTCTGATGTGACGAAGCCTTGCGTCGTCATCTTTAATAGCTGACAAGGTGGAAAACTCTCTACGAATAGATGACAAGGTGGAAAACTCTCTACGGGTCGCTCTGGTTTTCCAGACACTAAGTCTTTGACGGTAAGCTTTCATTAATGTAGGATTAAGTTAGATGTGAGGGAGCCTTTGTGGTTCCTATATTTTTGCTAACTGGTACAGCAATGATTAAGTAATGTGGGTGAGGAGGTTTCGACGTGACTTTGAATCCCCCCCCCCCACCCCACACTCACACACTGTCTCATGTATATATCTTAATACATACATACTATGCATTTGGGTCATGTTTGATGGCGCCCTCATAGGCATATATGCAGTTTGGTTGCATTAGTTTCCTGTGATTATTGGTTGATTTTTGATATACAAGTGCTTATTAAAATCATCATAGTTGCTACTATTTGAGTTCATCGGTGGCTGCATAACCAGTTATTGGTTTTTAGATGATTACATGCTGGATTTTAATGCACTCACGCAATATATTATTAGGCTATCGCTTTGGTGGACCTTGAAATTATTATATATTTCGGGGTGGTCTGTGTCGGAGCCTGTTAATCATACCTACTCCCATTTCTAGATCCTGGTCTCTATTTTGTCGGTTCTCAAATCGCATATTCTCATGTGTTTATGGCTGTAGATAGCGGATAGTACACATTGGAGAGTATTGTTACTGGATTTTATTGTACAGAGGCCGCCTGTGGATTACCTTGGAAGTGTGTTTTCTCTGCAGGGATTGTTCAGTGTATCTCGATTTAATATGTGTATGTTATATTTTATATCTCCGATTTCGTTGTACCTGTGTACGCCGTCTGTGGTGTATGTCTTGTAGTGGACAATATTAATTACCAGAATCGTCGCTGTAGCCTTGGCTTGTGAAGTGGCATTAAGCACCATTTATTATTCATGAATTAATTCCTGAGTGCCTGATCGATAATTATTTATATTGTTTTTTGGTACCGGTTTTATTGATTCCAGAGCTCTCTCCTCTTTCCTTTGAAGATATGTTAAAAAAAGTGGGGGCGGGGGGGGGGGGGGGGCATTTTCACCCCTTCTCTGGCTTAATGGGTATGTAACTATGAAGGAAGCTGTTTTATCTGTAATTATATTCTGCATACAGCTGTAATGTTATTGTATGGCATAGGTTTGTGGGCAATTTTCTCTCATTCTCAAATATGCCATCCTAATTTTGGGGGTTTAGTCCAGACTAGCCTTAAAAATTGGGAACTCGTTACATCCTAATTAGCATGGTTTCATGCTCAGATTTACATAAATTGGTATTCATATTAGGATATGTCTCCTCTATTATTGAAAAGAGAGACATACATGTAAATCCTAATTATTCTAAATTCCTTCATCATGAATTGAAGGATTTGATGTATGTTGATCAACTATTTCGGAAGTTCTAGGCCCTCCACTTTTTTACGATTCAGCTAAGTCTGAGCCATTGGTTTATAGTATAAAAATATGAAAAAATTTAAAGTAATTTATATATTTTTTATACTTACCAATGGCCCAGATGGAGATGGCCCTCCCAGGAGTGGGCAGTACTGGGCACTCATACCTCTCCGCTGAAATATTATATAATACTCTCTTTTACAAAGAATGATGTTGGTGCCAGTTCTGGTGACTTCCTGGCATCTGCGCATGCGTGGAGAGTAAATGTATGGAGGGCCAGATAGGACTTCCAATTTTCGATTTTGCATGCAAATTTTGGGGACTGGGGGACAAAATTTGTGTTTAGCCCTAGATAATCTTGAGTTAGCACCAGCTAAGTCTGGGCCATTGGTAAGTATAAAAATATATAAATTACTTTAATTTTTTTCATTTTCATCAGCTTTTTACACAACTTGAGTTTACTTGGATCACTTCACTGGAAATCAGCTCTAAACAACCTCTGTCAAATTTCCCGGGTGATAAACTAGGCAGTGAACATTATGAAACACATGGCTGATGGTTTGCAACAATGACCAATTAAGTATTTCTTCAGAAGGACTTTGATGTACAATCAAAGATTCCAACTTCAAAGCATGTTGACCCTTTGTCTTTGCTGTGTGTATTTGACTATTTGTTGATAAATGCATAACCCAAAAGTTGTTATTTTGACACATGGAATGAAAAACCTGGTACATAACTGCAAATAGTGGGACAAAAATCACAATGCTGCATTGATCCACATGAAAGTAAAAAATACTGATTAGTCAAGGACCAAAATGGTAATCAATTATTCATATGACCAACAGTTAATTGATTAGTCGATTATTTGCAGCACCCCAAGTATAGAACAGGGTTTAACCATGGTGGCCTCATGAAATCCTGGGACACTCAAAGCAGGTATGGATTCTTGCAACCATATTTTCCAATCTTACCAAAGTAACAAAAGTGCCTATTACCCTTCCTTACTCTCAGATGAAAAAGAGGGCAAATTTTGGAGAATCATAATAAAAAAAAAAATTTTAGTAGGGTTAAAATTACCAAAAGTAAAAATTTAGACTTTACTGAGTTCACCGATTTGTGTAGGTAAGCAAAACCTGGTGACCCATATCCTACAAAGAACAGTGACGTATTGTCCAATTCCCTCTCAGCATGCACAGTCATTTTCCTCTTTTCCAAACAATGGAGAAGATATTGTTTGTTGTGCTCTTGGTTAATTTCTTGGAAAAATGGCAGTTTTGGAGAATTCTAGTGGTGAAAATGGATTATCCTGTGCATATGTGACGGTTTTTAACACAACCATATGAAGATTTGGAATAATTTCTCTCAGGAAAGTGATTGTGAAATTTTGTCACCTGTTTCTGTGCAACGTTTTGGGGTTCGTAAGTGCTTTGATAGCTTAATATGGGGTTCTTGTTCCCATTACTATGTATAGGTATAGATGTTAACCATGTTTTTGTAGTTTCTTCACCTTTTTCTTCACTGGACGTGTTTTTTTCTAACATGTCCAATAATGTGGTCTGTTTGTTTTTGCCCAGTGCTGTAATGCTTTTGGCTATAACATGGGTACTTCCTGAAGGCTATAACATTTGTGAAGTTCTCATTTTCCCTATTATTTTGTTAGGAAAATCTTAGTTTGGGACAAAATTTGAAATCCCCACCTTCCCCTTCAAAAGTAGAGGCTGTAGGTGGGCCTTATTTCAAACATTTATTTTGCCTAGAGAGTGTTTATATGTGGTTCTTATTAGCTGAACTTGACATCTAGTATGAACTTTCGGAATGGGTTGTGATCCGTCATCCGTACCTATGTCTGTATGTCCATCCCTCCACAATTCCTTTAGCACACCCTACAGGCTGCAGCTCTCACCCGATCAGTCCCAAATTTCCTATGTAGCTTTGGGGCAATGTCTAGATGGGAGCTATCAAATTTTTCAGAATTTCATCGCAAAACTTGGCCGTCATCTTAGATTTGGCATATAAATTGTCAACAATTCCATTAGCACACCCTACAGGCCGCATCTCTCACCAATTTTTTTTCAGGTTTCATAAAAAGCATGGCTGCCAGTAGCCAACTTGGATTTTGATATAAATCGACCAACAATTCTGTCTGTCCATTCCTCCACAATTCCTTCAGCACACCCTGCAGGTCGTAGCTCTCCCCCCGATCAGTCCCCAATTTCATATGTGGCTTTGGGTCAGTGTCTAGATGGGAGCTATCAATTTTTTCCAAATTTCATTGAAAAACATGGCTGCCAGTGGCCATCTTAGATTTGGCATATAAATTGTCAACAATTGTATTAAGCACACCCTACAGACTGCATCTCTCACCCGATCTTTTTCCAATGTCAAATGTAGCTTTGGTTTGATGACTAGTTGTGAGCTAACGAATATTTCTGAATTTTATTTAACAATATAGCCTTCAGTAGCCATCTTGGGTTGGCATAAGAATTGTCTACAATTCCATTAACTCACCCTGGAGGTCACATCTCTCACCCAATCTTTTTTAAATTTTATTTGTAGTTTTGGTGTGATGTCCAGATGGGAGCCAACAACTTTTTCTGAATTTTGTTGAAAAACATGGCTGGCAGTGGCCATCATGGATTTGGCATAGAAATTGTCAACAATTCCATTAGCAGACCCTACAGGCCAATCCTCTCACCCAATTTTTTTCAGATTTTATAAGTAACTTTGGTCCAATGTCTAGATGAGAGTTATCAAATTTTTTGGCATTCCGTTGAAAAAGATAGCTGCCACCAGCCATTTTGGATTTGACATATAAATTGTCAACAATTCCATTAGTACACCAACAGGCCTCATCCCTCATCTGATTTTTCACCTTTCATATGTAGCTTTGGTGTGATGTCGTTAGTGTAGAAACTTGAATAAATGATATGCATTATTAGATCTTTCTATTTAGTTTAGTCCCTTCTCGGACAAGTTGAGCAGCAGTGTCATTGACACTTTCATATTATGTATTTCTTGTTTAGGTATGTTACTACTAACGTCCATAACATTTGTTTATATATGATATATTATTTTTTAATGCTACTTTGGGTTAGTTATAATATAATTACTTAATGTGACATACCAAGACCAACGGTCATCCAATTGCATAACAATCAACAACTCAGAGCATTGGGTGGGTGGGGGGGGGGGGGGGGGGGGGGGGGGGGGGGGAATGGGGGCAAATTTGGTCTTGGTTAGTTTAAGCCAATGAAACAACTGGAAGGCCACATGTCATATTGTGTAATCAGAGTTATGGGCCTTTAAGCAGATACTACTCTTCCCGCCAAATGACATTATAACGCATTGCATTGAATAACCAATGAGAAAATAGAATGCAATCTTATGGAGAAATATATTTAACACCTTTTGCTCGGCCAATGGAAAAATCTTTAATAACTTCACCAAACGTGGATACTTTTTGAAACAAAGTGACCTGTACTAGGGATGTTATGTATCATAATCTATTTAAGACAGTGGTTTAGTGTAATCTTAATTAATTTTAACTATATGGGCTCTATGAAGTTCCTTTGTGCCATCTGGGGAGAGGGGGCGGGGAGAGGGGGGGGGTAGTTGGTGTTTGAATGCGCTGCTGGCAGGGGCTCATGTTTTTAGTCGAGTTGTGACGAAGTCAAACTCGACTTATAGTTTGGTGAATGGCAGGCGGGCGGGCGGGCGTAAACAATTGGTTTCCGGATGATAACTTGATAGTGGTTGAACTCACATTCATTAAACTTCATACGTAGGTTGGTCTTGGTGGGAGGAAGAACCCTATTGATTTTGGACATGCTACGTCGAAGGTCAAGGTCACAGTGACCTTGAACGTAGTAAATCTTAAACAATTGGTTTCCGGATGATAACTTGATGATGGTTCAACTCACATTCATGAAACTTCATAGGTAGATTGGCCTTGGTGAGGGGAAGAACCCTATTGATTTTGGACTCGCTACGTCAAAGGTCAAGGTCAATGTGACCTTGAACATAGTAAATCGCAACAATTCCTTTCCAGATGATAACTTGATAGTAGTTCAACCTACATTCATGAAACTTCATAGGTGGGTTGGCCTTGGTGCGAGGAAGAACTCTATTGATCTTGGACTCACCAGATCAAAGGTCAAGGTCACAGTGACCTTTAACATAGTATATCGCAACAATTGGTTTCCGGATGATAACTTGATAGTGGTTCAACCTAGAGTCATGAAACTTCATAGGTGTGTTGGCCTTGGTGTGAGGAAGAATCCTATTGATCTTGGACTCACCAGGTCAAAGGTCAAGGTCACAGTGACCTTGAACATAGTATATCGCAACAATTGGTTTCCGGATGATAACTTGATAGTGGTTCAACCTAGAGTCATGAAACTTTACAGGCGTGTTGGCCTTGGTGCGAGGAAGAACCCTATTGATGTTGGACTCACCAGGTCAAAGGTCAAGGTCACAGTGACCTTGAACATAGTATATCGCAACAATTGGTTTCCGGATGAGAACTTGATAGTGGTTCAACCTAGAGTCATGAAACTTCATAGGTGTGTTGGCCTTGGTGCGAGGAACTGTTGTCACAACTCGACATTGGATCGGTGATCCTGAGCGGCATTTTTCACATGTCTAAGAGCTTTCTTGGACACGCAAATGGTATAGGTTCCCACTAGTGCAGTGGCTTTTCACTGGCTGCGTATTTTGTGGATGGCACAAGGGATTTTGCTGGTCACTGCAATTCAGGTTTGATAGGGTATAATTATTAGGATGACCGGGTAAAATATGTATATCCCATAAGGAAGTAGAATGTAAACTGAGGGCTCAGTATGTGCTGTAAAAGCTTTCAATCAGGAGTTATCCCCCATTGCCTCAATAATATATTTCAGGAGTATCAAACATATAGAGATATGGTGAGGTCATTCCAAGAGGAATTCCACTAGGCATACTACAGGCACCGCGCCACGGGATTGAAATCTAACTTTTTTGGAAGGTTGCCCTGACGGGAGTCGATCCCAGGTCTATGGCACCCACAAATTATCAGTTGGTGTGGTGACACATCATTTATGGCTTGGCAATTGGGTGCCGTAAACCTGGGATCGACTCCCATCAGGGCTACCTTCTGAAAAGCTTTGCAGTGTTCAATCCAGTGGCACGTTGCCAGTACTATGCCTGGTGGAATTCCTGCTTGACATAGACGATATGCAATTAAGTTCAAGTAGTTGCATCTTCACAGTTCTTCCCTTAATTGAGATTCCTGTGTTTAAAAGCTGGGACCGTAGACCATTATACAAGCTTATATTGCAAACCTACAGACATACACCATACAGTATCTCTATCAAATTCAAGAGAGTCTGTTCTGAGTCCACTGATAAGGAAGCTGCTTTTTCTGATCTTTGGTCATAACTCGTAAGCCATAACTACAAGTGAGAATGGGTTGACAGTGCCATCAGTAAAGCTGATGCGCTACCACGGGACAATCTATTGCAATATCACCCACCAGCACAAAATTCATGCATTCCTTTTGTCACAACATTTCACCCTGATCTTTCAAATCTTTCCAGCATATTCCGAAAACACTGGATGCTTATTGAGAACAAACCAGCCTTATTCAAGACATTTCCCAAGCTGCCAGTCATGGCTTTCAAGCATCAAACAAACATTTGCAACATTCTTGTTCGTGCCAGCCTCAATCCAGTCTATTCTGAACTTGGTGACAGCCAAGCCTGTGGAAAAACCGTTCGTAAAACATGCACCATGATGCTGTCAATGTGGTGTTTATCGAATCCAGTATATGGCGAAGTCTATACCCAGTTTCACAAGTGTGTGAACGACAACCGATCATTCCAAAAAATGGAGCGTGACTGTAGTATTACTTGATACTGCATGTCGATGGGTTAACCTTTTACTTCATTTCAGGTCTTCATCATTGATTCCAAGTCCGACTGGACAAAAACTATGGACGTACAGAAATTCTTGGTCTTAACAGAATTTCAAACAATTCTTAATTATACTTCCATGTGTTTACATAGAAGTATACTGTTATTGCATTTTTGAGAATAAAGCAGGTTCAAATCATCCTCTTGGTTTTCACAGGATCCACAGTGTTTCCATGTGGTCTTGGCACTCAACAAAGGTACAAAACTGTCGAACAATGATCGTAGAACAAATTCTGAAAATTTCAAGCAGCTGCATTCAGCAGTTTGGACGTGGTTGGTGTTTCTCTGACACTGCTACTTCTTCTTTCATGTCTGATTGGCCAATTTACACCTTTTCCGCCATTTTACCAACTGTGAAATCTGTTCACTTCTAACTTCTGGTGGTTATCTAAGTCTTTTAGGCACTGTCTGGACTCATTGTCAACGGTCTTGAAGTTTTATTTAGTCACATCCCTGCAGCTGTAACTGTGAATAATAAGCCTTAAGTGGTACTATCCCAGAGACCGGGCAGTCCTAGCACATCCCCGTGCCATTTCGTACCAGCCAGAAAACGACCAAATTTAAAAATTACCTTCCAGCTGGCGACTTGATGCATTAAAAGGCAACAGAGGTTTTTTTGTCTCGAACTGCCGTTGGGTACAATTCATTGGATGGCCTCTACATTTTTCTCTGCTATTTCAAATTCATCCTGTTGTCACACTTTCATGCAAAACATGGACGTACAGTGTATCTTGACATTGCTCTGTAATTTCAATATTCCAGTTGTTTTCAATTTTTGAAGAGTATGTTAAAATCATGTTCTGGGAGTTCGGGGTAACTAGAATACTTTTCAAAGTTTCTCTTACAGTATTTTTTACCTTTTGCTTTCTTCTTTTACAACGTTTTTTTTCCATATCAGGTTGTATCACACACCTGTTCAGTCTTAACTTGGCTCATAAGAGCTTTTATCACCACATCTCATTTCTTTTGTCATCTGTGTGTATTTTCTTGTGTTGTGTCTGTAGACCAAAGAAGGTCGTTGTCAGATCAAAAACTAGATGAAAATTTATTCCTGTGCTGGGGGCGTGGTGGGTCAGTATGTGGAGATGCAGACTGCAAGCTGAGAGGTCCTCGGTTTGAATCCCACCTGTGGCAACTGCAGTGTCCCTCCTGCGGCAACCGCGGTGTGTCCATGGGCATGACACTTCACCCCCATTGCACATGTGGGGTCATGTTGACGTGCACAAAGGTGTACTGCACGTCGATGGTGCACCTGTCTTCAACCAATGCTAAACCTGCTTGTGTGGAGTTAGTATGTTGGGGAGCTGACAGTTGCTCACCATTGCTCAGTGGTTCTCTCTGGGTACGCCGGCTTCCTCCACCCGTAAAACTGTCGAGTTCATGATTAGCCATTGTGCAGAAATATGTGACCTTAAAACACCAACAAATAAATTTTCTGTGCTGTTTGAGCTTAATACAGACGAATATATATATATATATATATATATATATATATATATATATATAACTTCGTCAAATTGCTGTCATGCTCGGAAGTTTACTTCCTTCTAAGCGGCTTTCATTTTTGACTAATACTTATTCCGTTACGTTAAGTACCGTACCAATGTGTATCGCGTCATAGGAACGTAAAATTTAGCGTCACGCTGATCCTAATTGTTGAATGGGAAGTATAAAATCAAGAACCCATCTATAAAATCGCCGATGCATATCTTTCTTGGGTGGCAACAAGTAAAGATATGTTCCGCATTACACGTTTTTCACTGTTTTTAATTGTAAATTATGGACAAACAAGACCGTATCATATCTTCCTTAGGTGGTAACGAGTGGAGATATATTCCGCGTTATTGCGCGCTTTTTTTGTTCTCAGCCTAAGAATTAGAAGCATTCAATCATTTATCTCAACCTCGCCCTGGTAACAGAGGCAGAAGCGAGTTCGCAGGCAGTATTCACACATTCAACCATTCCTTGACCCGAATTGTTCAAACGCGTTGTTCTCCATATTCAAGTGTATTGCTTGTAAACCACCGTATCATATCTCCCTTGGGTGGTAAAGATATGTTCCCCGTTTCATGTTGTTCCCCGTATCCGAGTCTATTACGCGCAAAATAACTGTATCATATCTTCCTTGGGTGGCAACAAGTAAAGATATGTTCCGCGCTTCACTTTGCTTTTTGTATTCAAGTGTAAATTATGAAAAAATACCGTATATCTTCCTTGGGTGGCAACAAGTAAAGATATGTTCCGCGTTATTACGTAAAAAACAAATATGAATTAGACACTATTTCTAAAACCTCGCCCTGGTAACAGAGGCAGAGGCAAGTAAGTTCGTATACCGTATTCACACATCCAACCACTCCTTGGCCCGAATCATTCAATCATTTAAAAGCGCGCCTCCATATCTCCGCCCCAGTACCCAACCCGCGTCAATCAGACATCAATACCGCTGATGGAAAATATAATTTTTTTATACCCTCCTTGCGTAGTAATAACCCCCTCCCCCCCCCCCCCCCGGACGATCCTTCCAGGGTGTGTAAATGTCTTGTCCCCACCCACTATTGCAGCATATATATGCCCTCCACCACTGATCTAAGGGCAATCCCTCCTATAATGTCTACACCGACAATCGTAGGCTAGGGTTCCATACTCCCCCCCCCCCCCCCCCACACCACATACACATGATGTACGCACTGACATATACCAAATGATCATAATCTCACAACATATACACGCTATGTTCAACACCAATCCGTGTTTAGGTGTAATTGCTCTGTACACTAATTTATATCCCCCCCCCCCCCCCCCCCGTTCAGCAAGTTTATAAATGAGAATATTTGGAATTATTCTTGTCTATTGAGCCCATTGGGTTCTAGTGTTTGAAGCTTGTTAATCCAAAATGCTTCACGACCCCTCCTGTAAACTGTATTTTGTTTATTAATTTGTTCAATCCCAATAATCCTAAAATTGTTTATACTATGGTTTTTCGTCAGAAAATGATGTGGTATCGGTTCATCCATAACCTCAAGTTTTATTCTACTCAGGTGGTTTTGCATTCTCTCATACAATTTTGTCCCCGTCTCTCCCACGTACACAACTTCTTTGCACTTGTCGCAGAAAATCCCATATATCACATTCCTGGACATGCAGGTGATTTTTTTTCCTATGTGGTAGGCCGTCCCGTTCTTGTCTGCGAATTGTTTTGTTTGGAGCATAAACCCACAGATTGCACATTTTCTCTCGCATCTATCAGATCCCGTCCCTTGATTGTTGAACATTTTATTATGCTTGCTGTGGACTATGATATCTCCCAAATTTTTCAATCTTTTGTACGAAATCAGGGGAGGTTTCTCGAATGCCAACTTCATGCGTTTTGAGCGGTGTAAAATGGGCATTTGCTCCCGCGTTATTTTCCCGATGTCGGGGAGGCGCCGCGAGTAGGTGACCACAAACGGGACTCTTTCGCCGGTTGATTTGTTGGATCGTTTTTCAAGTAACTGTTTGCGCTGGATTTGATCGACCTTTTCTAGTTGTTCGCTTACAAACTTTTCATCGTAACCTCTGGCATGCAGGTGTTGTTTTATATCATTTTTGTGGCATTCATATTCAGCATTATCGGAACAAATTCTTTTTACTCTTGAAGCTATTCCATATGGTATCGCTCTTTTAGTGTTGATTGGGTGATCTGACTTTGCGTGTAGGTATTGATGCGTGTCCGTGGGTTTTGTATATAAACCGGTTTTAAGAAATCCGTCTTCAATTTTGACTATCGTGTCTAAGAATTCTATCTCATTTTCAGACCACCTTAAATCAACCTGTATTCTTGGATGTATCGTATTTGCCAAAGAATGATATTGTTTCAGAGACTCCAACCCATGCGTCCATACTCCCCAGATATCATCAACGTACCGTACCTGTTCAAGGGGGTGTAACTTCGATGCTTTTGACAGTTTCTCTTCCCATTCACCCATATATGTGCACGCATAATTCATCCCTAATCGCGAGCCTATTGCAACGCCGTCGGTTTGTAAATAATGTCTTCCTTTAAATGAAAAATTGTTGTTGTCCAAAACAGTTTCTATTAGTTTAAGACCTATCTCTGTTGGGAATAATTTTCCTTTAGAGTTTTCTAGTGCTTTTTTACATGCTAATATACCTTCATTACGTGGGACGCTTGGATATAGTTTCTTGACGTCCATACAGTACATTATGCTGTTTTCAGGGAGTGGTTGGGGTATACTGTCCAGTCTGTTCAAGAAATGTGTGGTGTCGCGTATGTAGGATGGTAATGACTCAACGTGTTGTTTTAATTCAGATTCCATCACTTCTGCTATTTTCTCTGTTGGGTGGTTTATTCCCGAAATTATTGTTCTTAAAGGGGCTTCATTTTTATGCATTTTGGGGTTACCTTTTACTCTACCAGCCTGTGGCTGCTTAGGTATCATGTACGCTAATACTTTTTTGTCTATCAGTTTGTTTTTTTCTAGTTTTTTGAGTTGGCTTTTAATCCTGTTTGTTATTTTCTCTGTCAGATTTACAGGTACTTCTTTGTATGTTGTTTGGTCCCCCAATTCCATCAAGATCTCATTTTCATATTTACTTGCATCCAAAACGGTTATTCCAGACCCTTTATCGGCTGGTCGCACGACTATTGTATTATCATTTAACAACTCCTTCAGAGCCTTCTCTTCCATTTTTGTTATGTTGTTTCGCACGCGTTTTTTTATGCCCTTCAAAATATCTTCCCGTACTATCTCTAAATAAAGGTCAAGGTGCTTATCTCTACCTTCTTTAGGGGTCCACGGGTTACTCTCTTTAAATTTATCATTAATATATTGCTGTTTATTGTCTAGGAAATACTCACATAGTCGCATTCTTCGCTCCCATTCTTCTATCTCAACGATAAGGTTCGCTATATCCAAAGTTCTTTCCGTTGGGACAAACTTGAGACCCCTTTTAAGTAATGTTCTTTGGTGTTTTGTTAGTTTCTTACCGGATAAATTAAACACGTTATTTTGCTGATTTATTTTAGTTTCGTTGTGCAGAATTTTACTCTTTATATCTACATACATGTTATTTTGATCATCGCTCATATTCTTAACTTCTACAGATTCATCCTTTATGGAGGGTTTCTCAGACTTTTTGTCGGTAATTTGTTTTGTATAACCCCGGGGATTCACAGATTCGTCCTTCTTGGAGGGTTTCTTAGACTTTTTGTCGGTAATTTTTTTGGAATAACCCCGGGGATTCAGTTTTGTTTCATCCCTACGGAACGCGGAAATATTTTGTGACTGCAAGTATTTGTATTTGATTGTTTTAGGCCCATTTGTCTTTTTCATACTTCCAATCATTTGTGCAACCTGAAAATGAGAATCATTCAAAAAGAGATAGAAATTTAATTCATTTGTACTCACCGGTTTTTCAGGTTCGAATCGCACCCACCTGTAATTTTGACCATACTTACAATATACATGAATCCCTATTCCCAGCATATTCACCAAACCTATTATATCCTCATCTGTTGCCCAGCTCTCAATACTACCATTCGTTTTTGATCTGTTTCTAATGAATCCTGATACTGGCCCATCTATATATTTAGACATTATTTTCGCGTGATGTTCCACATACTCCATTACTCGTTTCCGTATTACATGATGATATTCCTCATCGCCTGTACAGATTTTGCTGATGCATCTATAAAAACAATTTCCATCAGCTCTAACATTTTGCAATCCAAACCCTTGCCTTCTCAGTTCAATGCTGTGTGTAGCGATATCAGTGTGGCTGGGAAGTTTCTTCTGTAATTTTATTCCTAATACTTTTAACACATTATTTATTTCCAACAGCGATACATTCTTTCCAGGTAGGTCGGTACCGTCTGAATCACCCAGTCCCGCTATCTTCTTATCTTTTGTTCTTTCAGTAAGGACTTGGATTTTATCACCATGGTTCTTTATTATCTTCAGAATTGCCTCTTTATCCGAGATGTTGAAACGGGAATTTATCGAATTTTCTAACTTCGCGAACTCATCCCTCAGAAGACCTAACTGTTCCTCGAATTCTAATCGCGTAATATCTACCAGTCTCTCTGATGTTTCATTTAAAAGGTTTTCATATTCCGATTTTCGTCTTCCACTGACATCCGATGTCATATTCCATTTCACTTTGAATCCTCGCGGTATTATATTTTCTTCCTGGCATTTTCTAAGAAATTTTATGTGTGATTCGCGTTTGTTTATTTTTTCAATTAGTTTCCGTCCCACATTGCAGATCGTCTTCCCTTTTCGCGATAATTCCTGAAAATCCGATTTTATACGTTCCTTTCGCGCATTACTTGGTACGACATCTTTCCTTGGAATTCTTTTAGTCGGCATAAACATACACTTCATCAAATATTTTATATAACTTCGTCAAATTGCCGTCATGCTCGGAAGTTTACTTCCTTCTAAGCGGCTTTCATTTTTGACTAATACTTATTCCGTTACGTTAAGTACCGTACCAATGTGTATCGCGTCATAGGAACGTAAAATTTAGCGTCACGCTGATCCTAATTGTTGAGTGGGAAGTATAAAATCAAGAACCCGTCTATAAAATCGCCGATGCATATCTTCCTTGGGTGGCAACAAGTAAAGATATGTTCCGCATTACACGTTTTTCACTGTTTTTAATTGTAAATTATGGACAAACAAGACCGTATCATATCTTCCTTAGGTGGTAACGAGTGGAGATATATTCCGCGTTATTGCGCGCTTTTTTTGTTCTCAGCCTAAGAATTAGAAGCATTCAATCATTTATCTCAACCTCGCCCTGGTAACAGAGGCAGAAGCGAGTTCGCAGGCAGTATTCACACATTCAACCATTCCTTGACCCGAATTGTTCAAACGCGTTGTTCTCCATATTCAAGTGTATTGCTTGTAAACCACCGTATCATATCTCCCTTGGGTGGTAAAGATATGTTCCCCGTTTCATGTTGTTCCCCGTATCCGAGTCTATTACGCGCAAAATAACTGTATCATATCTTCCTTGGGTGACAACAAGTAAAGATATGTTCCGCGCTTCACTTTGCTTTTTGTATTCAAGTGTAAATTATGAAAAAATACCGTATATCTTCCTTGGGTGGCAACAAGTAAAGATATGTTCCGCGTTATTACGTAAAAAACAAATATGAATTAGACACTATTTCTAAAACCTCGCCCTGGTAACAGAGGCAGAGGCAAGTAAGTTCGTATACCGTATTCACACATCCAACCACTCCTTGGCCCGAATCATTCAATCATTTAAAAGCGCGCCTCCATATCTCCGCCCCAGTACCCAACCCGCGTCAATCAGACATCAATACCGCTGATGGAAAATATAATTTTTTTATACCCTCCTTGCGTAGTAATAACCCCCTCCCCCCCCCCCCCCCCCCCCCCCGGACGATCCTTCCAGGGTGTGTAAATGTCTTGTCCCCACCCACTATTGCAGCATATATATGCCCTCCACCACTGATCTAAGGGCAATCCCTCCTATAATGTCTACACCGACAATCGTAGGCTAGGGTTCCATACTCCCCCCCCCCCCCCCCCCCCCCACACCACATACACATGATGTACGCACTGACATATACCAAATGATCATAATCTCACAACATATACACGCTATGTTCAACACCAATCCGTGTTTAGGTGTAATTGCTCTGTACACTAATTTATATCCCCCCCCCCCGTTCAGCAAGTTTATAAATGAGAATATTTGGAATTATTCTTGTCTATTGAGCCCATTGGGTTCTAGTGTTTGAAGCTTGTTAATCCAAAATGCTTCACGACCCCTCCTGTAAACTGTATTTTGTTTATTAATTTGTTCAATCCCAATAATCCTAAAATTGTTTATACTATGGTTTTTCGTCAGAAAATGATGTGGTATCGGTTCATCCATAACCTCAAGTTTTATTCTACTCAGGTGGTTTTGCATTCTCTCATACAATTTTGTCCCCGTCTCTCCCACGTACACAACTTCTTTGCACTTGTCGCAGAAAATCCCATATATCACATTCCTGGACATGCAGGTGATTTTTTTTTCCTATGTGGTAGGCCGTCCCGTTCTTGTCTGCGAATTGTTTTGTTTGGAGCATAAACCCACAGATTGCACATTTTCTCTCGCATCTATCAGATCCCGTCCCTTGATTGTTGAACATTTTATTATGCTTGCTGTGGACTATGATATCTCCCAAATTTTTCAATCTTTTGTACGAAATCAGGGGAGGTTTCTCGAATGCCAACTTCATGCGTTTTGAGCGGTGTAAAATGGGCATTCGCTCCCGCGTTATTTTCCCGATGTCGGGGAGGCGCCGCGAGTAGGTGACCACAAACGGGACTCTTTCGCCGGTTGATTTGTTGGATCGTTTTTCAAGTAACTGTTTGCGCTGGATTTGATCGACCTTTTCTAGTTGTTCGCTTACAAACTTTTCATCGTAACCTCTGGCATGCAGGTGTTGTTTTATATCATTTTTGTGGCATTCATATTCAGCATTATCGGAACAAATTCTTTTTACTCTTGAAGCTATTCCATATGGTATCGCTCTTTTAGTGTTGATTGGGTGATCTGACTTTGCGTGTAGGTATTGATGCGTGTCCGTGGGTTTTGTATATAAACCGGTTTTAAGAAATCCGTCTTCAATTTTGACTATCGTGTCTAAGAATTCTATCTCATTTTCAGACCACCTTAAATCAACCTGTATTCTTGGATGTATCGTATTTGCCAAAGAATGATATTGTTTCAGAGACTCCAACCCATGCGTCCATACTCCCCAGATATCATCAACGTACCGTACCTGTTCAAGGGGGTGTAACTTCGATGCTTTTGACAGTTTCTCTTCCCATTCACCCATATATGTGCACGCATAATTCATCCCTAATCGCGAGCCTATTGCAACGCCGTCGGTTTGTAAATAATGTCTTCCTTTAAATGAAAAATTGTTGTTGTCCAAAACAGTTTCTATTAGTTTAAGACCTATCTCTGTTGGGAATAATTTTCCTTTAGAGTTTTCTAGTGCTTTTTTACATGCTAATATACCTTCATTACGTGGGACGCTTGGATATAGTTTCTTGACGTCCATACAGTACATTATGCTGTTTTCAGGGAGTGGTTGGGGTATACTGTCCAGTCTGTTCAAGAAATGTGTGGTGTCGCGTATGTAGGATGGTAATGACTCAACGTGTTGTTTTAATTCAGATTCCATCACTTCTGCTATTTTCTCTGTTGGGTGGTTTATTCCCGAAATTATTGTTCTTAAAGGGGCTTCATTTTTATGCATTTTGGGGTTACCTTTTACTCTACCAGCCTGTGGCTGCTTAGGTATCATGTACGCTAATACTTTTTTGTCTATCAGTTTGTTTTTTTCTAGTTTTTTGAGTTGGCTTTTAATCCTGTTTGTTATTTTCTCTGTCAGATTTACAGGTACTTCTTTGTATGTTGTTTGGTCCCCCAATTCCATCAAGATCTCATTTTCATATTTACTTGCATCCAAAACGGTTATTCCAGACCCTTTATCGGCTGGTCGCACGACTATTGTATTATCATTTAACAACTCCTTCAGAGCCTTCTCTTCCATTTTTGTTATGTTGTTTCGCACGCGTTTTTTTATGCCCTTCAAAATATCTTCCCGTACTATCTCTAAATAAAGGTCAAGGTGCTTATCTCTACCTTCTTTAGGGGTCCACGGGTTACTCTCTTTAAATTTATTATTAATATATTGCTGTTTATTGTCTAGGAAATACTCACATAGTCGCATTCTTCGCTCCCATTCTTTTATCTCAACGATAAGGTTCGCTATATCCAAAGTTCTTTCCGTTGGGACAAACTTGAGACCCCTTTTAAGTAATGTTCTTTGGTGTTTTGTTAGTTTCTTACCGGATAAATTAAACACGTTATTTTGCTGATTTATTTTAGTTTCGTTGTGCAGAATTTTACTCTTTATATCTACATACATGTTATTTTGATCATCGCTCATATTCTTAACTTCTACAGATTCATCCTTTATGGAGGGTTTCTCAGACTTTTTGTCGGTAATTTGTTTTGTATAACCCCGGGGATTCACAGATTCGTCCTTCTTGGAGGGTTTCTTAGACTTTTTGTCGGTAATTTTTTTGGAATAACCCCGGGGATTCAGTTTTGTTTCATCCCTACGGAACGCGGAAATATTTTGTGACTGCAAGTATTTGTATTTGATTGTTTTAGGCCCATTTGTCTTTTTCATACTTCCAATCATTTGTGCAACCTGAAAATGAGAATCATTCAAAAAGAGATAGAAATTTAATTCATTTGTACTCACCGGTTTTTCAGGTTCGAATCGCACCCACCTGTAATTTTGACCATACTTACAATATACATGAATCCCTATTCCCAGCATATTCACCAAACCTATTATATCCTCATCTGTTGCCCAGCTCTCAATACTACCATTCGTTTTTGATCTGTTTCTAATGAATCCTGATACTGGCCCATCTATATATTTAGACATTATTTTCGCGTGATGTTCCACATACTCCATTACTCGTTTCCGTATTACATGATGATATTCCTCATCGCCTGTACAGATTTTGCTGATGCATCTATAAAAACAATTTCCATCAGCTCTAACATTTTGCAATCCAAACCCTTGCCTTCTCAGTTCAATGCTGTGTGTAGCGATATCAGTGTGGCTGGGAAGTTTCTTCTGTAATTTTATTCCTAATACTTTTAACACATTATTTATTTCCAACAGCGATACATTCTTTCCAGGTAGGTCGGTACCGTCTGAATCACCCAGTCCCGCTATCTTCTTATCTTTTGTTCTTTCAGTAAGGACTTGGATTTTATCACCATGGTTCTTTATTATCTTCAGAATTGCCTCTTTATCCGAGATGTTGAAACGGGAATTTATCGAATTTTCTAACTTCGCGAACTCATCCCTCAGAAGACCTAACTGTTCCTCGAATTCTAATCGCGTAATATCTACCAGTCTCTCTGATGTTTCATTTAAAAGGTTTTCATATTCCGATTTTCGTCTTCCACTGACATCCGATGTCATATTCCATTTCACTTTGAATCCTCGCGGTATTATATTTTCTTCCTGGCATTTTCTAAGAAATTTTATGTGTGATTCGCGTTTGTTTATTTTTTCAATTAGTTTCCGTCCCACATTGCAGATCGTCTTCCCTTTTCGCGATAATTCCTGAAAATCCGATTTTATACGTTCCTTTCGCGCATTACTTGGTACGACATCTTTCCTTGGAATTCTTTTAGTCGGCATAAACATACACTTCATCAAATATTTTATATAACTTCGTCAAATTGCCGTCATGCTCGGAAGTTTACTTCCTTCTAAGCGGCTTTCATTTTTGACTAATACTTATTCCGTTACGTTAAGTACCGTACCAATGTGTATCGCGTCATTCAGACGGTACCGACCTACCTGGAAAGAATGTATCGCTGTTGGAAATAAATAATGTGTTAAAAGTATTAGGAATAAAATTACAGAAGAAACTTCCCAGCCACACTGATATCGCTACACACAGCATTGAACTGAGAAGGCAAGGGTTTGGATTGCAAAATGTTAGAGCTGATGGAAATTGTTTTTTATAGATGCATCAGCAAAATCTGTACAGGCGATGAGGAATATCATCATGTAATACGGAAACGAGTAATGGAGTATGTGGAACATCACGCGAAAATAATGTCTAAATATATAGATGGGCCAGTATCAGGATTCATTAGAAACAGATCAAAAACGAATGGTAGTATTGAGAGCTGGGCAACAGATGAGGATATAATAGGTTTGGTGAATATGCTGGGAATAGGGATTCATGTATATTGTAAGTATGGTCAAAATTACAGGTGGGTGCGATTCGAACCTGAAAAACCGGTGAGTACAAATGAATTAAATTTCTTTCTCTTTTTGAATGATTCTCATTTTCAGGTTGCACAAATGATTGGAAGTATGAAAAAGACAAATGGGCCTAAAACAATCAAATACAAATACTTGCAGTCACAAAATATTTCCGCGTTCCGTAGGGATGAAACAAAACTGAATCCCGGGGTTATTCCAAAAAAATTACCGACAAAAAGTCTAAGAAACCCTCCAAGAAGGACGAATCTGTGAATCCCCGGGGTTATACAAAACAAATTACCGACAAAAAGTCTGAGAAACCCTCCATAAAGGATGAATCTGTAGAAGTTAAGAATATGAGCGATGATCAAAATAACATGTATGTAGATATAAAGAGTAAAATTCTGCACAACGAAACTAAAATAAATCAGCAAAATAACGTGTTTAATTTATCCGGTAAGAAACTAACAAAACACCAAAGAACATTACTTAAAAGGGGTCTCAAGTTTGTCCCAACGGAAAGAACTTTGGATATAGCGAACCTTATCGTTGAGATAAAAGAATGGGAGCGAAGAATGCGACTATGTGAGTATTTCCTAGACAATAAACAGCAATATATTAATGATAAATTTAAAGAGAGTAACCCGTGGACCCCTAAAGAAGGTAGAGATAAGCACCTTGACCTTTATTTAGAGATAGTACGGGAAGATATTTTGAAGGGCATAAAAAAACGCGTGCGAAACAACATAACAAAAATGGAAGAGAAGGCTCTGAAGGAGTTGTTAAATGATAATACAATAGTCGTGCGACCAGCCGATAAAGGGTCTGGAATAACCGTTTTGATGCAAGTAAATATGAAAATGAGATCTTGATGGAATTGGGGGACCAAACAACATACAAAGAAGTACCTGTAAATCTGACAGAGAAAATAACAAACAGGATTAAAAGCCAACTCAAAAAACTAGAAAAAAACAAACTGATAGACAAAAAAGTATTAGCGTACATGATACCTAAGCAGCCACAGGCTGGTAGAGTAAAAGGTAACCCCAAATGCATAAAAATGAAGCCCCTTTAAGAACAATAATTTCGGGAATAAACCACCCAACAGAGAAAATAGCAGAAGTGATGGAATCTGAATTAAAACAACACGTTGAGTCATTACCATCCTACATACGCGACACCACACATTCTTGAACAGACTGGACAGTATACCCCAACCACTCCCTGAAAACAGCATAATGTACTGTATGGACGTCAAGAAACTATATCCAAGCGTCCCACGTAATGAAGGTATATTAGCATGTAAAAAAGCACTAGAAAACTCTAAAGGAAAAGTTGATTCCCAACAGAGATAGGTCTTAAACTAATAGAAACTGTTTTGGACAACAACAATTTTTTCATTTAAAGGAAGACATTATTTACAAACCGACGGCGTTGCAATAGGCTCGCGATTAGGGATGAATTATGCGTGCACATATATGGGTGAATGGGAAGAGAAACTGTCAAAAGCATCGAAGTTACACCCCCTTGAACAGGTACGGTACGTTGATGATATCTGGGGAGTATGGACGCATGGGTTGGAGTCTCTGAAACAATATCATTCTTTGGCAAATACGATACATCCAAGAATACAGGTTGATTTAAGGTGGTCTGAAAATGAGATAGAATTCTTAGACACGATAGTCAAAATTGAAGACGGATTTCTTAAAACCGGTTTATATACAAAACCCACGGACACGCATCAATACCTACACGCAAAGTCAGATCACCCAATCAACACTAAAAGAGCGATACCATATGGAATAGCTTCAAGAGTAAAAAGAATTTGTTCCGATAATGCTGAATATGAATGCCACAAAAATGATATAAAACAACACCTGCATGCCAGAGGTTACGATGAAAAGTTTGTAAGCGAACAACTAGAAAAGGTCGATCAAATCCAGCGCAAACAGTTACTTGAAAAACGATCCAACAAATCAACCGGCGAAAGAGTCCCGTTTGTGGTCACCTACTCGCGGCGCCTCCCGACATCGGGAAAATAACGCGGGAGCGAATGCCCATTTTACACCGCTCAAAACGCATGAAGTTGGCATTCGAGAAACCTCCCCTGATTTCGTACAAAAGATTGAAAAATTTGGGAGATATCATAGTCCACAGCAAGCATAATAAAATGTTCAACAATCAAGGGACGGGATCTGATAGATGCGAGAGAAAATGTGCAATCTGTGGGTTTATGCTCCAAACAAAACAATTCGCAGACAAGAACGGGACGGCCTACCACATAGGAAAAAAAAATCACCTGCATGTCCAGGAATGTGATATATGGGATTTTCTGCGACAAGTGCAAAGAAGTTGTGTACGTGGGAGAGACGGGGACAAAATTGTATGAGAGAATGCAAAACCACCTGAGTAGAATAAAACTTGAGGTTATGGATGAACCGATACCACATCATTTTCTGACGAAAAACCATAGTATAAACAATTTTAGGATTATTGGGATTGAACAAATTAATAAACAAAATACAGTTTACAGGAGGGGTCGTGAAGCATTTTGGATTAACAAGCTTCAAACACTAGAACCCAATGGGCTCAATAGACAAGAATAATTCCAAATATTCTCATTTATAAACTTGCTGAACGGGGGGGGGGGGGGGGGGGGGGGGGGGGGGGATATAAATTAGTGTACAGAGCAATTACACCTAAACACGGATTGGTGTTGAACATAGCGTGTATATGTTGTGAGATTATGATCATTTGGTATATGTCAGTGCGTACATCATGTGTATGTGGTGGGGGGGGGGGGGGGAGTATGGAACCCTAGCCTACGATTGTCGGTGTAGACATTATAGGAGGGATTGCCCTTAGATCAGTGGTGGAGGGCATATATATGCTGCAATAGTGGGTGGGGACAAGACATTTACACACCCTGGAAGGATCGTCCGGGGGGGGGGGGGGGAGGGGGTTATTACTACGCAAGGAGGGTATAAAAAAATTATATTTTCCATCAGCGGTATTGATGTCTGATTGACGCGGGTTGGGTACTGGGGCGGAGATATGGAGGCGCGCTTTTAAATGATTGAATGATTCGGGCCAAGGAGTGGTTGGATGTGTGAATACGGTATACGAACTTACTTGCCTCTGCCTCTGTTACCAGGGCGAGGTTTTAGAAATAGTGTCTAATTCATATTTGTTTTTTACGTAATAACGCGGAACATATCTTTACTTGTTGCCACCCAAGGAAGATATACGGTATTTTTTCATAATTTACACTTGAATACAAAAAGCAAAGTGAAGCGCGGAACATATCTTTACTTGTTGCCACCCAAGGAAGATATGATACAGTTATTTTGCGCGTAATAGACTCGGATACGGGGAACAACATGAAACGGGGAACATATCTTTACCACCCAAGGGAGATATGATACGGTGGTTTACAAGCAATACACTTGAATATGGAGAACAACGCGTTTGAACAATTCGGGTCAAGGAATGGTTGAATGTGTGAATACTGCCTGCGAACTCGCTTCTGCCTCTGTTACCAGGGCGAGGTTGAGATAAATGATTGAATGCTTCTAATTCTAAGGCTGAGAACAAAAAAAGCGCGCAATAACGCGGAATATATCTCCACTCGTTACCACCTAAGGAAGATATGATGCGGTCTTGTTTGTCCATAATTTACAATTAAAAACAGTGAAAAACGTGTAATGCGGAACATATCTTTACTTGTTGCCACCCAAGGAAGATATGCATCGGCGATTTTATAGACGG
The DNA here is from genome assembly GCA_031216915.1 of Pictodentalium vernedei. NCBI lineage: Eukaryota > Metazoa > Mollusca > Scaphopoda > Dentaliida > Dentaliidae > Pictodentalium > Pictodentalium vernedei. Next base: position 597,961,672 of record CM062297.1, read on the forward strand.
GTTCTTGATTTTATACTTCCCATTCAACAATTAGGATCAGCGTGACGCTAAATTTTACGTTCCTATGACGCGATACACATTGGTACGGTACTTAACGTAACGGAATAAGTATTAGTCAAAAATGAAAGCCGCTTAGAAGGAAGTAAACTTCCGAGCATGACGGCAATTTGACGAAGTTATATAAAATATTTGATGAAGTGTATATATATATATATATATATATATATATATATATATATATATCAGAAGTTTATAAACAAATCCTTGTGCTGGTAGTTATAAGAAAAAAATATTAAAGTTCAAAACAAATACAACGACATCACTGACTATATTCCTGCTAGCGCTTTCACCGCTCTGTATGCGGATCTTCAGGCATTTTTATTTTTATAAAATACGTTATACAAATATTTACAAAATAACGTTATGACGTAAGCCACTGGGTGTGGTGTATCGATTTTGGAGACGTTGTTCCAGAAACTGCATATGCAATAATTATTTCATACATTTGAACAGAGGCGTGTTGATCCTTTATCGAAAGAAATTATAACGAAATTAACATAACAAATAAAATAATGATGTTTCTTTTATCCTAGAAATTAAGTTATAAAGGTTGTGGGCTCCGAAAAAAACCCGGTATATTTTTTTCCCACAGATGCTTCCCACTCCAACTCTCTATATATTACTATGTTGGTAATACCCATATTTCTGCATAATGTAAGGGAATGAACTCCTTACTCCCGACTCTAGCTCGAACCCCCGAGAGTGTTTGTCATTCTCGGGGAGTCGAGCCGGACTCGGGGCAAGCGCCACTGTACATGTAACTCTCTGGCTAAGGGAGAAGAAAAGGTTTGGTAAGTAGGGGGCTATACATAAAGACTCACTGTGCCAATCGTGTTATTTCTATGAAACATAACATATAATACTATGATATGGCCTTTATACTAGAAGTAAAGTTTATGAACTCAGAATATATGTGTTTTTCCACGAATTTTCCTATGTTAACCATCTATTTATATTTATTTTCACGATACTAATATTTCCACATAATTTAAATTAATGGCTGTGAGCGCCTTACTCAGACTCCATCTCGACACCCTCCTGGAGTCGAGCTGGATCCGATGCAAGCGTTCTTGAACAGAGAACTAATACGACGTAAACGGAGTCAAGCATGATATTCCGATAAATAAAGTCAAGTTATCCGTAGAGAGACTATACTTGTGTAACTCCGTGGTTTAATCCCCCCGACCCCCCCTCCCCCCCTCCGGGAATCCGTAGCCATTATGTGTCCCGTTGACGCCACTCCTGTAATAAGGAAAAATTGTACGATTAGATAAAGAATTAAAATAGGAATTATAAGGATGAACAAATAAATAATTCCTAATGAGCTGGTCATCCAACCCACCCACCCACCCCCCTCCCATCACCCCTTACACCAAACTAATGCTTACAATCATCCCCATTATATTACATTACTTAAACTCATCCTCAGTCTCAACAATTTTTCCTTATTACAGGAGTGGCGTCAACGGGACACATAATGGCTACGGATTCCCGGGGGGGGGGGGGGGGGGGGGGGGGGGGATTAAACCACGGAGTTACACAAGTATAGTCTCTCTACGGATAACTTGACTTTATTTATCGGAATATCATGCTTGACTCCGTTTACGTCGGATTAGTTCTCTGTTCAAGAATGCTTGCATCGGATCCAGCTCGACTCCAGGAGGTGTCGAGATGGAGTCTGAGTAAGGCGCTCACAGCCATTAATTTAAATTATGCGGAAATATTGGTATCGTGAAAATAAATATAAATAGATGGTTAACATAGGAAAATTCGTGGAAAAACACATATATTCTGAGTTCATAAACTTTACTTCTAGTATAAAGGCCATATCATAGTATTATATGTTATGTTTCATAGAAATAACACGATTGGCACAGTGAGTCTTTGTGTATAGCCCCCTACTTACCCAACCTTTTCTTCTCCCTTAGCCAGAGAGTTACATGTACAGTGGCGCTTGCCCCGAGTCCGGCTCGACTCCCCGAGAATGACAAACACTCTCGGGGGTTCGAGCTAGAGTCGGGAGTAAGGAGTTCATTCCCTTACATTATGCAGAAATATGGGTATTACCAACATAGTAATATATAGAGAGTTGGAGTGGGAAGCATCTGTTGGAAATAAATATACCAGGTTTTTTTTGGAGCCCACAACCTTTATAACTTAATTTCTAGGATAAAAGAAACATCATTATTTTATTTGTTATGTTAACTTCGTTATAATTTCTTTCGATAAAGGATCAACACGCCTCTGTTCAAATGTATGAAATAATTATTGCATATGCAGTTTCTGGAACAACGTCTCCAAAATCGATACACCACACCCAGTGGTTTACGTCATAACGTTATTTTGTAAATATTTGTATAACGTATTTTATAAAAATAAAAATGCCTGAAGATCTGCATACAGAGCGGTGAAAGCGCTAGCAGGAATATAGTCAGTGATGTCGTTGTATTTGTTTTGAACTTTAATATTTTTTTCTTATATATATATATATACACTTCATCAAATATTTTATATAACTTCGTCAAATTGCCGTCATGCTCGGAAGTTTACTTCCTTCTAAGCGGCTTTCATTTTTGACTAATACTTATTCCGTTATGTTAAGTACCGTACCAATGTGTATCGCGTCATAGGAACGTAAAATTTAGCGTCATGCTGATCCTAATTGTTGAATGGGAATTATAAAATCAAGAACCCGTCTATAAAATCGCCGATGCATGTCTTCCTTGGGTGGCAACAAGTAAAGATATGTTCCGCATTACACGTTGTTCACTGTTTTTAATTGTAAATTATGGACAAACAAGACCGTATCATATCTTCCTTAGGTGGTAACAAGTGGAGATATATTCCACGTTATTGCGCGCATTTTTTGTTCTCAGCCTTAGAATTAGAAGCATTCAATCATTTATCTCAACCTCGCCCTGGTAACAGAGGCAGAAGCGAGTTCGCATGCAGTATTCACACATTCAACCATTCCTTGACCCGAATTGTTCAAACGCGTTGTTCTCCATATTCAAGTGTATTGCTTGTAAAACCACCGTATCATATCTCCCTTGGGTGGTAAAGATATGTTCCCTGTTTCATGTTGTTCCCCGTATCCGAGTCTATTATGCGCAAAATAACTGTATCATATCTTCCTTGGGTGGCAACAAGTAAAGATATGTTCCGCGCTTCACTTTGCTTTTTGTATTCAAGTGTAAATTATGAAAAAATACCGTATAATATCTTCCTTGGGTGGCAACAAGTAAAGATATGTTCCGCGTTATTACGTAAAAAACAAATATGAATTAGACACTATTTCTAAAACCTCGCCCTGGTAACAGAGGCAGAGGCAAGTAAGTTTGTATATCCTATTCACACATCCAACCACTCCTTGGCCCGAATCCTTCAGTCATTTAAAAGTGCGCCTCCATATCTCCGCCCCAGTACCCAACCCGCGTCAATCAGACATCAATACCGCTGATGGAAATGGAAAATATAATTTTTTTATACCCTCCTTGCGTAGTAATAACCCCCTCCCCCCCCCCCCCCCCCCCCAGACGATCCTTCCAGGGTGTGTAAATGTCTTGTCCCCACCCGCTATTGCAGCATATATATGCCCTCCACCACTGATCTAAGGGCAATCCCTCCTATAATGTCTACACCGACAATCGTAGGCTAGGGTTCCATACTCCCCCCCTCCCCCCCCCCCCCCCCCACACCACATACACATGATGTACGCACTGACATATACCAAATGATCATAATCTCACAACATATACACGCTATGTTCAACACCAATGCGTGTTTAGGTGTAATTGCTCTGTACACTAATTTATATCCCCTTCCTCCCCCCCCCATTCAGCAAGTTTATAAATGAGAATATTTGGAATTATTCTTGTCTATTGAGCCCATTGGGTTCTAGTGTTTGAAGTTTGTTAATCCAAAATGCTTCACGACCCCTCCTGTAAACTGTATTTTGTTTATTAATTTGTTCAATCCCAATAATCCTAAAATTGTTTATACTATGGTTTTTCGTCAGAAAATGATGTGGTATCGGTTCATCCATAACCTCAAGTTTTATTCTACTCAGGTGGTTTTGCATTCTCTCATACAATTTTGTCCCCGTCTCTCCCACGTACACAACTTCATTGCACTTGTCGCAGAAAATCCCATATATCACATTCCTAGACATGCAGGTGATTTTTTTGCCTATGTGGTAGGCCGGCCCGTTCTTGTCTGCGAATTGTTTTCTTTGGAGCATAAACCCACAGATTGCACATTTTCTCTCACATCTATCAGATCCCGTCCCTTGATTGTTGAACATTTTATTATGCTTGCTGTGGACTATGATATCTCCCAAATTTTTCAGTCTTTTGTACAAAATCAGGGGAGGTTTTTCGAATGCCAACTTCATGCGTTTTGAGCGGTGTAAAATGGGCATTCGCTCCCGTGTTATTTTCCCGATGTCGGGGAGGCGCCGCGAGTAGGTGACCACAAACGGGACAAACGGGACTCTTTCGCCGGTTGATTTGTTGGATCGTTTTTCAAGTAACTGTTTGCGCTGGATTTGATCGACCTTTTCTAGTTGTTCGCTTACAAACTTTTCATCGTAACCTCTGGCATGCAGGTGTTGTTTTATATCATTTTTGTGGCATTCATATTCAGCATTATCGGAACAAATTCTTTTTACTCTTGAAGCTATTCCATATGGTATCGCTCTTTTAGTGTTGATTGGGTGATCTGACTTTGCATGTAGGTATTGATGCGTGTCCGTGGGTTTTGTATATAAACCGGTTTTAAGAAATCCGTCTTCAATTTTGACTATCGTGTCTAAGAATTCTATCTCATTTTCAGACCACCTTAAATCAACCTGTATTCTTGGATGTATCGTATTTGCCAAAGAATGATATTGTTTCAGAGACTCCAACCCATGCGTCCATACTCCCCCAGATAATCATCAACGTACCGTACCTGTTCAAGGGGGTGTAACTTCGATGCTTTTGACAGTTTCTCTTCCCATTCACCCATATATGTGCACGGCATAATTCATCCCTAATCGCGAGCCTATTGCAACGCCGTCGGTTTGTAAATAATGTCTTCCTTTAAATGAAAAATTGTTGTTGTCCAAAACAGTTTCTATTAGTTTAAGACCTATCTCTGTTGGGAATAATTTTCCTTTAGAGTTTTCTAGTGCTTTTTTACATGCTAATATACCCTTCATTACGTGGGACGCTTGGATATAGTTTCTTGACGTCCCATACAGTACATTATGCTGTTTTCAGGAGTGGTTGGGGTATACTGTCCAGTCTGTTCAAGAAATGTGTGGTGTCGCGTATGTAGGATGGTAATGACTCAACGTGTTGTTTTAATTCAGACTCCATCACTTCTGCTATTTTCTCTGTTGGGTGGTTTATTCCCCGAAATTATTGTTCTTAAAGGGGCTTCATTTTTATGCATTTTGGGGTTACCTTTTACTCTACCAAGCCTGTGGCTGCTTAGGTATCATGTACGCTAATACTTTTTTGTCTATCAGTTTGTTTTTTTCTAGTTTTTTGAGTTGGCTTTTAATCCTGTTTGTTATTTTCTCTGTCAGATTTACAGGTACTCTTTGTATGTTGTTTGGTCCCCCCAATTCCATCAAGATCTCATTTTCATATTTACTTGCATCCAAAACGGTTATTCCAGACCCCTTTATCGGCTGGTCGCACGACTATTGTATTATCATTTAACAACTCCTTCAGAGCCTTCTCTTCCATTTTTGTTATGTTGTTTCGCACAGCGTTTTTTAATGCCCTTCAAAATATCTTCCCGTACTATCTCTAAATAAAGGTCAAGGTGCTTATCTCTACCTTCTTTAGGGGTCCACGGCTTACTCTCTTTAAATTTATCATTAATATATTGCTGTTTATTGTCTAGGAAATACTCACATAGTCGCATTCTTCGCTCCCATTTTTTTATCTCAACGATAAGGTTCGCTATATCCAAAGTTCTTTCCGTTGGGACAAAGTTGAGACCCCTTTTAAGTAATGTACTTTGGTGTTTTGTTAGTTTCTTTACCGGATAAATTAAACACGTTATTTTGCTGATTTATTTTAGTTTCGTTGTGCAGAATTTTACTCTTTATATCTAACTAGAATACTTTTCAAAGTTTCTCTTACAGTATTTTTTACCTTTTGCTTTCTTCTTTTACAACATTTTTAGCTCAACTTTGACGAAGTCAAATTTGAGCTATTGTCATGGCCCGTCGTCCGTCTGTCCGTCTGTCCGTATGTCAACAATTGGCTATGGCTCGGGCTAGAGGTCGTATTTATGAACCGATCTTTACGAAACTTCTTGTGTACCTTTGTTATGACCCTGGGACGGGAACGAGTGTTTTTAGGTGTGGTCCGAAATTCAAGATGGCTGCCAGCGGCCATTTTGTACCGATGATCGCAAAAATCAGTTTTTTGTACAGAACTTCTGTATGAAAGTTCTGATTTGAATAAAGTTTTGTATAAATGTTTAGTACCCATGGGATACATCACATATAATACGGGTTTTTTTCTTTTCTCGTGCGTAAATTATGCAAATTAGACTGACTTTGATTTATTTAGTGTTACTTTCAGAGCTGTAAGTGCCAAGCTGCCTATGGCTCGGGCTAGAGGCCGTATTTATGAACCAATCTTTACGAAACTTCTTGGGTACCTTTGTTATGACCGTGGGATGAGAACGAGTGTTTTTGGGTGCAGTCCGAAATTCAAGATGGCTGCCAGCAGCCATTTTGTACCGACGATGCAGAAAGTTTTTTTTTGTACAGAACTTCCATATGAAAGCTCTGATTTGAATAATTTTTCGTATGAATGTTTAGTACCCATGAGATACATTTACATATCATATGGGTTTTTTTCTCGTGCTTATATTATGCAAATTAGACTAACTTTGATTTATTTAGTGTTACTTTCAGCACTGTAAGTGCAAATCCCTATACGGCTCGGGCTAGAGGCCGTATTTATGAACCGATCTTTACGAAACTTCTTGGGTACCTTTGTTATTACCGTGGGACGAGAACGATTGTTTTGGGGTCTTGTCCAAAATTCAAGATGGCCGATGGCAGCCATTTTGTATGAAATTTGGTGCAATCAGATTTTTGCACAGAACTTCCATATGAAAGCGCTGATTTGAATAATTTTTTGTGTGAATGTTTAGTACCCATGGGATACATCACATATAATACAGGTTTTTTTCTCGTGCAGAAATTATGCAAATTAGATGAACTTTGATTTTTTCAGTGCTGCTTACACACAGTAAGTACACATGTCAATACGGCTCGGGCTAGAGTCTGTATTTATGAACCGATCTTCACGAAATGTCTTGGGTACCTTTGTTATCACCTTGGGATGAGAACGAGTGTTTCTGGTGCGGTCGAAAATTCAAGATGGCTGCCAGTGGCCATTTTGTATCGAAATTAGGTCTATTCAGTTTTTTGTACACAACTTCTATACGTCTCAGGCTAGATGCCGTATTTATGAACCGATCTTTACGAAACTTCTTGGGTACCTTTGTTATTACCGTGGGATGAGAACGAGTGTTTTTGGGTGTGATCCGAAATTCAAGGTGCCCACCAGCAGCCATTTTGTACCAAAATTAGTGCAATCAGTCTTTTGTACAGAACTTCTGTATGAAAGTTCTGATTTGAAGAAATTTTTGTTTGAATGTTTAGTAACATGGAATACATCACATATAGTACGGGTTTTTTTCTCGTGCAGAAATTATGCAAATTAGATGAACTTTGATTTATTCAGTGCTACTTATACTCTGTAAGTGCACATGTCAATACGGCTTGGGCTAGAGGCTGTATTTATGAACCGATCTTCACAAAACTTCTTGGGTACCTTTGTTATCACCTTGGGACGAGAACGAGTGTTTCTGGGCACGGTCCAAAATTCAAGATGGCTGCCAGTGGCCATTTTGTACCGAAATTAGGTCCAATCAGTTTTTTGTCACAACTTCTACACAGCTCATATTTGTGAACTGATCTTCACGAAACTTCTTGGGTACCTTTGTTTTCACCTTGGGACAGGAATGAGTGTGTTTTGGGGTGCCTTTGTTATCACTGTGCTATGAGAACAAATATTTTGGGGTTCAGTCAGACCCACTCTGGGACTCAAAGATTTTTTCTAGTTTAGCATCTGACTGTCACCCACCTTTACAATACTTTACCTATACATTTGTTACAGGCTGCGGTCAGTATTTATGTACAGACTGTTACAATACTTTTATATGTACCTTTGTTATCAGGTCATTACCTAGATGTTTGTCATTGCTGTGTCACATACTATACATGTACATGTCTTGACAAGTTGAGCTACAGTGTCATTGACACTTTCATTTTTCCATATCAGGTTGTATCACACACCTGTTCAGTCTTAACTTGGCCCACGAGAGCTTTTATCGCCACATCTCATTTCCTTTGTCATCTGTGTGTATTTTCTCTTGTTGTGTCTGTACCCGAAGAAGGTGTCTTTGTCAGATCGAAAATTTGTGGGGTTTTATTCCTGTGCTGGGGATGTGGTGGCTCAGTAGGTAGAGGTCCAGGCTGCAAATCGAGAGGTCATTGGTTTGAATCCCACCTGCGGGCAACTGCGGGTGTCCCACCAAGGCATACTGCATGTTGATGGTACACTGTCTTCAACCAATGCTAACCCTGCTTGTGTGGAGTTAGTATGTTGGGGAGTTGGCAATTGCTCGCTGTCGCTCGGTGGCTCTCTCTGTGTACTCCAGCTTCCTCCACCCATAAAACTGTCGAGGTCATGATTAGCCATTGTGCAGAAATATGTGACCTTAAAACACCAATAAATAAATAAATAAATTTTCTGTGCTGTTTGAGCTTAATACAGACAAATATATATATATATATTGTCGATGTCCAGCAGGAATTCCACCAGGCATAATCCTAGCACTGTGCCACTGGATTGAAAAACTGCAAATTTTTTTGGAAGGTGGCCTTGACGGGAGTCGAGCTTGGGTCTATGGCACCCAATCGCTTAGCCATAAAAGCTCTGCCACCATACCAACTGAGCCAACGGCAACCCCAAAAAAGGTTGCAATTGACTCGGCCAGGATGTTATTTCACATTTACAATCTGACCCGAGACTGATATTCGAGAATTGACAATTACTGAATTGTTGGAATTGTTTTCTGTGTTAATTCATAATTGTCTACAAGTAACCTGCATTTTATTATGAGATTTACCTGTGGATCGTTTGCCTTAGCATCCAATGCAACTGGAACAGATTACTGTTATAATGGTCCCAGCTATTAAACACAGTAATCTCAATTAATGGAAGATCTGTGAAGATGCAACTGCCTGAATTTAATTTACATCGCTGATGCCAAGCAGGAATTCTGCCAGGCATATATACTAGCGAAAAAAAGAAATGCGAGTTTTTTTCTGTGGTAAATATTTCAAATGTGTTATGGGATGATTATTTCATTGTTTGGATTTTGATATGATTTCTTCATTACTGATTAAATTTTGATGAGTTTTGTTGTCTTAACTCAGCTTTGGCATGGATAACATTCAAACGTGGGTACCCTATGCCATTTCCTGATCAATAGCAGGTTTGCCCACCCTGGACTTCAGTCACTGCTCTAACTGTCCTTGGCCATTGTTCCCAACAAGTTGTTTATAGTGTTTTGTGGGATATTATTCCACTCCTATAGAAGGGCCTGTGTGAGCTGAGTGACGTTAACGCAAGTGTCAGAATATCACTCACCTCGATGTCGATAGCAGTGGTTTTCATCTGACCTGACTTTGCGTGTAGGTATTGAGACCGAGACTCGTCCGTGAATAACACATGTCTCCAGTGGGCCAAGAGAAAATGATTTGGTGCATGTGCCTGCAATTGACATTGACATTACCTGGGTGTAAGTTGCATACCACTGTAGGATATCATGGCCTTAAATTGAACTCCCGCAACCAATTCCTAACTGTTCTTGGACACATCCGGCGACCATGAGTGTCTACAACCTGACTCGACGTCTCTATCCCCCATCTGAAATCGGTTACAGAGGTGTGAAAGATGTATACCTCAATCTTGACATGGCGACATAACGCTTGGACGTTTTCTCATGAGATGGTCAGCTAATTTTCCTTTGGCACTAGGACGCCAACTAAACAAGCATGGACCCCAAATTGCTGGACAACGTGACATTGCAAGTTGGCCCGGCATAATTAGAGCAATAGCCCTACCCCTATCAACTTCGGATATTCGCGGTATTTTGCTTTTTAGTCGTGTTGAAATGAAATGTGCGATCAATGTGTACTGTTTGTAACTTTGATTTGGTATGGTTTGGAAGCCCATAGCACATGGGAGTGCTCCAGATACACATTTTGTCGATAAATCTGTTGAAAACATGCAGCGTTGCTCATGGTCATGGTTGATTTTAACCAAAGACTCTTTAGTCAGAACACTGAGGCAGCTGCATGTCAAATTTTACTACATTTGGTCTATGGATATTATGCCAGTAATTGTTATTGACCAATCAGCTTCAGTTTCTATTGACCGTATATGAGACTGTGTATCATCTAGTTGACAGTATATAGAGCTTATATATGGTCAGTTCCGACATTTTGTTTTTGACATCCAACGCTCGCTTCGATGGTTTTCCTAATTTTGCATGTTCAACGAACAACAAATAATTTAGCGTGTGTGTCTGTTGAGCAATGTACAACTATAATACGTTTCTTCCAGTCTTTGAGAAATTTTAATAAACAAATATAAATAAATACAATAAATAAACCACTAAAATGACATGTTTTGAAACATTGATATCACCATTAACAACAAATAATGAATGAAACCTGTTCCCACTTAACCTTCTTGAAAGAATTATTAATCCATTTGCTCCAGTTGTTTTATTTTTCCAGTACTTAACACTGAATTAAAGTTGTGAATTGTTAATATAAATTCCTGTTTATTGAGAAGAAACCTCCATTGTTTCAGCACCTGCTCCTTCACATGACGTAAAACTGGGAAATTCCCTGATAGTGATAACAGAACATTTGCGCTAGGAATCTGGGTATACTTATGGTTGTGTCTCTTTCAAAGGACTGGCATAATAAATACGTTATGGGGCTTTCATTGGGCGGATATGGTGTGATATAAGGCTCAGCAAGATCAATACTAGGCTTGGCCTTCGGCCTTGCCTAATATTGATCTCACTTTTTGCCTCATATCACACCATATCCTCCTACTGAAAGCCCCATAACTTATAATATATATATATATATATATATAACTTCGTCAAATTGCCGTCATGCTCGGAAGTTTACTTCCTTCTAAGCGGCTTTCATTTTTGACTAATACTTATTCCGTTACGTTAAGTACCGTACCAATGTGTATCGCGTCATAGGAACGTAAAATTTAGCGTCACGCTGATCCTAATTGTTGAATGGGAATTATAAAATCAAGAACCCGTCTATAAAATCGCCGATGCATATCTTCCTTGGGTGGCAACAAGTAAAGATATGTTCCGCATTACACGTTGTTCACTGTTTTTAATTGTAAATTATGGACAAACAAGACCTATCATATCTTCCTTAGGTGGTAACGAGTGGAGATATATTCCGCGTTATTGCGCGCATTTTTTGTTCTCAGCCTAAGAATTAGAAGCATTCAATCATTTATCTCAACCTCGCCCTGGTAACAGAGGCAGAAGCGAGTTCGCAGGCAGTATTCACACATTCAACCATTCCTTGACCCGAATTGTTCAAACGCGTTGTTCTCCATATTCAAGTGTATTGCTTGTAAACCACCGTATCATATCTTCCTTGGGTGGTAAAGATATGTTCCCCGTTTCATGTTGTTCCCCGTATCCGAGTCTATTACGCGTAAAATAACTGTATCATATCTTCCTTGGGTGGCAACAAGTAAAGATATGTTCCGCGCTTCACTTTGCTTTTTGTATTCAAGTGTAAATTATGAAAAAATACCGTATATCTTCCTTGGGTGGCAACAAGTAAAGATATGTTCCGCGTTATTACGTAAAAAACAAATATGAATTAGACACTATTTCTAAAACCTCGCCCTGGTAACAGAGGCAGAGGCAAGTAAGTTCGTATACCGTATTCACACATCCAACCACTCCTTGGCCCGAATCATTCAATCATTTAAAAGCGCGCCTCCATATCTCCGCCCCAGTGCCCAACCCGCGTCAATCAGACATCAATACCGTTGATGGAAAATATAATTTTTTTATACCCTCCTTGCGTAGTAATAACCCCCCCCCCCCCCCCCCCCCCCCCGGACGATCCTTCCAGGGTGTGTAAATGTCTAGTCCCCACCTACTATTGCAGCATATATATGCCCTCCACCACTGATCTAAGGGCAATCCCTCCTATAATGTCTACACCGACAATCGTAGGCTAGGGTTCCATACTCCCCCCCCCCCCCCACACCACATACACATGATGTACATGATGTACGCACTGACATATACCAAATGATCATAATCTCACAACATATACACGCTATGTTCAACACCAATGCGTGTTTAGGTGTAATTGCTCAGTACACTAATTTATATCCCCCCCGCCCCCCCCCCTCCCCCCCCCCCCCCCCCCCCCGTTCAGCAAGTTTATAAATGAGAATATTTGGAATTATTCTTGTCTATTGAGCCCATTGGGTTCTAGTGTTTGAAGTTTGTTAATCCAAAATGCTTCACGACCCCTCCTGTAAGCTGTATTTTGTTTATTAATTTGTTCAATCCCAATAATCCTAAAATTGTTTATACTATGGTTTTTCGTCAGAAAATGATGTGGTATCGGTTCATCCATAACCTCAAGTTTTATTCTACTCAGGTGGTTTTGCATTCTCTCATACAATTTTGTCCCCGTCTCTCCCACGTACACAACTTCATTGCACTTGTCGCAGAAAATCCCATATATCACATTCCTGGACATGCAGGTGATAGGTCTTGTTTGTCCATAATTTACAATTAAAAACAGTGAACAACGTGTAATGCGGAACATATCTTTACTTGTTGCCACCCAAGGAAGATATGCATCGGCGATTTTATAGACGGGTTCTTGATTTTATAATTCCCATTCAACAATTAGGATCAGCGTGACGCTAAATTTTACGTTCCTATGACGCGATACACATTGGTACGGTACTTAACGTAACGGAATAAGTATTAGTCAAAAATGAAAGCCGCTTAGAAGGAAGTAAACTTCCGAGCATGACGGCAATTTGACGAAGTTATATAAAATATTTGATGAAGTGTATATATATATATATATATATATATATATATATATATATATATATATATATATATATATAAAAATATTGTAGCATATCTTCCTTGGGTGGCAACAAGTAAAGATATATTCTGCATAAAATTTGTTCTCACCTTTAGAATTATGAGCCATCTATCATTTATCTCAACCTCGCTCTGGTAACAAATGCGGAGGCAAGTTCGCATATAGTATTCACACATCCAGCCACTCCTTGATCCGAATCATTCAAATGCGTTCTCCATATTTAAGTGTATTGTGTGCAAAATTACTGTATCATATCTCCTTTGGGTGGCAACAATTAAAGATATGTTCACTGTTTTACGTTGTTCCCTGTATTCAAGTGTCTTACGTGCAAAATAACCATATATCTTCCGTGGGTAGCAACAAGTAAAGATATGTTCCCGTTTCACATTGTTTTCTGTATTCAAGTGTTAAATTATGCAAAAAAAATGATATAATATCTTCTTGGGTGGCAACAAGTAAAGATATTCAAATAAACTTTAAGCTACAAACACGGACAGTATATTGTCAGGCAGATCTTCTCTTCTCGACCTCACCAGTGTTTCCAATACAACGATGGTTGCCTCACCAAGCCGCAGGCCGTCCGAATAAACGTTTAAGGACGGCCGAGGAAGCCAATTTTACACACCACACAAAGAAGAAACGTGTAAATATCAGATCGGAGAACATGCTCCTACATAAACAAATTAGAAACCATAAAGTCAGAGAATTGAAAACACTACTATGCATACAGCACTACACGGAGTACCATGAAAGAGAATTGGCACCTCCGGAATTGCAGGTCAGCTGTTCGGAGTCGGTCCGCGCCCGAATTAATGACATACTTACCAAAACAAATGCAGACATTTTGGAGATCATAACATTCATGATCTACACTTCCGCATTATACAAATCCTACACTCGGACCCCGACTCCATACGAACGACAGGGCACAGGAAGAAGCTGAAATAAACTAGATATATCGCCTACGAACATTTCTACCATTTGGGCTGAACAGGAAAGATTTTTAATTTTTCTTTAACAAGTAAAGATATCTTCCCGTTATTTCGCAACAAGCTAGGATGAATTACCCATTATTGCTAAAACCTTGCCCTGGTAACAGAGGCAGAGGCAAGTTCGCTTACAGTATTCAGACATCCACCCACTCCTTGACCCGAATCATTCAAATGCGCACCTCCATGCCCTGCCCCCAAAACTCCAAAGACATCATGACCGTTGATGAAAAATATTATGTATTTATACCTTCCTTGCATGGTAACAAGCCCCCCCTCCCCACCCTTCCAGTGTGTGTAATTGTCTTTTCCCCTCTCACTTTTGCAATATATATACCCCCACCATTGATTCTGTATATCACCCCTGTTATAATGTCTGTTTTGAGGATTGTAGGCAAGGGTGTCTACACACCTCATCCACCCCCCACACCACCCCACATAAAATATGCACGCACATACACACAATCATCATAATCTCACAACATATACACACTATTTTCAACATCAAGGCATCTTCATTTGTAATTGCTCTTCGCACTAACTTATATTTCCCCCTCCCCTCCATCAATAGGTTTATAAATGAGAATATTTGGAATCATTCTTGTCTATTGAGCCCATCGGGTTCTAGTATTTGAAGTTTGTTGATCCAAAATGCTTCACAACCTCTCCTGCAAACTGTATTTTGTTGGTTAATTTATTCAATTCCAGTAATCATAAAATTGTTTAAAAGTGTTTCAGTCAGAAAATGATGCGGTATCGGTTCACTCAAAACCTCAAGTTTTATTCTGCTCAGGTGGTTTGGCATTCTCTCATACAATTTTGTCCCCGTCTCTCCCCCGTACACAACTTCATTGCATTTGTCCTGGACATGCTGGTGATTTTCTTGCCTATGTAGTAGGCCGTTCCGTTCTTGTCCATGAAATGTTTTTTTGTTTTTTTTCTATATATATAATAGGTAAGTCAATACAGTTTGTTTAAATATGTGTTGTATGTAGGTTCCAAAGATGAGAGACAGGAGAAATAAGAAGTATAGAGAGATAGGAAAGTGTTATAGAAAAATGGACAAAGGTACACACGCTGGGTAAGGTGACGATTTTACTGTGAGGGTAGTATGGGTTTTCTTAAGTCATGCTCCTACTTTTAAAATTATTTGGCTTTGTTAGTTTTGTATGAGATGAGATGTTGCGTCAGGAATGTATACATATATACTCATATACAGATATCTAATATATAAATGCGAATCTATCTATCTATCTATCTATCTATCTATCTATCTATCTATCTATCTATCTATCTATCTATCTTATCTATCTATCTATCTATCTATCTATCTATCTATCTATCTATCTATCTATCTATCTATCTATCTACTATCTATCTATCTATCTATCTATCTATCTATCTATCTATCTCTCTCTCTCTCTCTCTCTCTCTCTCTCTCTCTCTCTCTCTCTCTCTCTGGACGGTTTTACCGTAACTGTGGGGACATCAGCCTCAGACCTGCACTGTGGGGACCAAAAATTGTTGTGAGCTTTTTCAATGAATTAACACCGGATTAGGTTAAATTTGATCATAATTAACCTTATCTAACCAAAAGAAGTTGTATTTAACCACTTTTAGAAAAGTGAGAGAAAAGTGAGAGAAACGTTGCGAGGACATCTGAGAGAAGCGCTGTGGGGACATCTGAGAGATGCGCTGTGGGGACATTTGTTAATAATTACCGAGGCAATAGTATTTGGTCACCTTACACACTATACGTGTTTACTTTAGTTCCGATACCCACCAACAAGGAAATAAACAAGATAGCAGGGGTGGTCTGGCCCCTCCCAACCAGCACGGGGAATTTTTCGGTAAACAGTGAGAGAAACACTGTGGGGACATCTGAGAGAAGCACTGCGGGGACATTTGTTAATAATTACCGAGACAACAGTATTTGATTACCGTACACACTATAAGTGTATACTTAAGTCCCGACGCCCACCCACAAACTCACAAACAATATGGCAGGGGCGGTCTGACCCCCCCCCCCCCCCCCCAAACCCATACGGGGAATCTTTCGGTAAAAAGGTCCACTTCCAATGCATGAAGACACTTACCGGGCGCAAATTGTCAAGCCGGGGAAAGGTTTTTAGAAAAGAAGAACCGCGATGATTCAATCTAAAATTAGTGGCATCTATATGATTTTAAGCCCTTTCGGATGAAAATGTGTCGACTAATTCTGAGCTATCATGCACAATTGGTCTGAGGAGCCCTCAACTATGGGTGACCCACACCCAATATGGATCGGCCCACCCTTAGTACTGGGTTGGTCAGTTCCTAACCCTATGCGGTCCTACCCTCAAAACAGGATGACCAACAGTCAGCAATAGGCTAGTTCACACTCAGAGTCTTCGACCATGAGCCGGCTGATCTCAAGACTAGGCCGACTATCCCTCATAGGCAGGCCACTAACACCCCCTCTCCCTAATCCTCAACTATTGGCTATCTAACACCTGGTCAAAATGAAACTGGAGTTCATATCGACCAACAAATTTGAGGTCGCCAGACCCGCGTGTGGCCAAGTAATGGCAAAGGTCCGATACACTAGACTGGTAAGATCTCCGAACGAAACGTCGTCTGTAATGTTATCTGAGAATTTCTTCTGAATGGGGCACTGGACTATCTGGAAATCTCCCAGACTTCCGTTAAGCCAGAATGTCCCTCCAAGATAGGGTATGGTGGGTGAACAGCGAGGTAATCCCCCCCCCCCCCCCACCCTCAGCAAAAAAAACCCCAAAACAAATGGTCGAAGATTTTCTGATTTGCTTTTGTTTCAAGAAATGTCGACAAACTTGGTATGTAGGATTTGTCTTTACATGTTAGTTGTACTGGTGAGTCTGAACATTTCATTTTGACCACTTCACCAAAACACAAACACACACAAAACACATAAAAAATTCTTGCCCCCCCCCCCCCCCCACCCCCACCCCTGCGCCACTCAGTTTCAATGCAATTTCGGATTTTATGTATCCATCACATACCGTAAAACAAGCAACAACCATAAACTGGATATCCCAGAAAAACTCGCAAAACAATCCCAAAAAGGAAATAAAATAGGACACAAAATGAACAAATTAAATATTGAGCAAACCTTGTAGGCTGGAGTAGAGTTACACCCGTGCTCTTCCCGATATATGTAACGGCTAGCAAAGTTCAAATCACAGGTTGACATATGCTCTACTAATTTTATCAATTGACTTTCCCAGGGAAGGTGGAAAGAATAGAAAACATGCAGTCCCACCCTGTATACTCCCCCCTGTCTTCAAGGTTTGCTGCAATCGGCCAAGTGATCAGCAAAAATTTCGAAATTTTGAAAATCTAGGGGTTGGGGGCATTAGAAAAAGGGGGAAGACTAATCACAAAAACGGACCAAAATCGACCGAAATGGAACCGAAATGGGACCGAAACGGACCTTTGTTATATGACAAAGACGTGATTTTAGGAGTTATTACGGTTTGTTTCTTGTCCGACAGGAAGGAATAGCAGCGAGAGGCCAGCTGTACCATGTATTAGCGATCAGATTGAGGTGGAACCGACACCATTAATTGGCCAAAAGACACTTAACCATTCTAGGTGGGTAAATAATATAACAATGGCATGATTATATTATGGGGGGGGGGGGGGGGGGGGGTGACTAACAGCCCGAGGCGGAATTGAAGAACGTTATTACGCCAGACGGTTATTAATCATTCGGGGGAGGGGGGGGGGGGGGTTAGAGTTAATAAACAGTGCCACACGGCAACATCCTCTTATTACATCCAGTACGCCGCAGTTGGGCGTTATGGAGTTCTGCCGGACTGGAAGAATCACATTTATTGGACTTGAAATTCCCTGCAAGGTGGCAATAATTACTAATATAACAAACCGAATGGCCACTCATGGGAGTAATGGGGGGTGGGGGCTCTACGGGCTTCACACGGATACGTAAAAGTGATCCAGATTAAGTGAGAAACGTCGGTGAAATGGACATGGGTCATATATGCTCAAAGAAAAGAAACAAGAGTTACACATGATGAAAATAAAGACACTAAAATACTTTCACATTTCAACATTTTGCCTCATCTTGTATCTCAAATATACAACACTTGGGAAAAAAAATATACAGCACTAAAAATAGCTATTTATTATTAGTTATTTATTAGGTTTTTAATAACACTTTCGATAGCCCGGATCACCTCATTTTGGGCAGTTATATGTGTAGAGGAGGCCGAAGTTCCCGGAAGGAACCACCGAGCAACGGCACGCAACTACCAAACTCCCAACGTACTAATTCCACACAAGCAGGGTTAGCACTGGTTGAGCAGAAGTGCACAATCGATGTGCTGTTCGCCTGAGTACACAGCGTCACTGTGTCTGCCCCTACAAGGGCAATCAACTTGCCCAAGGACACAACGCAACTGTCCCAACAAAACAGTCAACTTAACATTTTTCTCAGTTTGGAATGAGATATGCTTAACGGCTAAAAGCGATAAGACAACAAAAAAAAAAGAAAGAAAGAAGAAATTCGAAATACGAAAAGAAAAAGAGGAAGAAGAAAGATGGCGGTCAAATATGGGACCATTTTTTTTGATCTGCGGGTTTCATCATTCGAAAGCCAATACCGAAATTTTTAGTCCGATGCTAATGGGATTCGCAGCGGCAGTTCAATTTCGAACGCTTCCGCAAGCATATACCGCTGTCAATGCGTTCCTATATTAATTTCCTCTCCAACAAACGCATCCAGTGGAAATAAAGTATCGGATCCTAAATTCGTTGCCGTAACCGCAAACATGTGCGCCTAGCTTCACTTACAAGCCACGCAGCATGTGCTAGTTTTGAATTTGACTCCCAAAAGTTATCAGATTCGCTCTCAGGGCCTCGATTTTTTCTTAAAAACATTTCCGGAGGAGTTTCCCGGATCATGAGCTAGGATTCTCAGACAGAGAGCCTGGACAATATCCTTGGAAACGACGTGACATGCTATAGGTATGTCCCGAGTGCCGAGTGGGGGTGAGTCTCAGCGAGGGTGTCTCACTCCTACGATTGGGATATGGGGAGGGGGCTTCTCCGTATTTTTTTTTTTTTTTTTTTTTTTTTTTGGGGGGGGGGGGGGGGGGGGTGAATAAAGAGTGATTCTGGGGAAACATTTACTTCCGACTGGTGGTACTTTTCTGTTCCGGAAAGACATGGAACTTGCGGTGTGGACAGCCGTGCTTATGCTTGTATCGTTCTCTCGAGGAACAGATTCTCAAATAGGTCATAAATTTACAAATATCAAGAGATACAGGCACAAGTTACCCAGGCTCCAAACGCCTTATTTGGAGTCGGTGACTGTCACCAAATATCTGCATGCCTGCATTTTAACCCAGTGTACCTTATAAATGATTTACATACCAAGTGTGAAAACCCGTTCATTACTCATGTTATCATACGGAAAACAAAATAAGTTTGCATGGATGCTAGGACAGATGGAGAGACGGACAAACCATTTACACACACATGATCGGTTTTCCAAATCATGACAATAGCCCATATTGACTTCCGAGCAGTATTTGTGCTTCAATCCCGAACGAATCATGTTGAACGTTCCCAGCCCCGTATAGTGTATCAATGATTTTGCGGCAACGCGTTTGTAACGTGATTGATAGGTGAATATTGATGAATGTGGTTTGAATTGGGGGCCGGGTGAGATTGGGGAGGCGGTCTGTTCCTCGTAAACACCCCATGGTCTGCCACTGTCCAAACCCCAGACGGCATATACGGGGCCCCTTGCTTAAGTATGTCCGGGGTCCTCAGACAGTCTTGGGCCGCAACTGTCTCATCGACATATACGCAGGTAAAAAATGTTTCATTTTTCATGTTCCGAACTCCATCCATCCAACCATCCGTTTCGGTTCGTTCCAGTCCGTTTCGATTCCGATCAGACCTGCTCACGTCTAAACGTTCGATGTCTCAGAAGCACAAGTCAATAGTTCCCTAGCTTGGTCGGAAATCTACTTCTCTCTTTGTGATTATTTGATGGAGGGAAACTGGACCGTCATCAAACAACACGGGGCAACGTGGTAAAGGGATAGAGAAAATAAGTGAGTGAACCCCAAATAAAACATCTTTCAACCTACGGTCAACTCGCAAACCTTGCAATCCCCTCTGGTAAACTCGCCCAAGGCCCTGAATGTCGAAAGGTATTGCACGGTCGCTCCTCAAAAATAGCACCGACTTGGCAACTTCGTCACTTTTATTCGCTACTTTTATTTGATCATTAAATCAAGAAGAGCAGAGCTCTAACTGCGACCTTCCCATTTTACTGTCTTTGCCTTGGATGTCGACTACGCACTCCGTAGTCGAAAAATACAAGGCCATGGGCACAAACACATTTGAATGTTTAACTTCATGTTCCAATGGACTGGTGGCTCTTGGGCAGTTTTTCTTGACGTTCGTCTTTCTGCTGCAATCGTTCCACAGCAGCGGCGGGAAACCCATTACTAGCTTCTTGTTCAAGGTGAATCCCACTACTAGTTCCTGGCTCGGACTTGGAATATTTACTCACATTGTGTGTTTAGGTTCGGTGCAGTATATCGATAGCCCATTTGTGTGTGTCAATCGTGCCAAGTTGAAAAGAGGTCGACGTCTCATGGCAAATGCGGCCCTTGTAAAATCACCATAATATCACAAATCCAACTTGTACCTAGTTTGATGTGAATCCCATTACTAATTCCAAGTTACTTGTTCGAACTTAGAATCTTGACCTATAAATATCTTTAGGTGTGGTGTTGTATAGCCAAAAAAAACCATGAGTGCATCGGTTGAGCGGAGTCGAACAGGGGCCAGCGTGGACAGAGTCTGAGCCTCCCGTAAGCAGCCATATATGGCGTGCGTCAAGACAAATACGTTTTTCGTAAAATCGCGATCATGTCATAAAACCAAACAGTTGAATGTGAATGCCACTATTAGTTCCCATTTGGTAAGACCCTCAATCGAATTGACAGGTTACTACCAAATAATAATAGCCGGATAATTCTATCATAAATGTGTTCTTATTTCAGTTACTAGAATCAATTTTGTGCCCCCTCCCATGGCTTCATTTTCTAATTTTTTTTCGGTAGTGATTTTCCAACTAGGGGGAGGGACCTTTTGGAATTCACTACCCTACACCCCTCCAATCGGAAACCTCTAGCCACGTCCCTGTTCGTCTGAGGTCAACCGCGTGACTTTCGTGGCACGGTAATAAACGCGTTCCATATTTTCATGTAGCTGCCGTTACAGTGCAGTAAGGAAAGTTGTACCAGGTAATAGTCAGGAACTTCAGCTAAAATACTACACCAAATCCACAGCTGGTGTGCAATGGCCCAGAGATATAGACGTTGGACTCCAGATTACTAGGCGGGGTTGCCGAGGTTTAGACTCCAGGCGGAGAACAAGAAACCAACATTGCCAATTCCGCCAAAAGATTGTGTCAATCCACCAACAATGTTGAGAAAAAATAAAGTTATAAAACCAACTCTCCGATTGAGGGAAGAGCATGACCTTGTCACAAAACGGTAAGGAGCGATGGTTCCATAGGGAGAAGCCAATCATACCAAGGTGGGGTGATGGGGTGTTAAAGGAACGGATTATCCAGCCGAGTTAAAAGGTCTATCCATCTATTTAGAAACCCGATTTTGTTGCGATTAGTGATTGTGTGGTAATCCACTCCCATCAGTAAACTTTGGTTATCATGGTAAAAATAAGAGTGTCTGTCTGCCTTGCATTTTCCTCGATTCGTAAATAAATCATTCCTAGAACAATGGTTCATCCGAACTCAGTGGACATTCTTCGTTCGGGAAAAGAGTAACAAGTGCGCACTTGGAGCTTTTCTTCACGGTATTTTATGGCTGAAAGTCATGTGTTCGAGTATTTTACCAATGATATAATTTGATTTTGGTTGATTAATGCCCAAAGAATATCCCGGCTGTTGTACATCTTGGTGAACATATTACCGATGAGCAGGTTGATGTTATTTTTAACAACCTCATGACGATTGTACGAATCCCGATCTATCCTACAAAGTATTTTAAAAGAGAAAGATTCATTACCTACTTACAAAGCCTGACCATGTTCCCGACGACTACGATTAAGAATAGAGATTCGAATGGATGGCTCGAAAGGTGGCCTGGGGATGGCAAGTGTCGAAAATGACAGTGGGGTTTTGAGAGATAGTCCTTGGTGGTATAGAACGGTATAGTATAGTACACCTCTGTAGGTCCAATCTAAATCCTGGTTAACCTTTTGCGAATTCTATGTGTGTGTGTGGGGGGGGGGGGGGGGGGGGTCCTAAAGCATGTGGCAGTACAGGATGTACGCTCTGTACCATTGTAGTGCACATGTTAACCCTTAATACTATTCATCCACTTAATGCTTCATATTAACCTATGACTGTTGTTGGTGGTACATAATGCTAGATCAAGCGGTATTGTGGGGTGGGTTAATGCCTGGGGGGGGGGGGGGGTTATAATGGTGGCAGTATAGTATGGACGGCAAAATACCAATGTAGGTCACCTAATGCGTTATATTATCTTATAACTGGTATAAATAGTACGTAATGCTGGGTCAAGTAGTGTTGTGGGAAGTGGTAGTGCCTGGTAATTTAGAACGCTAGTATTGTATGGTCGATACACTCCTGTAGGGTTCATTGTAACCCCTGGTACTATTATCCAATCAATCGCACTGTTTTATTATATGATTGATATAGGTAGAACGTTATGACAGGTCAAGTGGTATTGTGGGAGTGGGTCAAATGCATGGTAGTTCAGAACGGTAATTTATCGTGGGGTGTATATACCCTTGAAGGTCTCCTGTTAGCCCTTGTTACATTTTTTCTTTTTTTATCAGGGTTTAACGACACATTAACAGCCAGGGTCATATCATGTCGGCGACAGTTTTACGGGTGGAGGAAGCCGGAGTACCCGGAGAGAACCACCGAGCAACGACGAGCAGCTGTCAGCTCTCCAGCATCGTAAGTCTGAACTCTGCACTGCGGCACAGGCAGGGTTAGATTGGTTGAAGACATGCGCACCTTCGACGTGCAGTACGCCTTAGTACACAGCGTCATCGTGCCCCCATGTAGGTAATCGAGCTTGGTACCACTAATTCATCAAATGTTTCGTATTATGATAGGGTTGGCATAGGTAGTAGGTAATGCAAAGTCGAGCAGCAATGAAGTGGTAGCTATGAAGGTGATGGACGGTCAAGAAAATACTGTGATTTTCTCATGCCCCACGTGCAATAAACCAGAGGCTCAAGTGAGCTTAAAACACTCACCTTTACTTATGCACAATGGCTAGTCGCGACCGTGACAGTTTTACGGGTGGAGGAAGTCGGAGTACCCAGAGAGAACCACCGAGCAACTGTCAGCTCTTCAACATTCTAACTATGTTCAATCTCCGCTCAAGCAGGGTTACAGCGGTTGAAGACATGTGCACCATCGACGTGCAGCACGCCCTAATATACTGCGCCATCGTTCCCCAAGTACTAGTAGGCAACCAGGTTAAAGGGCCTTGCCCAAGGACACAACGCGGGTCGTCCCGGACGGGGATCGAACTCGTGACCTCTAGCATAGAAGCCAAACAGTCTACCACTTAGCCACCGCGCTCCCGTCAACAGAGATAAGTGTATCAGTATGTGATCAGGAGCAAGAGCAATTTTTTTATTTCGCTATGACACAATCAAAGACAGCCTTTTTTGACCATTGATTTCTCTGCTGGTCCAAACAAAGCTTCCCAGCAAGATCTGTTTTGTGAAGTATTAACAATCAACCACCGAACCGAATACTTATGGCACACTTATATGAAACATGACAAACGTGGTGCACATGTTCCTACTGGATCTGAAAATAGAAATTTTGAGTGTTGCCCAAATTTTGACTTACTGATTTTCTTCGAAAAAAAAAGTGAATCTGCATCACTAAAGTAAGTTCCAAACAAGAAATATAGGCATTATTGCAAGTGGCTTATCAAAAGAAAATTTTAAAAGCATTTTAGGCTTATGGAGCATTAACTCCACCCCAAAGGATATAGTAATTTGGGGGGGGGGGGGGGGGGGGGGGGGGGGGTCAGAACAGTTAATTCCGCCAGACTGAAGATGGTAGCAGCTTCATTTGAACAAAGGTTTACTCCAAAGATGATCTGTGCCACAAATGAATGAATTTGGCCCAGTGGTTTTAAAGAAAAAGACAAATTTCAAACTAAAGAAACAGAATTTTACTGCCACTGGTAAATTCAAGTCTGTGTGAAAATGGTTAAAGCATCAAAAATGCACAAAACAGAAAGAGAATTTATGGAGGTTTATTTTGGGAGGTGAAATATTTGTAAAGAAATCAGAAAAAGGTTTTCATTAACAGTATTACATGGAATACAATCTTTGGAAACCACACTGAAGTCTTGAGAGGGTTAAATTAATGATATTCATGCTGGAATCAGTTAAAACATTTTACAAGAAACCAGAAAAAAACATATGTGCACCGCATTAAAAGGGTTTGATCATGGCATCAATAAAATCTTTGGAACCCACATTGCAGTCTTGGGAGGGTTAAATTAAAGATATGCATACAGGGATCAGATAAATGACAAAGAAACCAGAAAAAAACATATGTTCGCAGCATTGAAAGGGTTCAACATCAAATACAATCTTTCTAAAACACTCTGAAGTCATAAGAGGGTTAATTAAAGATATTCATACATGAATCAGATCATTTTTTCCAAGGAACCAGAAAAAACATATGTGCACAGAATTGAAAGGGTTTGATCAAGGCATCAATAATTTTTTTAATTTTTTTCGGGGGGGGGGGGGGGGGGGGAGGCGAAGTTAAGCAACGTCGAACGCGGTAAATATTTGGATGAGTGACCATTTCAGCAACTGATTCGCGCTCCCGCGTTGTGTCCTTGGGCAAGGTACTTTACCCCCGATTGCCTACATGGGGGCACGATGATGCTGTGTACTAAGGCGTACTGCACGTCAAAGGTGCGCATGTCTTTAACCAATCTAACCCAGCCTGTGGCGTGGCGCAGAGTTCAGAGTTACGATGTTGTTGAGCTGACAGCTCCTCGTCGTTGCTCCATGGTTCTCTCTGGGTACTCCGGCTTCCTCCACCCGTAAAACGATCACTGGCATGATATGACCCTGATTGTTATTGTTAATGTGTTGTTAAACCCTAATAAAAAAAATAACAAAATCTTTGGAACCCACATTGAAGTCTTGAGATGGTTAAGTTAAAAGATATTCCCACAGGAATCAGATAAATGTTTCCAGAAAAACATATATATGCAGAACATTGATAGGGTTCAACATAAAATAAGATATTTGGAAAACATGATATTTCAGTGTTGAGAGGGTAAAATTAAAGGTATTCATGCAGGAATAAGATAAATATTTCCTTGGCCACTTATGGAAGTCTTGAGAGGGTTAAGCAGTGAACAGTTAAAATAATATAAGAGAACATTTGACAGGTGGCGGGAGTCTCTCCTCTCTCTTGTTGACATAATGCAATGCTTTTCAACCATTTCATTCTGCTGGTCCTTATGATGATTCATACCAAATAAGTTCTCTGTTCCGTGTGGTTTGGGAAATATGAGCTTTTGAATTTTTTTCTGTTTTTAGTCCCTGAGGTTGCCACAGGGCTGTGAAATCCCTTTTTGGGGTGGGGGGGGGCATCACTCAATTACCTAGGACCCTCTTATACTACATGGAAAAATTGGTTGAAATTGGCCCACTGGTTATTGAAATAGAAATTTTGGGCAGAGCCCAAAATGGATATACCCCCACAGAGAGCCCAAATATTGACCTACCAACTTCCCTTGAACAAACTTAATCTTCAATACCAAAGGATGTCCCATACCAAATATCAAGGATCAAGGCATTTCCTCTTGTGATTTGTGAGAAGATTTTTAAGGGCATTAACCAGAGCCCGAATAAGAGAGCTGCTTCATTTTAACAAAATAGAAAGGGTATACTCCATAGATGATCTGTGCAATGCAAGTTAGTTTGAATTGGCCAAGTGGTGATGAATAAGTAAAGTTTGTAAAAGCTAACGGACAACCGACGATGGACGCCAAGTGATGGCAATAGGCCCACTGACTTGCAGTCAGGTGAGCTAAAATGGGGTGCCGAAGGCCAGACGTTTTCCAAGAAAGGATAAAATTCTAGGATACCTTTTGCATGATAACTGTCCGATACTGTCATAGATACTCTACAGCTTCTAGTCCATTCTTCACCTTCATACCCCAAAGGCCACTACTTCTGTCCTCTCCATAGTAACCATCATTTGTTCTATCATTAGCTTCTACAGCAGTAATCCGATACTATCGTCTTCTACCACCCTTGCAGCACAGAACCTTTACTTCTGATTTGTATCACCTCTACATGCATGCTAGCTATCTCAGGTCACTATCTCTACCCCTCGAC